>PVLA01000179.1:123316-713604 GCA_004027455.1 Hydrochoerus hydrochaeris | reverse complement strand
CAGTTCCCCCTAGTAGCTTTGCCTGTGTTTGGCAGTCAGCTTTCCCTGTACAGCCTTACCTGACCCAGGAGTGCTGGAGATGAGGCTGCATCAGAGGGCCTGGCTGGTTAGTCACATGCCAGGAGCCTAATCTCCAGGAGGGCGGATGTGACACTTCCCTGCTCCCACCACACCCATCTTGTGACTGCCTGGACCTTACTGACATCATACCTTTTTCACTATGACTCAAGATTTACTGTCTCCTGTGATTTTATCAGAACGTAATTCTTCCATGCACATACGATCTCAGTTCTTTGGCCATTTTGTCTCAAATCGTGTTTCTCTTTGCTCAGATCATTGCCTGAGTGCCCATGATCCCGCATCCACTGTTAACTTCCTCAGTTTGATGGACCTTTTCATGCCCAGCTGTAGCAAGGAAAACCAGAGTTTAGAGCAGCATCTCAGAACTGAAAAGACGGCTATTATTTGCAGTCTATGGGTTCTACTGATTTCCTGTGTTCAGAAATTATGTTCTATAGAAAATGAGCAGCTTTGGTTCTGTTCCCTTTCATTTCTACATTAGGATCACCAAATTCCTACTTATCTATATCTACAAGTCTTTGGGAAAGATTACTTAGAGGCCAAGGTGGCCAGACTGTGCTGCTGCCTCTCATCTTGCATAGCCATAGTACTGGGCAATTTCCCTATCGGTCTCCCTCTGCTTGAAGAACTGCAGTTTCCCTAAGGACGTGTACTGGGCCGCCAGCTCCCTCTCTCCCTGATCCTGCCTCTTCATGGCCTCGCGCTCTGGCCTCTGTTCTTCAGCGATGGGACTGGACATGACAGGCTCAGGCACGTTGTTTTCCCTCAAGGGAAGCAGTTGGTGACTGAAGTCTTCCAGGAGAAATGGGTTTTGGAGCTGATGTGGGGACCTGTGCTTGGTCACAGCAGAGGCAACAGTCTACCCTCTGAGAGACGCATGTGGTGGTGTCTCCTGGTGTGCAGGCTTGTACCTTGTGGACTGAGGAGTCCAGTCTGGGTGGAGGAGGTCAACTGTGGCTGGCAGGCACCACTTGGCAATGATCTAGGATCACATGATGTGTCAGAGAGGGGCTTGCAGCAGCTCTTTCTGATGAGTGAGCTGTGCTGGTAGCTACAGTTCAGGCCTGGTAAACTACCCTGAAGCAAGAGCCTGTGACCTTCTAGAGAAAGGCTTTGCCTGAGGCTTTTCTGGGCTGGCAAAGTACAAAGGTATTAACTCCACCTGCCCAGGTGGTGGTAGCTCACTCAGGGATGTATTTGAATCCTCTTTTGCACCTGTGCTCCTCAAGTTCTGGGAATTTTCCCTAGTTCTGTCAGGCCTGTTCACCACATGTGGGGCCATTGGCCGCATTTTGAATGTTTGTGATCTCTCGAGGTCTTTGGCGGAATTGGATGTTCCCAAGGCTGTGGAAGAAATGGGCCCAGCTCTCCTATCCAGCTTCTTCTCTAACAGGTGGGAACCCTGCATGTGCATCCCTCGGCTAGTACGAGACATTTTGAAGGACTCTTGGCTGGTGTTTCTTTCAATTCATGGTAGGAATTACTGCTTTGTCTTTGGCCTTGACTTTGGGTGTTGGCTGCTTTTTGTCTGCATCTTTCTCACTGCTCTTTTCCCTGGTCTTTCTGTCCCAAGCTTGCCCATATCCCTTATCTTGGTAGGTCCTGCCTGATGCTCCTCTGGGAGATTTTCTCTGGTTCTTTTGGGTCTGGCTCTTGGGAATCCTGTCAGTGGCTGCTACACTAAAAATGCCCTCTTGACCCCCAACTGGCTCTCAATGCCCTTCACCTGGATTTTATCCTGAGGAACACCAGCAATGTGCAGTGAAGCTTCATTTTTACTCTTCTTCCCTCTAGAAGAGGGACACTTTTCAGTCCCTGACTCCTCTTGCACCCCACTCACATCCATGGCACCATTGTCTTGGGCTTCCATGGCTGTGGGATATTTGGAGTCCTCAAGATCTTCTAGGGAGTGGAGCACTTGAGGAAGTTGAATGTCCTCAACCAGGGACCCAACATCTGCCCAACCTTGTCTGGACTCAGGCCCCCACAACATGCTGAGGACTGAGGTGACATTTTCTCCCAAGGGCATCTGTATAACCAGGCTGCTCAGCATTTTGAACCTCAGTGGAAGCCACTAGTTCCAGAGTTTCAGGGAACCTTTGCAAAGAGGAGAGGCAGATGTTAGTTTCCCGTTAAGGTGGTATAGTCCTCTGGTGGCTTTGCAGCCTTGCCCCTCCCCTCATCCATGTTTTTGTTTGCTGGTTGCTCCCAGCTTGGATCCAAAACCACAGCATGTGTGGAATGCTCCTTGCAAGTGCTCCTTGAATTATGTGGCTGTGGGGCTTACCTCAAGCAACTGGGTGTAGCTGCTGCTACAGGCCTTGAAAACTTCTGGAAGTTGTGACATAACCCCTTCCTGGATCTGATCTTGCCATACTGTGGAGTTTTCTTACTCAGGGGATTTTTCCTTCACTGTACAACAAAGGGAGATAAAAGCAATGCCTCATATGTGAATTCAGTCTAGCATGGATCTCAGGAAACCCCTGGGAATCAGCAGAGGTTTTCCTTGGAATCTTCTTAAGGACCTTGGAGAGGTATTCAAATTAGTTGCTAAGAGCTATGTTATCTACTTCTTCCTCCTTATAACCTGACATCTTTGTTTCATTGTTGTCTTTTTATATTCTATGAGTGTTATTAGTCAAAGAAACGACAGTGATTTTTAGAACACTGTGTTTTGGATACAGTGTTACACAAGGTGTTAAGCTCCATCCAAAGAACTGCACAACTGCTAAATCTATACACAGCACACACACGCACACACACACACACACACAAACATTCAAAATATACATGAGCAGAAACCCTCGTACAGACGTTCCAAAAGCTCCATAGGTGCACAGTAAAGGTAGAGCAGTCCAAAGGAAGATTCATCCACTCGTGACTCAGGGCTTTTCCCTTTGTTGCTTGTATAAGAATACTTCTAGTTATGTACAGAGAGAGATAATGATTTTCTTATGCAAAAACCGAGCAGTACAGAGGTTGAGGCACATACTTTGCAGAGGATCCACAAAAAAGTATCTTACTTGCTGGTAAAAATGATGGAAAATGGCACTGTCCTTACCCACATAAAAATGTGGGCGGCTGGGGTTCTCCTCAGTGCAGCAGGGGTGGTCAATACAGTGTCCTGTATTCCCTACATACAGAACTTTGAAGTGGAGTGAGCCTAGCAAAGATAGTGAAGTCTCAGGACAGAAATTCTGTCTATCCCTTTACTTACAAGGACTCAGCTGCAGATTCAACCCTCCTTTGGTGTTCTAACCTGATTCCTTTTCCTTCTTGCTTTCAGTACCCACCTTGCAAGCACATTTTGTTGTTTGCTTGCTTAGACTCTTCATGGTAGATGGACGGAGAAGTACAGACCGATGTTTCATTTGTGTGCTGGATCTCCTTCAGCACCATTACAATGTGCGGCTGAGGCCCTGAGGCCCCACTGCCTGTGTGTGGCGCACAGTCCTATGGGTACAGTGCTCTAAGCTTCGCAGACAGAAGAGGCCCCATGGCACCCTGACTGTAGTAGTGGCTGTGTCCTTGATTTGCCATGCATAGTGGTAGTGTTGCATGGACCAGGCTGGCATTTGGATATACTGGGGTCATGGCACTGGCACGGGCTGCTATGGATGTTGAAGCCACTACCGTGCTCTGCTCATTGACAGGGCAATGTTCTTGAGAAGTGGATATCTGTTTGCAGAGCTTGACCTCTGATCCCACTGCCAGGGCTTGGGTAGGACAAAGCCAAGGTTGACAGCTGGCTCTGGCCAGAGAGACCCCTGAAAACCTACTTGTGCTCCAGTGTTGGCAAATGTAGGTAGTGGCCATGACTGGCGGGAAGTAGGTGGCACAGTCTGAAGGCAGGAGCCTTGCTGAACTGAGTTCTGGCAGTGTTACTCTGGTCGAGCTGCAGGCACTTGAGGGTAAAGCAGCAGCCTTGCTCATGATGGAAGGTGAGAGCTGAGGAGCACCAGAGGTGCCCGTAGATGGTGGAATTTGGGAATGTTCTGTAGGAAGCAAGATGACCCAGAAAACTCAAGTGAGAATGACAAACTCTCAGTGTGGTTGAGCATCACTGTTACCTGTCTGAAGGTGCTTGTAACATGGCTACTTGTGATACCAGTCTTCAGTCTCAGGCCAGTGATCATATCCTCATGTGACCCCTGTGTGCCGTAGCAGTTTTCATCTCTCCCATTGAGCTGTGTATCTTTCACCTGGGTTACCAGAAACCCCACAAAACCCATGCATGTGTGCTCCATATACCTCAAGGTATGGTTTTCCTACTCTGCACTGCCCTGGAGTCTACACACATGCTGACTCATGATCCTAAGTGGTGGATTTAAAGCTTTTCCCACCTCGGACATCCTTTGACAACTTGTAACCTTATCAGTTTTTGAGTGAGGACACTGACATAAGAGAGGCCTGTGGACTTGCTAAAGTTCTCCCAAGGTTGACTGTTGGGAATATTTTACAAACCTGGACTCCCCTGTGAGTGCTTTGTGTGCTAAGCAAAAGCCAGTAAAGCGGTGAAAAGAAACTCTTTGTAGGGGTTTTGTTACCCACTTGTTTGGGACAGTATGGCTCTTGTTTTCCCCATTGCCTTGTTTTATAGGTTCAGGACCCTCTCTTTCTCCCAGGGATCATTTATAACCCTGGGTAGTTGGTACAGTGCAAAAGTTTTTCTCTGCCTCCTTTAAAACCCAGCTACTGATCCTAAGTCGCCATGATGTATCTGTGAGTCATTTTCTCAAGAATGTCATAGGGAAGAAAAGTGTATTTTACAGTTTCTGACCTGCAAGTTACTCATCTATATAGTATTTATTAAAAAACCAAAAGCACAGTGACAGTACACCCATGTCTGAAAGGGAAATATTACATAGGATATGCATAGATGGGGTTCAGTGCTGTTTTGCAAATGTAGAAAGAGTGAAGTGAAGAACTATAGCATCCCACACTGGAAAGGAACTTAAGGAATACAATAAAAACATGTGATTCCAGAGTCACAGCATAGTTCACTTTTCATTTGTTTAGCAAGTGTGAAAGCATAGTAAATTTATGCAGAAAGTGCTGTCATGCCTGTTATATTAGGAAAATAAAAGTGATTGACATTGTCATGGAAATGTGATGAACAAAAAGTAGCCCCCACCGCAAGCTGATTTTGGTTGCTGCCATCCTGAACACATGTCATTAGGGAAACTTTCAGTTAAAAGTGTGTGACAGGCCTTACATGGCAATACATGTACCTGTTTGAGGATTCAGAGCTTATGTATTCTACATCTGGTAAGCGGGTGGGATACTGGTACATTATCTGAGGTGCTACATGCTGTGTTTACCCAGCCCTCAGGAGGATTTATCAGCTTAAAATTCTATTTCAAAAACAGTGTGCTCCACAGAGACTTCATCTCAAAACAAACAATGAAAACAGGAGAAAGAATGAAAGAAAGAAAGAAAGAAAGAAAGAAAGAAAGAAAGAAAGAAAGAAAGAAAGAAAGAAAGAAAGAAGAGGAGGGGAGGGGAGGGGAGGGGAGGGCAGGAGAGGGGAGGAGAGGAGAGGAGAGGAGAGGAGAGGAGAGGAGAGGAGAGGAGAGGAAGCAAAAGCCTGCACAGCATGGAGTACAAAACAAGAGTAAGTGAATTCCATGATTCTGCTCATGCACTGTTGTTTCAGTTGTCCCCCACCAAGGAAAAAAATCCTCATCCCAAGAGCCAGATTCCATAGGTTATATTTTCACTGAGGAAGAACACACTGAAAGAGAATCGTGAAAGTTTCCATTTCTCTTCCCATGTTACTACACGGTCAGCTTCAGCAATCAGGATGTGTTTCTCTCCTAGAATTAAAACTATCACTGGGTCATAGATGTAGCTCAGTGCCACATAGCCTGCTTCACAATCACAAGTTCTTGAGTGCAGTTCACAGTAGAAAAAAAAAGAAGAAGAAGATGAAAAGAAATCTGTCATTTTTAGTATACAAGTCAAACAATGGTGTATGTTATTTTATTTATTTTTCACGTGTTGCTTTGTTCTGTGCTTTTTTTGATGTTTATATAAGTTAACTAGTGATATTCTTAGCTTTTGTTTTCTCAATTTTTCTCCCTTTCAATATCAGTAATTAAGCCAGTGATACTGTATCACTGGCCTAAGCCCCCAGGTCTTGTCTTTTCTTGTTCTTATCTTTTGTCCTTTGCCCAGGTTGGCCTTTTACTTACAATCCTCCTGACTCAGCCTCCTCTGTAACTAGAAGAAAAGCAACTGAAACAGTTCATTAACATGAAAGCGACATTATAGGACACCCAATATTGTTTTAGGAGAAACTGGACTGAGAGACATAGGGCTGGCTGTTTTCTTTTTATACTTGACTAGATAATTCTTTGGTTTCTTGTGTATCACAAGTGATTCTTGAGTATAAATATCAATGAAGATGTGGATACTCAGTATGCAATCTGTTTAAGAGAGTAAACTGTCATAAAGATGACATCCCGAAATGTACTGAGCACACTAAGGGATTCGTCTACCACCCTCATCTAGTGTGGAGTTTTCTGCACCAACTGTGTTTTTGTCACTTTCTGCTGAAACCACCACACTTAACATGTTTCTGCTTAGTCTTCTTTTCCCATGGCCTTTAATATTCCACATTAAGAAAGAAAGGGAACAGAGCATAGGGAGTAAGTCAGCCCCCAAGAACAGATCAACAAACTTTTTTGCCCCAGAGTAAAGCATCTGTCCTAAGTCACATTCCTATACACATTCAAACCATGAGTCAAAGTACATCTCTCGATTTCCTGTTCAAGACCCTCGTCTAGTCTCCCTAGGTCTTTGGACCCACTGAGGAACTTATTTGGGGTAGGAGGCAATGTGTAATGTCAGAGACCTTGGAATTGCTGTGTCCTTACCTGCCATGGTCAGAGAAAGGGTAAAAGGGAGTGGAGAGGCAAAGGACAAGGAAAGGGTAGCAAAGGATGTCTGGGTGGTTGAAGCTGATGTGTACAATTGTCCAGTAGCAAGAGCACTGGGCGCTGTTCACTGGCGAGTATCCAGTACTCCCTTGGTACAACTCCATGGAAACCACAACATTACCCAATCAAAAGCAACTCTTGCTTGCATTCTCCCTGCTTCCTTCACTGTGGACCTTGTTTCATGGACAACCCTTGATTTCACATTTTTACACCCAGAGATGTAATTTCCTGTCATTTTCCTATAACCAGCACCTCCTTTTTGATTCACTGATTAGTTTATTAATTTGTGTGCTCATTCGTTCATCATTGTTTCATTCATTTATCACCCATTTGTTAGCAATACAGAATGTTCACATTTTTTGTGTGGGTTTGGCTACATGTATATTACCCATATTATTTCCTCTTCAGTCCCTTTGCTTCTGCTACCTGCTGTTAGTGCCTTCATGCTCTGACAGCCAGAATCTGACCATGAGCACTAAGCATCAGGGACAAAGTGCACAGTGTCTTGCTGTGCACTTTGGTGGATGTTCTTTTACCTGTTCTTTTACCTTTAATTTGCTTCCTCTGTCTCCCTGCAATCTGGCTTTTCATCACAGGATAGCCATTGAAGAGGCTTTCAGTCCTCTGGTGGGTGAAGCCTATGTGACAGTTACTGTAGCATTCTCCAGAGGACACAGCAGCTAGTGCAGAATCTGAGTCCTCTCTTATTTTCACTCTGCCATTCATGGGCATAAGGACAGGGAGAAACAGAGAGGAGCATAGTTAGAAAGAAGAGAAGACCAACCTGGGGCGCTGGGTCAGGGAGGGTGCTGGACAAAACCGCCCATGGTGTTCTCTGATTTTCTATAGTGAAGAAGTCAACACTTCCAGCCTCACTTTGTATCTACGAAACAGACAACTTAATATTTTTAGGTGGTGAAATAATCCACCTGAAAATGACATTAATACCTATATACATGTATATGTGAGTTTGTGTATGTATATACAAGATAGATAACTATACTACTGATCTCTGTAAGTTCATCAGAAAGAACAGTTTGGGCTCTCATTGTTTGATCATTTTTTCATGCCTAAATCTTCTTACCTGAACAGCTACTTCTAAGCTAACAATGTGCAATATATTAACAAATATTACTTGCCTACTATTTTTTGAAATTCTGTATCATTTGTATCTTTTGTTTTTAAAATAAAAAAGAAACTGTAAAAAAATAAAAAAGATGATCTTGACCTGCATATTTATCACAACAGATAAAAGAAGTCTTTATTTCTTTTACAGTTATGTGTTTCCTACTGGATTAAATTAAGGAGTAAAATTATTGTCAAAGTTGGGCAAAGATGAAAAAAAATGTATCCTCATGTGATGGAAACGGAGGAACTCTGTGGAATCACAAGGCAGGAGAAATGACAGGTTTTTCCAACAATGGTCATTAAGCAGGCAGCAAAAATCTCAAAGGAAGGATTCTACAACTGTCTGTCTCCAATCTCCTAACCTTATATGAAAATCTTAATTAATCTGAACCTTCATTTTATTATCAACAAAATATCTATTTTAATATACTTTTCCCACTGTGACAATCACATGAACGTACATTTTATTCTGTATGTCATGTATAATTATAAATTATTATAATTTAATAATTATTAAAATTATAAAGTATAGCTATTTTTTACCTGATGTATTAAAACACAGCCTTAGTTCATGACATTAAATACTTTAATGTTTTACAATTATATGCCTAGAGATAAAACTAACTTGTTTTATCTTTAGTTCTTATTATCCACTTTTCTAATTTTATCATTAACTATACTCTATAGTTTGACCTCAGATAATGTGACTAATTTAGCTGTTAACATACCCTGGTGGTCATTAGTTTTCTAGTTGTTCTCCCAGTTACTGGGTGGTTTTCAGTAGTTTTTGTATCTTAATATATGTTGAAAAACATTTCAACTCATGGAATACATGTTCATTCTCAGGTAGTTTACACACTATGTTAGTTCTCTGGAAGATTAGAAGTAATAGGTAATAGATATATAAAGCTGTAGAGGTTAGATGAGGCAGAATTTGTCAGGGCTATTTGTTCACATGAGTATGAGCTGAAGGAGTCCGATAATGTGCTGTTTGCAGTTGGAGAAGCAACAAGTTTATTAGTGTGATTTAGTCCAGGTTAGAAGACTTCATAAGTAAAGAGGTTTCTGGTACAAGTCATGGAGAGTAAAGGTCAGAAAACCTAGAGTTCTGGAGTTCAAGGATAGTAGATGATTGGTGTGCTAGCTCCAAAAGGGAGATAATAAGTTTATTTTTATTCTGCTGTTACCTTTTTTTGTTTTTTTTTCGTCCAGGCATTCAGCCAGTTAGTGCTTGGTCAAAATTTAGTGAAGGCAGATCTTAGTCTGCTTATTCAAATATCAGTATCATCTTGGAACACTTTCAGATACGCACCCAGAAAAAGTAATTACCAAGCTGTCTCACCATCTTCACCCTGCCCCCTGTCCAATTCCGGGAACTGAACCCAGATTCACACTAAGCTACACCTCTAGGACTTTTTATTTTTTATTTTTAGACACTTCTTCCTGAATTATCCAAGGTAGGTTAGAACTTGCTATCCTCCTGCCTCAGCCTCTAAAGAGTGCTGAGTTTATAGACAGGCACCATCATTCCTGGCTCTCATCATCTTTTGTATTGTTAAATTGATGTGTGAAATTAACCATATCAGAGTGAGAGCAAAAAAAAAAAAAAAACCTGAAGCCAGAGAACATGTATTAATGAAAACCATCAGTGGGATTTCTTGGTTAACTCTACTCATGGTACAAAATTTCTTGAATTTTTTTGCTATATGTTACCCATATAGGAAACTTTCTGAAGACTTCTGCCTTTGCTCCACAAATATATTCTTAATGAACACTTTTTTTCCTTTTTAGTGTCAAACATATTTACTGGCATAATATAAAAGCAGTAATTTAGGAAACATTTGTTAGAGGCAGTCTCTGAGAGGATTCCCAGGGATCTTCAGTTCTGTGTATAAAATCTTCATTTAATTCCTTTTCTTAGAAGGTAGGCTGTGCCTAGAGATTTTTCCTAACAGATTATGACAAAAGGGATTAGATGTCACTTCTAAGACTGGGTGACAAAATAGTCATGTTCATGCTGTTTTCTTTCCTCTCCTGTTTCTGTGAGAGAAGCCTGCCATGTGAACTAAGCTGCCCGTGGAAAAGCCTATGTTGAACCAATGTCACTGCTCAGTAGCTAGGTTACCCATGAAGCTTGTGAATAAGCCCATGAGTGAGTCTTCAGTGCAACACAGCCCCATTCAGGGCCTTCATAGAAATCATGTAACAGAGTCCAACTCAGAACTAACCCCCTAAAAGCTTAGGTGTAGGCTCTTAACCTACAGAAATGATAAGAGAGTAAGTTTCCCTTGATATTGGTGAGTAATTGAATACGTGGTAGTAGATAACTGGAAGGAAATGGCTGCCTAACAGATACTAATAGTATGGATACAATTAGAGGAGTTTGAGGAAAATCTATAAGGAAACCTCAATCACCTTGAACAAAATAAAGACAGGAGTAAGTCGTTTAGAGAATGATGTCAAAATACGAAATTGTATAAATTCTGGTCCAAGAACAGAATCCTTGATCTATAAACCAAAAGTGATGAATGTTTGAAGATAGAAAATGAATGTTCCAGATCAGGAAAACAAATACATCTGTCCTTCCTTTGACTTCTTGTTCTATTTGGCTTTTCATGGATTGGATGATGCCAGTTCACATTAGGGAGGTTTATTGGTTAGTTTTCCTATGGTTGCCACAAAGCACCTGACACTTGGAACTTAAAGGAGGAAAGGTTTAATTTGAAATGCTGTTTCAGGTTTTCAGTTAATGGTTAGCTGCTTCAAAGCAGAAACCTCCTGGTAAGAGCTATGGGTTAGCAAAGCTGTTTGATTCATGGCAATCTAGAAACAAAACAGATTGGAAAGGATGTCAGAGAGAAAGGGATGAGGGACCAGATACAGATCCCAGGTCATTCATCCATGACACCTACATATGGGCTTTGCTAATCCCCAATCAAATTGACAATCTGTTAACTGTCACAGGAGGAAAAGCTTTACTTAGTCTATTCATTAAAATGCTCATCTCTTACAAAATTATCCTGACAAACCATGTTGGCTAGAGTTCTCTAGAGGAATACGTAGTTCCATATTTTTTTTATTTCTGCTTCTATTTTCATTTCTGTTGATGCTTGATAGTTCACAATGGCCATCTGCCTGTTAGGTAGTCAGATGATGCAGCAGCTTCTCAGCTCAAGAAATTGGAAGCCACAGAACAAGAATTAAAGACCCAATATCAACCCTGTACTGAAGGCCTAGGAGCTCCTTGGAGACTTACTAGTATGAGTCCATGTTGAATGGCTGAAGAAGCTGAATTCCACAGGTGATAGCCACAGCAGAAGAGTCACCCCTTTGAACAGAATTGAGCTTGCAAGAGCAGACCAACTTCTTACATTTTTATCCATCCAGGCTGGAAGGCTACTGGATGGCCCCACCCACAGTCAGGGTGAATTTTCCTACCTCATTGGTCTGGCCTGTATGTTAATAATCTCAGGAAAGACACCTACCAATACTCCTGGAAGCATGTTCTACCACCTCCCAGTTATCTCAATCCAATCAAGTAGGTAGTAATAACCATCACGCAGACACTCTCGAGAAGAATATTTTGCCACCTATCTGTCCATTACTCTACCCAGGCAAATTGGCATATGAAATTAATCACTACACTAAATAAATAGGATGTCACCAGGTATGCGATAAAAAGAATTGCTTTTATTTTCAAGTGGCAAAGTGTTCAACCAATATCTTGTCTGAAGTTATATAGGAGATTAAATATGCCTGATGAAAATGGTGAAGGTATTTCTGTTTAATATTACACCTTGTTTAGAAGTTTTACTGTGATATTGAAGCAGAATTATTACAGAATTTACCTACCACTATGAATGCCTATAAATATGCAACAAATCAATATTTAATATGTAGAATTTCTGCAGTATCTGGATAAATTATTATAAATTCTCTCTGTGCCAGTATTCCATTCCAATAATGTATAATCTCTGAGTAGATACAAATCTACTCAGATTTGTAAATTTTCCTGAGATTATTAACATACAGGCCAGAACAATGAAGTAGGAAATTTGAGTAGATTTTTCTACTCAGAATTGATACAAATGAAATGCAATTCAGGAAACAATACTTACTATCAGACAATGAATTGAAAAGGGAGTATAAATTAGAAAAAAATAAGAATAAAATAATTACGGCTAAATTTTTGTAATGTAGTGATTTCCAAAGCCTAATTTGAAGAAACAGAAATAAAAAATTATTAAACCAATTAGGAGAAAGTCTGTCAAATCAGCTTGCTAAATGACCATTTCCTTTCCGCAGTGTTACCTCTCCAGCAGCAGATCAATTTTCACAATGCTCTCAGAAACTCATTTAACCTTGCTGAACCTCAATATGTCTTGGACAAAGATAGCTGCTTCACACTGTTGTTATTTAATCAGCAGGATAGTGCAATTGTTTCTCATGCAAAAACTTGGCAAATATATGAACTGAGTAAAGATTAATTAATGCTGAGTCTTTATAATTGCCATGATATTGAGATGTAGATCTTTTACTTCTGAGAACATCAGTGTGTATAGCTTTTCCAGTGGTTCACTTGATCTGAAGTTCCTTTAGCAGAAAAAAAAATGACAGACTTAATAATTTGATTTAAAAGTCCCACTCCTACTCTATACCATTTTCTACATATTTCAGATATTCCTTATCTGACTATAAATTTATCTATATATTCTGTTATTTTCTAGTTTAAGTTTACTTACATTTTACCTTAGTTATCTAAGTTTTCTAAAATGTAAATTTATATCCATGAGGGGGTAATGTTTTTATTGTGTTCACTGATGCACTCCAAATACCTACAAGCAGATATTGGACATAATAAATAGGTACTCAATACATACCTGTGAAATAAATAAATATAAAAATGTATCTCCAGTATTTCCTGAAAACTAATTATCTTTTCAACACAGCTTTCTAAGAATACATGATTTAAAGGAATTCAATAACTCAACCAGTTAGACTTAACCACTTACCAAGGTGTATCCTGAATCCTACTTTCACACTGGAAAACTTTTCTTTTGTCTCTATGAACATTGGAAATAAAAAAAGAGGTCCTGATTACACTGTGGCAGCAATTAGACACAAACAACCTTTAGTGACTAATACTGAAGCTACACTGGGCCAATTAGCATTGTATATCTGATGTGGAAATTTTCAGTCCAAATATATTAACAAATTGTATTTCTATTATATAGATTATACAATGAAAGAAAACAAGTATTTGCCTCTGGTAGAAAACAATCATGGTCCAGTTTCAAAATCATGACCTTATTTAACAGATTAAATTCCCAGCACAAGCTGTTTTCCATAGGACCTTTTTTGTCAGTACTTGTGTGTGCATGGACCACCTTTGTAATCCCCTGGGTTGTCCACTGCAGAAAGATGCAGTCCTGCTACCTAGTCAGTGGGACCAGAAGAGCCCAAGGTGGTTACCCTGGTAAAAAACAAAAGCTTTGGGCTTTTATCATTCGGCCACTGTTGATGGTCTGAATCCCACAAACCCATAGAAATGCATTTCTTCTCCATAAACTGCTCATTTTTTTCCAGTTCCTGCCTTGGAACACATTTGTCGTTATGATGCAAACTCATCTATTATGCCACTGGAGCTTTTGGTTTATTCTGAAAATATATTAGAATGCTAATGTTTAAAAAAATTAAGCTCTTTTAAGCCTTTGCCTGGAAATTCTGGAACACAAATGCTCTTTCACTTGGTTACATTTCAAAGCCCTTTTAGAAGGATTAAAAAAAAATCTTCATATCAATTGAGTAGATACTATTAGCTAAATGCCTACCAAGTATTTCTTAATATTCTGAGATATTTTGATTGTATTAAATGTTTGATGTATCAAGTACTTTAGAAATATTTATGTAGCACACTTCTATATACTAAGAAGGCTGGAGTTGTAACTCAGTGGTGGAATACTTGCTTAGCATAAGCAAAGTCTTGGATTCAAACCTCACTATAAAAAGTACAATAATAAAATAGTTCCAAGGAATTAGAATTATTCAATATTTATGTGTAAGTATTTATGCAAAGAAGAGTAACATAAATATCATTGAGAAGTTGCAAGTATGGGAGCACCCTGCAAGTATAGGTGCACTTTAAATTATTCAATATTCACTAACTTAAAGCTAGCATCTTTATTTTGTTATGCATTCACTATATTCTAAGAATCTATTTTTTATTTTACTGCAGAAGTCTTAACATCACAGTAAAATATTAATAAATCTAATGAATAAAGTAACCTAATAATAAAATATGAATAAATGAGTCATTGATTTAAGGGAAGATGATATTATAGGTTACCGTTTTTCTTTATTTTCCATTTCTGTTGAAGACTGGCCATAACATGTTTCAACACTATTCCAGGAATCAGACCATCTATATAAAGACATGGAGAGAGAAGTATTCTATTTTTGCATCACTCTCTTCAATATTTACGCTTTTTTTCCCTACGAACATAATCTGTAACATAAGCACATTCATTTTGTTCATATTCATCACTTTCTCTTCAGAAATATATGGGAAAGTGGGTGCCTAGGATTTTCATAGCTGTAGTGGAAGGTATTCTCTCTTAAGTCGGAAGTGTATGTAAGGAGGACACTTTTTACATAAGTAACAATCCCTGCCAATGCTTATGCCTATCTTGTATGTTGAAGTGTTTATCTACAAAGATGATTTTTACATATAAAATGTCATACTACATGAGAACTCACATGCAGATACATTTCAGTTATCTTGAAATATACAAAACATGAAACAGATAACTTAATTACACATGTTCTTATTGAAAAATGTGATATGATAGGGAAAATAGTATGCAAAACAGAACAATGGACATTAGTTAAGAGACAAGGCCAATAACAGTTTTAAATTACTCATTTAGGATAGTATTAAAAAACAGTGAAAAAAGTGAAACTTGTTGGCAAGAAAGACAAATAATGTGAAAAGAGGAGAAAATCTAGGAGTTCTCTCTTTTCGGAGTGTGCTGGCTTCTGCTGTTCTGAATACCTCAGCTTTCAGATTCCAGAGGGCCTAGCTTGTGGATCCCCTCCAAGTAGAGCAAATACTGGATGTCTGAGAGTCAGCATTTGTGATTTAGCTTAAGAAAAGATATAAATGCCACATATGGAGCCATTACAAATAAAATACTTAAATAGGAACATCTAAGAAGTATGTAGTGATAAATGTGATTTCTGTACCTTTTTTGGATACCACAGAGAATTTGTACAGATACATTTTTCAACTTTTTTTTCAGCCTATTGACAGAATCAACTCAGTTTCTAGTTTTTTATAGAATTTGATCTAGTCTTTCAGCATTATGTTTCCAAATTGTGCTGCGTTTCCAAGACCACTGACATCCTCTATGACTCACTGAAATGACTCAGAGTACTTTTTTAAAAGTTGTTATATGCATGGTTATGGTAGGTGATAGTAGAATGATATTCAGTGAAATCAGCATAAGGACAAGACCTCTGTGATGACATTCAGGAGGAACTGGGCACAAGCTTCCAGGTGTCCCTACTTGAAGTTCCAGAGCAACAACAAGCATTCAACATAAATGTCACTGTTAGTATAAAATAATTAAACTGGCACACTGTGACCCGAGTCCTCAGTGACACAAAAGAAAAAAATCCTACTATATAGAGGAAGAATATTCCAGGGTCTCACAGCTAAACACTGAGGAACCAATCAAAGGCCAGTTCTTAAAAAAACAAGATTTTTGTAAGGAATGTGCAGAATTTGAAAACCCAGGTCAGTTAAACCTTTTTACTCCACAACCTTCCTTCCTACCCCATGGACTGGGTTCTTTTATTGTATAATGATTTTATCTTTCTAAGCATTTATTTAACATATACAGCAAAAAAATATTAGCATGAATATTTGGAGTTGGCAATGTGGAGTTTCAAATGAAAAAAAAATAGCTAATTAATTCCATAAAATAATTCTACATATTCTCATATTTTGATGCCCTTTGATTACTTGTCTCCATCTTGAGCTACACTTGTTTTCACCTGGAAATACTTCTGTACCAAACTATAATATCCAGAAATTAGTTGATGACTAGTTAAATATAGTTTTTCCAGCACTATTACATTCTGAGAAGGTTTAAAAACAATCTCTAATTACATCATTCATATAAATATTATCATATGATTCATAAGATAGTTACGATTTGTGCTAGCATGCATCAAGGCAATATGCTCATGACAAATTTGAATTTTGTTACTGGACAAATCATTAAGAATTGCAAAGGCATCTATTATGTCATCCCAACAAAATTGGTTTTTGTTCACATGTAGTATATGAATAAATCATCAAAATTGGGCATGATTCAGTTATTTCTAGATTCTAAGCTAGTTGGGGACAAAAGTGGTCACCTTGTCTTAAATGCAAGGTTTGTGCTGAGACTACTTTCCACTGAAAGTTTCTAATGTACCCCAGAGTTTCCCAAATTCCCTAGATGTCCACTTCAAGTAAGTGTACCAAGATATTCACTGGCTAGTTCCAACCACCTTCCAATCCTGAAAGGAATTCTTCTAATGGAATTTAACATGGAATACTTTAATGTGTCCTTTGAATTCTTATGGTGGATTCAAGACAGTCATATCTAACACAGGACTCCATCAAATAATCTACTTTTTAAATTTCTCATTTGCTTAAACATATGTAAATCCAATTGTCAAGAGTCAAGATGCATATAAATATCAGGATTTTTATGGAATGCTAGTTTTCCCATTATTTTATCTCTGATATCCAGTGCAATGAGCTTATGTATTACCTTTTCCAATCATAGCCTTAGATTAATTAGTAACAACATGTCAGCTTCTCAAAGGGAAAGCTGTATGTCCACATTGGGTCTGCCATCTTTAAACCTAATAATGTGCTGTTGACCAACTGACTGTTCTGAATTGTCACCTGGAAACTTTGCCCAGTATACTGCTTTCATTGCGTTGAGTTCAGGCAGTTTCTTAGGTCATCCAAAAATTGACCTTAGAGGACAAAAATCTATCAGTTCACACATAAAATGATTATCTCCTTGAATCCCTTCACAATAATTTTTTTCTTGTATAATTTTTTTTCCATTTCATTCTGGGGATTTTCAAGGCATTTCATTCATTATTAGGGTGTTCCAGACAACTCAAAACTTACAGGCTTTTCAAATTTCAAGATTACTTTATGTCTCCTGCTCATATAGGGAGTCCTCATTTATCTCCAACAGCCAACAATTATTTCTAAAATTTCATATCCTAGCACAATAATATAAACACTTCTGGTACAAAAACCCTAGTGTTTATTCCTAGTCATCATTGAAAATCTTTTATCATAAACATCTATCTGTAGAGGCACAAGTTGCAGATACTTTCAAATAAAACCTAAGCGTACATCAATTCAGATATAGTTGTTATTTTGGGGATCAAACTTTCTTTTCATGTCTTTTGTGGGCAATCTCTTAACTTTTTCCCAGGGATGAAATACGCATCCTCCAAGATACAAGGAACTCAATTAGGTTCTGTGCTTTGGACTTTCCATATTTAAGATCAAAGTGAAAACAATCACAAGATGAGTCACTACATGTTGGGGATCACAAATTATTAATCAACTTGTTCTTACCTTGTGGGCCAGTTTTGGAATGCAGAAATCCCACTTCCTCTCAGTCAAAAAGACTCAGAGCAGGATGAAGTTTGCTGAAAACAAGGCTGACCTGTCTGTAGTGAAACCTGCCAGTTCTACCACTGCTTCTGTGCTGCTCCAGGAAAAGCACAGTACCCTTCCCATGCACAGGCTAAATAAAATGGTGGCCAGCTAGAGATACCTGGTCTTTGCCCCCGGGGACATGGATTGCCAGAGCCCTGCTGCACCCCTCTGTGTCTAGCTTGCTATTTCTTGCCTGCTGTGTACCATAACCCAGGCAAGAGATTGTGAATTTACTGAAGGCGTCCTTGATAACTGGCACCATGGAAAGGGTCTGTAATAACTGAATGCCCATCTTCTTTAGTTTTATACTTCTTCACATGTTAAAATCATATTTCCTCATGTTGAAATAAGATGAAAAGATGAAAATATTCATTGAAATGTTCATATTTTCAGCTATGGTTAATAAAACTATTATGTATTTAAATTTGCTTAGCTAGGACATCATAAATATTCTTAACACACATGTTAATTATGTGGAGTGGTGAATATACTGTCAATTGGTATGTATTTGTTTATTGACTCATTGATTGTGCTGGGAATCGAACTCATGACCTCATGCTTGCCAGGCAGGTGCTTAGGCTGCTGAGCTATGTCCCTGGCCCTAATTGAAATTTGATTGTGGTAATTATTTCACAATATGTGTGTTTGTCAAAGCATCATATTGTACACACACTTAACTAAGATAGTGGAGGTTATGGATAGTCCAACTGTATTCAAGCATTGATAATTCACTGTCAATCTCTGAAAGAAAAACTTGTACCTGTTATTGCACTACACTCAACACTGCATTGTTACAGCCTGCTTTTCACCCCAATTCTGGAAAAATACTACTTTTCATTGCACATACAAATTTGGGATTTTTTTTCCCACACCAATAAATTCTTCAAGAGAATTTGAGTAGCCTACAATTTCTTCAGATGTGGCCCTAATTTTCCAAAGTTAACCCAAACTACATAGTTTAAGTCTTCAGACACCAAGCATAAGTGATAGGTCCCCAGGTTACTCACAATCTCTGCCTAAGTTGCTACAAATTGGTGGTTTCCAAATACTGATAGAGCTGTTTTAATTCATTTGTTAAACCTAATAAAAATCTACCTATATTTCTTCAGTTCTATAAAAAGCACTATCTGGAGTGAAGGCCTTGACTACACATTTGTCTTTCCATGATTATGTGGATCACTTTAGTTTCATCAGCATATATAAGACCCACATAAGGAATCAGGAATAACAAATCTAATTATAGACTATAACTTGCTTTTCAGTAGCAAGTTTTCATGGAATGAGCATGCAACACAGTTGTCTTGGAGTTTACATGATCTGGGTATGGTTTTTATCAGGGCGATGTAGTTCTAAATCATCTGAAACACAGGCTTGCTTACACAAAATCACATTATTCATTTCACTTCACTTTCAACAAACTTCACAGTGACTTTATTTTATGAAAAAATAAAAAAGTTCATGACAAAGTGATAATAACAATAATTAATATATTGAGTATCTTCAAAGTAGTCACTCAGTATAAAAAGTATCCAAAAAGACTGTTTTGTATAAAAAGGAAACAGATAATAGCACAAAACTTTCTTTTCAATGAAGTGAGAGACACTAGTAGTATTAATGGAACAAATCAGCACATAAAGATATTTTTGAAATAGCAAAGTAGAAAATTTAGGGAATTATTTGAACTTCTCCCTACTTCCTATTCATCTATGTGCTTTCTTGTTCTTTACTGAGTTTCTCATGTAAGGGAAATCATGTGGTATTTAAGCTATTTGACTTTGTTAATTTAACATTATGTTTTGCACTCACATCTATGTATAAATGCCTGAAATTTGTCTTTCTTTATGGCAGAGTAGAACTCCTCTGTGTTTAAATACCACATTTTCCTCATGCATTCATCTCTTCATGGACACATACACTCTAAGACCTACTTTTTAATGAATTGTGCTGCTATAAGCATGGGCATGCATGAATCCCTGTAAGATGATGATTTTAACTCTTTTGGGATGATAACTAAAAAGGGGATTGTAGGGTCAAATGAAATTTGTATTTATAGTTTTAGAGGAATCTCCTCTGTGATACAAGCTACCATTTAACAGTCCGTTCAGGAATAACCTGTTGTGGCCAGACCTATAGGTAAGTGGCACAGTGCCTGTCTGACAAGCATGAGGTCCTAAATTGGATTCCTGGTACAAAAAAAAAAAAAAAAAAAGAAAAAAAAAGAATAACCCTTTATGGTTTGGAACATACATTTATATATTTACTTACAATTGTTTAATAGTTAGCTTTGTGCCTCTATTCAGTATCCTAAATTAGGGACTCTTAGCCAAATTTAGACACTTTCCCAATCTATTCCATTAAAGGTTATTCAGAAGCTGATAATGCTAAAGCATGATATAGATAAAATACATGTCCATTAAAAGTACACATCTCTCATTTAACATAGTTTGCAAATAATGACAAATAAGCAAAAAATAGTGCTTCCCCTGTACAGCAACATATTTTACGGGCATATAAAACATAAAAACTAAACGACTTTATGGTTTTCTTTCTGCCTTCATAACCACTTATACAGAGAAATGCAAATTAACATATATAGATTTAGATATAGATAAATACATTGATAAAAACAGATATTAAATGTCAGAGATATATATTAATGAAGATACAGAAACTTCAAAATACTGAGATTTACTCTAATTTGGACATCAAGAGTGATAAAATCATGAAAACGTGGAGCCTCTGAGCAAGACTAAAGGACTTTCCTCTTTGTATTTTTGCCCCAACCACGAGCAGAGAGATTTTGCTCAGCCACACACTTCTGCCACAGACCCAAACTACCAGTGGATCACGGACTAAGACCTGAAAACCACAAGCCAGCATAAAATTCTCTCACTCTATGTGATCTCAGGTGAGTATTATAATAAGGAAACACTAATAAACACAGGTTTACAAAACTTTGATTTTGTGAGTTTAAAGCAGTTTCTGGACATTCACTGAAAATTTGTGAGTTTTTTCCTGATTCATTTGTTTGCTTGCTTTATCCTTGAAGGGCCAGACATATTGTGCATAACTGTTCTAATAAGCATGTATTTCTTTCTCTATTTAAAATTCTAAATACCTAAACATTATAATTTTTCTCAAAATAAATATACATTAAATACTACATGATTGGATGTTATTCAGAAACAAGCATACAAGAGAAGCATGAAAGCTTGATTATTATTTCTTGCTGAAGTTAAGATTAATAGTTGCTCTTTCTTTCATATTTTTTTCTTTTTCATCCTTAAACACTTGGTTGTAAATTTATCACATATTAATACTTTATTGAGATTTTATTGTAACTGTGTTGTGAGAAGTTAATCACAGCAATATGCCTTCTCAAAAGTAGGACTGAGAACACTGAGGAAAAACTAATGTTCCAGGAATCACAGCTTTCTCATAAAGGTTTTTTACAGTATAGATACAAACAGACTGCAAGGTATTACTGTCAGAATGAAATAGGTCAACTACAGCTTGTAGCAAACAGGCAAACACACAGAAAAACACTCATTTATTCAATGACCGTTTGCATATCACATATGTGACATTGTGATTGGGCTGGTGAAGTGCTTTAAAATTTATAAATGCATGACTGCACCTACACAACTAAACTGATAAGATGCTAACATATACCTGTTAAAGACATAGTTATCATAAACATTGCATCATATGCAATCACTTTTGAATCACTGTATAGTGAGAATTTAAATTTGTCTTTAAGTATTATTTTATTAGTCGTGTATTATACAGGCATGTTCAAAAAAGCAAATAAATGTTTTAAAATACATTTTCTATTAAGTAATTATAAAATCAACCAATTATTTCTTGTATCCCATAAATTTATTAGCATCAAGGTATACAAATGAAGCTAAATTATATTTAATTAATATGCAAGTTGACGAGGCTTTTTTTTTTTTTTTTTTTGTACCGGGGAATTGAACTTAAAACGTTATGCACTTCAGGGAAGTTCTGTCCCTCTGAGGTATATCCCTGACCCAGTTAAGGAATCTTAAGACATAGTTACAAGTGTTGAGTTGTTACAGGTTTAAAGACTAATTTAGGAAAATTTTTATTCTCTATATAACATTGTGAAATATAAAATTATTGTAACAAAAATAACCATACACTAATTTTCACTTTTGTATAATTCAATAATTGTCCTTTAAGATTTTAATTTTCTAATTGTTTATTTAGTGGGAATGCATGAGCACTGTTTGTTGCAAACTAAACAAAGACACTAAATTTTAGTAAGTAGTTCTAACTTGACAATTGTGTCATAAAATGAGCTACAACTATTTATTAAGAAATCCAAAAATGTCACTATGAAGGAAATGACCTTAGTTAGCAAGTGTGTAGGTGTCTGAACATCAGGATAAAGACAAAATGAAGAGAAAACTGTTTCCCAATGTCATGAATGAAAATAAACTTTGGCTTAGAAGAGTGTGTTGCCACTAAAATATTTTCAAACCCTATTCTAAAATAGTAGACTTCATAAAATTATAGCTCTGAGCTTGAAAATAATTGTGGTGTGATATTCTGTAGATAAATGCATAGTATAAGTTGTAGCACTCTAAGACAGAACCAGAAACGTTTCCTCATACTGCAGAAAGAGCAGGAAAAGGAGGATATAGCCATGAGGAAAGAGAACAGAAGCCGCTGACACCAAAATTTACAGCTTCAGAAGTTTACAGCCTATTGATAGAACAACCAATCAGATGTTCAGGCTGGAAAAGAAGTGCTTTAATGGTTTATAGGCCATAGAACTTCAGTGGGTATAATTAAAAGTCACTTGAAATTTAATATTTGTGTGTCACCTATAGGTCATGATAGTTGACCTTAATCTTGTGGTTTGAGGAGACCATTTGGTTACACAAGATGTCTCTTTATGAAAGCTGCAAAATCTCCTGAAAGTGTGTGTAGTTGAGAAGATGGTTGGAATGGTGACACATGTTAGCACAGTAGTTTACTAGTGAGGGAGAATCAATTCATGTAAAGGAAATCAAATTTTATTTTATCTTTTGTGAATTGTTCCAGTAGAGTCATAAGTATTGAAATATTTGCCTCATCAGATTCACAAAAAGTATATTATATTTTCTTATAAAAAGTTTTATTGTTTTAGGATTTACTTCTGGGCTTCCATTTCATTTTAGTTTCTTTCTCTATGGCACATGAAGTGTGGATTGCTTTTCATTTCTTCTTAACGTATTTACACTTAATTATTGTTGTATCATATGTTGAAATGACTTAACCTTATACAGTACACTTGTTTAGTAACATTTAGTTATCCCTACACGTACTTACCTCTAGTTATACTCTATAATTACTGATGATCTGTATCAGTGAGGAATCATCTTGATTTCTACCTTACTGTACTGTATTTTGGGATATTAAAATCATCAGTCTTGAAATGTAGTTTATCTTTCATTGTGTTGTTAGATTTATATAGGTCCTTTACATTTTCATTTAAGTTATTAAACTTTTCCATTTATACATTTTTGAAAATTTTTTACATATTATACTACAATATAAATCAGTTGGGGACAACTGTCTTCAAAGAAATAGTAAATCTTGCAGCCAATTATGATCCTCCATTATGATTCTCATTATGTATTCTCCATCATGTAAGTCAACTATAATTTCTCCCATTGGTATTTTATACTCTGTAATGAGAACATATTTTCTGTCAGGGTGACCTGTTAGTATTTTATAAATTTGATGATGCTATAAATTATCTTGTTTCTTAAACTTTATTTAGTACTCCAATTGATTATTGTGTACTAGAACTTTATAGTTCATGTACAATTACAATTTCACAGAACTTCATGGATATTTTCCAGTGTCCTATAGTTTACATTTTTTAATCTTTATTCACTTTAATTTAGCCATTTTCAAGTGTGTTTATTTTCACTTTTAATCCACTTGACTGTGGCATGATCTTGTGTAATTTCCTCTATGTTTTCTATGCTCAGATTTGGTTGAGCTTCTTTGTGAATTTATGTTTGTGATAAATTTGAAAAAGTATTGGACATAATTTCTAACTCCTCCCCATTTTTTATATTCCTGTATTTCATTAAAAGATCATACCACTTAATCATTTCCTTTGTCTCAGTAATGCTTTTTATTTTGATCCACTGTCCTCTTTTTTTGTTTTTGTTTGTTTCTTTGTTTTTGATATCTTCTGCTATGGTATACTCAAGTTCACTAATCTTTTCTTATGCAATATCTATTGCACAGATAAACTTAGCAAGTAGATGCTTTGTCCAACATATAATTTTATCTGTTTTGATTTGTGACTTTTTAATATTTACATTAGTATACATATTTAGTATATGAAATACATTATAGTATTCACTTTTTTCTTTCATTAGTACATGTTTGCAGTATATAATGATTATATTCACTGTAGGGAGTTTGTGCATGTGTATAACATGTCAGTTCATTTTTCCCGTCCTCTCTCTTTTGGATTCTCCAACATCAGATTGATTTATCTTATAAGAGTTTACATAATTATTATATAGATGGATTGAAAACCATACTAGTAGGCCAAAGAATATATAATCACTTTAATATCTTTGTCTGTTTTCTTTGTTGGTTCCATATACATTCACTGATTTTTTTCTTTTCTCTTTTCTTTTCTTTTCTTTTCTTTTCTTTTCTTTTCTTTTCTTTTCATTTTTGTACTGGGAATCAAACTCAGGACCTTGTACTTGTGAGGCACACAGCTCTATCTGCAGCTTTATTTTGCTTTATGTTTAATTTTTAACTAAATCATTTAAATTTATGTATTTATAAGTTACCATATGATATTTTGAAATATATATACACTGTGTAATGTTCAAATCAGTACAAAGCTTTCTCCTCACACTTAAAATTTTTTCCTAGTGAAAGCATTCACAATGATCAATTGACTTCCTTTGACCACCTTACATTCTTGTTGTAGGCCTCAGGATCTGTTGGTAGAGAGATGTTGTATATTTTTCTCTTTGAATGAGAGATATATTTATTTTAATGTAAATATTTTCATTTTTTTCTCCATTTGGATATTTCTCAATAGTACAAAGTAAACATTTGTACTTGTTAGGTTGTCTTCATTTATTTCCCATCTTACACATAACATTTGTTCCTTCATGGATAATTTTATATCCCTTGAAATATTTCCTATTTTATATTTATTATTTTTACTTGTTTTTAGTTGAAGAAGTAAATCAGGTCTGTGTTGTTCCATATTGGTTGGAATTCAAAGGTCGCTTTTTGCAGTTTTTTTTCTCTGTTTTGTTATTTTATTGCTATGTAACAAATCACTACCAATTTGGTGGCTTGAATAATGACAACACTATCATTCATCTTACAGTTCCATGAAGTAAAGTACAGAATAAATTTCACTAGACTGAATCAGCAGCAGGAAAATTATATTTTCTTTAAGACTGTGTGGGAAAGAATCCATTGTCTTATCTTTTCCATTTTCTAGAGATAACCTACATCCTGTGACTGATGGCCTTTCTCCACATCTAAAACGTATGGGGAATTAAATCTTCACACAGCATCACTGTGACATGGGTTCCCTCTTCACATTTAATTCTCAGATGCTGACTTTCCTTTTGCCTCTCCTAAATTTATTCTTTGGATGTAGAGATTCATAGTTCTTAAAACTATTAGTTGAAGAGACTACCATTTCTCCAATGTATTATTTTGACATCTTTGTCACATATAAGTTGGCTGTGTGTATACGGGTTTATTTTTAGGCTATTTTGTTTCATTGGTCTATGAGACTGTTTTTAATACTAGGACCATATTTTTCTAATTATTGCAAATTTGAAATGAAGAAACTTAATGTCACCTAATTAGTTCTTTCTTTGATTGTTTAACTTGTTCTTTTTTTGAGTTCTATATGAACTTGAAGAATTGTTTTTTCTGCTTCTGTAAAAAAATTCCTATTGCAATTTTGATAACTGTATTTAATCTCTAAAGTACTTTGGGTTGTATGGAGTTGAGACTTCCATCTCTGGACATGGGATTTCATTAAGTTGGTTTGAATATTACTTTATTTCTTTCATCAATATTTTGTAATTTTCTATTTGTAATTTTTACCTGGTTGGTTAAGTTTATCTCTGAGTATTAATTTGCAAATAGAATTGTTTTGTGATTTTCCATTTTGTAGAGTTTATTACTAATATATAGAAACTTAAATGATTTTTGTATATTGTTTTTGTATGCTATAGTTGCACTAAATTTCCTTATAATTTCTCATATTTCTACATGTTTGTGTGTGTCCACACACACAAATACTTCATAATATCCAAGGTAAACAGAATATTTATTTTTCCTTTTCAGTGATTTTTATTATTTTTCTTTGCTAAAATCTCTGACATGGCTCCTAGTACAATGGAGAAAAGAAATGGATAGTGTAGAAATATTATGTGCTATATTCTTAAACATTTCTAATTTTTTCAAATAAATTATATTAGCTGTGAACTTTCCATATCTGTACTTTTTCTTCAAGGTAAAATTTTCTATGCATAGTTTGTTGAGAGTTTTTCTCATGAAAGGTTTTTAAATGTCAAATGATTTTCCTGCATTTATAAAACAGACCACGTGGTTTTATCCCTTATTTTTTAATACAGAGTAGTGTATATGTTGAAAGTTTTTTGTATCCCAGGGGAAAGTGTGTAGGTAATTCTGGCCTCATACAGTATTGCTTACTTTTTATTTGTTTTTTGGACTAATTTGAGAAGAATTGTGGCTATTTTTTTTTCCTTTTGAAAGATTTGCTGCTACTTCCAAAGGATTTTTCTCTTTGGGTATATTTTTATTACTGATTCTATACTGTTTGATCAAGATTAGAAAATTCCCCTGTTGTATGAGTATGACTGGAAATTTCTCTACATTCAGCCTGGTAATATTTCTTTTTCCAATAATTATTCTTTCTTCTGTTTCTGCAGTGTCATTCTGCACATGAGAAGCATATTTCTCACCCAAAGAAACACATGTATATAGGTGCATATATCTAGAGCTACTTTCCCTGATGGTTCCTTTTCTGAGGTCCTGTAGCCCATAAATTCTAGTTTCCCAGCTTCTCTTAACTCCAGTCTCCATCTTCTCAATCAAGCGAGGTTATTGTAATCGACTTGCCTTCTCTGTTCTTGTACCTGCATTAGGGCCTGGGTCTGGGAGAAGCCTTTAGGCCCCCTGGAGTGTGACTACAGAATGTGTCTTGTTTGTTTCCATTCTCTCCAACTATTGTCTTGCTAATATACAGCTTGATGCCCACAATACTGCTTCTGTCTATCATCCTTCTATTTATCTGTCTGTCTATCTTTCTATCACCTATCTATTTATTTTTAGGCTCTTTTTTACTGGTAAGGACAAGCTCCTTAGCAGTTATGCCATTATGAACAAAAGTAGAATTGCTTTCTCATTAATTTTTCTTAATGGTGCATTATTTAACCAGTCTTATATCATTTCTTGTGAATATTAATGAGTAAAATTTCTCACCAACTTTTTGCTTTCATCTGAGTATTTTCACTTAGATGTTTTGCCTCATGAAATGTTTACATATATTTGAAAATTTTGTTCCTATCTTGTCAGATATAAAGTTAAAGTGTATATGTTTTGTATGTCATCTAGTTATATATTAGTTCTTGGTTCATTAATATTTGATAAATGGAAGGTACAGTTATCTAGTTACAAATACAAAATGCAAAAATATTGGGATTTAAAACATACCTGCACTTTATTATTAACTGTATATTATAGAAAAGTCTATGTGTTCATGACGAAGATTACTTAAATGTATAATAAAATAGACAAAATTTCAAAGTAAATATGATGGCTTTGCAGTACAGATTAGTGATACTATATTTATTTAATACTAATTCTGAAGAATTAATTAAGTACCATGTTAACAGCACCTCCAATCTTGCATTGAGACTAAACTGCTGAGTGCTCTGAAAGTAATATCTAACTCAGTTCCTAAAGAACATAAATAGTTAATTGTCCCACAGCAAGGAAGCCCATATTTTGAAAGAATTTGCCATTTTTAAGTTTTTCTCAAGAGACCTTGCCAATGCACACAGATAACACACAGTAAAGTTTCCACTAAAATATTTATTGCTGTGAATTGCAAAAATAAAATGTGTTAGAAATATAAATGCCTGTATCAGAAGTAACAAAAACTGATGCTCTAATGGAAGTAAATATAAAGTTAGAAATATAAATGCCTGTATCAGAAGTAACAAAAACTGATGCTCTAATGGAATTGAAAGATTTTTCAAGTAAAACTGTCCCAAGTATATTCCCTGGATCTGACAGTAGGAATTATCCAAAATCTCTAAGGTCACCTGTGGAATCACAGAGAAAAGGTTGGAAGTTGTCTTGTCCCCCAAGGATCCTGGTAGATAATCTGTAATAACAAATATGGCTGCTTGTATCAGGAGTCTTATTTGAACAGTGGAATTTTACCTTGGTTTTTACTTTGTTTTTTTAACAATTGCAATACAGTAATTACAATGACTAAAACTGAGTAATTTCTATTCAAAACTGTTGATATAAATGTGACAAACTAATGCCCTCTTCCAAACACAAGGTGGAATTTTATTCTTTGCTTATTTTTTCACCTCCTATTATTAAAACTAGAAAGGAGTTGGATATAATATTATGATTTCTGTGCAAATATCTCAGGACACCTGAAAAATAAAATTTTTAGATCAGGATGGATTTTTCTATTATTCACATAGGCCTATTAATACTGATTGGGCAGAAAATATACTGGGAGGTGGGTGGGAGAGATAACATAAGAGACAGCAAACAATTTGTTCACAGTTCAAGTCCAACCTTTTCCTTTATGTTTAGGATCATTCAGAATTTAACTCCCCAGACATGAACTATATTCTCCCAGTGGAAAGAAAATAAAACCTAGTCAATTTATCTTTGCATATAATTCACCTTTGAATCACTTTGCAAAAATCTCTAAGTTTCTACATTTTGTATTCATTTGTAATGCTCTTAAATTGAAATTCATAAAACAAACTTTCCTAATATTTCAGTATGAATGTATTCTATCTATTTGCTAGATGCTTTCTAAAATTTCTGAATAGCTGAATCGTTTATATTGTTTCCATAAATACTTAGAAAGTTACATTAAAAATTCATAGGTATCTAGTGTCAAATCTAAGCAAATGAAAAAAAGAAAGCCCTAAATTAGCTGAACAGTGAAAAGAATACAAAAAGATGCTTTGACTTTTTTTTACACTTATAAAAATCAACCTCAAGTGACAATGGCATTCATTTTATTTATTATAAGCATTGATTTTCTTTTTTTCAGAAAATTAAAATCAGACATCAAACTATCCTTTGAATTAGAAACTTCAGTTGTTTACATGTATGGCTAGAAGGATTAACTTCTTGTCCTTCTGTGTATGACACTACACCTACATTAGTTAAGAAATAAAACCAGTTAAATTTGTGATATAATGATAATATAAACCATTTAGAATGTATGATAGCCCCAGGTAGGTAATTACTAAAACTGAATTTAAATTCTTCTAAAACTTGAAATGTGTGATATGAATGGAAGTTGAATCTATTCTACACTCAGAAACAGACTAGAAAAGAGACATATGATGCAGCAAACATAAAGCTCTTAAATTTTACACAGGCAGCTGCTAATCACAATGTTGATAGAACATTAATTTAAAAAGTAAAATTACTGTTGTATAAACTCTAAACTCTATATCAGAAGACTTTTTGTTTGTTTTTGGTTCCAGGGATCAAACTCAGGACTGCATGCTTGCAAGGCAGGCGCTTGTGCCGCTGAGCTAAATCCCCAGCCCAAATCACAGATTTTAAAAATAGACCTTTGATCCAAAACAAATAAAGAAGTTAAAAACGAATCCATAAATATTAAAGTCACAAGACATGTGGATATCTTATTTGATAATTGTGATTTACTTTGAGTTTCAAATGGCTGATAAATGGTGAATAAATGTGGGCATTTTAATTTTAGTACAGCTTCAAATAAAATATTTAGAGAACTTCAAAGAACATTACATTACTAAATTCCTATGAAGTTTATGAGCAACATTGTAAGAACTGTAGTGATCATTAACTATTATCACACAGAAACAACATTTCATTTCAAAGTGAAAATGAATGACATTATACTACTTCAAAGGATAAGGTATATTTTTATGCAGAACTATTTTCTCATTCTAGTAAATATAGTTAAATTTACTTATAATTGCCTAATTTTTTCCAACATTATTCTTTGAAATGTATTGCAAGCCTTAAACTATTTAATCATTTTGTCTAATCTTGTAAACAAAGAATTGATACTCTTCAAATATGGATTCTCAGTTTTAAAAATTTAAAATAATTTACACAATCTTATAAAGTCAGCAAATAGAAGTCTGATCTGTTTTTCATGCTGATTCAATAATCTTCTGCAGTTGTATGAAACATTCCAATTCAGAAATAAAATTATGTACTGAGATCATTTCTGGAAGTTTATATTTCTGTGTACTTGGACTTATTTGGTAATTGAGAGATCACTGAAAGAATAAGAAACATAATAAACAATAAGACATATAAGCATAATGCCCCTAAATGAAAGGAAAAGAAGACAAAATATATTAATGAACTAAGTGGAATGGTATTGTCTACATAAAGAAATATAGATACATTAATTTGAAAAATGAATGTATTAAAAAACAATATGCTCCTTTTTTTATCCACTCTGCAGTTGATGGGCATCTTGGTTGTTTCCAAGACTTAGCTATTACAAATTGTGCTGCTATGAACATGGGTGCACATATATCACTGTGATATGAACTTGTCAGTTCTTCTGGGAAAATACCCAGGAGGGGAATAGCTGGATTGAATGGGGCTTCCAATCCTAGTGTTCTGAGAATTCTCCATATGGATTTCCATAATGGTTGCACCAGTCTACATTCCCACCAACAGTGGAGCAGTGTTCCTTTTTCCCCCTGCAGCCTCGCCAACATTTGTTATCAGTTGATTTCTCAATGAATAGCAGCTATTCTTTCTGGAGTGAGGTAAAATCTCAATGTTGGTTTAATTTGCATTTCTCGAATGACCAGTGATGGTAAACATTTCTTCATGTATTTATTTGCCATTTGTATATCTTCCTCTGAGAACTGTGTATTCATCTCAGATGCCCATTTTTGGAGAAGGTCTTTGAATTTGGGGGGCTTGATGTTTTTCAATTCTTTATATGTTCTGGACACAAGTCCTTCATCTGAGGGGTTGCTGGCTAAAATTCTTTCCCACTCTGTGGGTTTTCTTTTCACTCTTGGTGATTTCTTTTGACCTGCAGAAACTTTTCAATAATATGAGATCCCAGTTGTTGATTCTTTGATTTGGTATTTTTATACAATGGAATATTACTCAGCTATAAATAAGGATGATCTTGAGGCCTTCTTAGATAAATGGAAACAACTTGAGACTATCCTCATTAGTGAAATAAATAAGAATCATATTTGTAAATATCACATTGTGTCTCTAGTGTAAAAAGTAATAAGTACTATAAGAGTAATAAAACCCCAAATGTGTAATTGCTATTATAAAAAAGAGAGGAAAAGAACGTGCTCTAAGGGATATAACTACATGTATGTTTGAGTGTGTAAAGTAAATGATCATATTGCTGAATCTTTGTTGGATTGTTGAGCAGAACTGTTTTCAGTCTCACTGTTTGAATGTCTACTATATATCCTTTAATTGTGAAATTTGAACAACTACATCCAAGATGACAATATGTAATTTATCAACTAGTGATTTCTCAGTTTCTTTTCTCTTTTTTTTCTTTTAGAATTCTGTATTGTTGCTACCCTTTTTTCTGTTTGCTTTTTTTCTTTTTAAACAAAATTTTTAAAAATGTGAAATTGCTATTGTAAAAAAGGGGAAATAGGAAGTGCTGTAGAGGATATAACTGCATGTATATTTAAATGTGCGGGATTGATAACCATATTTCTAAGTTCTTGTTGGATTATTGAACAGATCTGTTTGCAGTCTCACTGCCTGAATGTCCACTTTGTATGCTTTAATTTTGTAACTTGAACAACTATTTCTTGAAGGACAATGTGTAATTGATCAACTGGTAATTTCTTACTGTTTATCTTTTTTTTGAGATTCTGTAATATTATTACCCTTTTTCTGTTTTTTCTCTTTAAATAAAATTTAAAAATAAAATAAAAATAATATGCTCCTTATATGACCACAGCAGGTATAGTATATATTTGGTAGTAGTTGAATGGAAATGAATTTGTAAGAAATTCCTAACTTGCGTGAATTTAGTGCAGCTAGATTTAGAGCTCTGGAGTCAGAGGGGGATTCTGCATCATAAATTGCTAAGCAATTAAAGCTGCTTAGTTGTGAAGGTACATTAAGATTAAACCTGAATTACACAAGAATTTTCATTTGTAAATGTTAAAAATGGCTCATATTTGGGTCAAGGGGATTCCTGACCCTCACCATTTATTACTTTATTTTATATAGAATTTGTTTTCTTAGAATATCTTTAGTTTTAGAGTAAAGTTGAATGAAAAATACATTTTCCATGCATCCACTCCATACCACAACTATACACCTCACCTCTATTACCACCTCACTGCATAATATTTATACATTTAATTGATCTGCTTTTCCATTCCTGGTACAAAATATTTATCCCTCACAACTTAGAGGGACGTTTTCATTTGGTTTATGGTTTCATAGGGTTCAGTCCATTAAAGTTTGGATGAGTCATCATGAGAGCATTCTAGGTAGCCTAAGGGAATGAATGAGAGCTGGACTCCTGGGTCAGACTCTGCATATAGCAGCCTCTTCTCATCACTTGTCCAAGGCAGAAACATCATGGGAAAAGGGTGTAGTGGACCAAAGTTGCTTCTATTTTGGCAGCCAGGAGGTAGAGCAAAGAAAATACAGAGAGGACCAGGCCAGGAATCAGATAAAGTAACCAAAGTCACACCTTCATAACTCACCCAGAAACACCCCAAAACACATTTTACCAGTGCCCTAGGAATCTCTCAGTCCAGTCAACAGTATACTTTAGGGGTCACATACATTCATTAGAATACCTGAATTAAGATGGCCACTTCATTTCTGCAGAGTCCAGGGAGTCCACATTGGTGAATGTTTCATTCTTGTCTGCAAATGAATATATCTACCAATTAAAGAATAATATAGAAGTTTCCTCTCTGATCCATACATTCATACTGTACCTCCAAACCCCTGAAAGTTATTGCATTTTTATTGCCTCCTCTGTTATTTAAGCATTTCATGTATTTGCTTTATGTATTTTTATGATCTTTAATACAATTTAGTAGGATAATAAAAGTAATATCCATCAAAGGAATATTTCCATGATAATAAGTGTAGTAAAATTTCATATGTGTGGCTAGTATATTTTTTATATTATTGAGGTTCCTAAAATCCATTTTTTAAAATTCCTTTTCCATATAATTTTATAACTTATTTGAAGAAATTTCTTCTGAAAGTAATATGAGATTTGCATTGTTCTTGCATTAAATTGACTCACTGGAGAAACATTCTATAATTTTCACAATTGTTTATGACTTGTTTAATAATATTTCATAATGTATTACACTTAGAAACCTATTTTTACATAATTTATTAGATTTGCTTATAGATAAATTATATAGTTTATTCCTACCATAAGTGACATCACATTAGTTTTAACTGAAGATTGGTGCTTTGATTTTTAATATTTGTATAGTATAGTACAGATAAACATGGAGTTACATTTTGTATGTCATTCAGAAAAGTGTGTAAATCATTTAGAATACTTGTGGGTGTTTTGGGTATCAAGTTGGGTTTATAGAATAAATTTAGGAAGATTTCTGTCCTTTGGTTACTTTGAAACACTTTTATGATAATCTTTGAAAAACTGAAATATATTTTCTAACACTTTCAGAAATGCTATATTTTGAAGACAGTTTTTAGACTATGATTGCATATCTTAATAAAAGTCTAAAATTTTATTTTTCAGGTTTATTAATATATTTTATAAGAATTTATTTCTAATTTTGCTCTTTATTACAAATATTTATACTATTTTCTAAATTTCTTATCTCCATAGGAAATATTTTTGTCTCCTTTGCTAATTCCATTTAGTATCAATCTTTCCTGACAATTAACTATTTAATAAGTATATATAAAGAAATACATTTTTGTTTAGTTGTTTTCTTATCATATCTGATTTCTTGTATCACTGATTTCTTATAAAACATGTTTATGTCTTTCTATTTTCTTTGGCTTTATTCTATTGTACTTATCTCAATTATAAAAAGTATATGGCAAGCAAATCAAGGCTGAACATTTTACCCTTAATAAATTAACTATTTAGAATTGTAACCTTCTTCTAAATATTGCTGGCAGTTGATCAATTATTATGAAATTCATGTGGAGGTAAATATTGATCAATAGTCATTCTAATGTCATTAATTCTAAGAAATCTTTAAATTTCAAATTCCCAGTGTGATTTATTAGCAATTTATGAGTTATTTAGACATGTTTTAAATTTCAAAATATCTGTCAAATTATAAACATCTTTTCAATTTCTTATACCAATTGGTTATTTTCTAAAAATATAAAGTCTGAACTACAGAACTGATAGTTGCAGAAACTGCTTAATGATATATGAAGAGATCATTGAAATGCAATTTATATATGAACATATTAGTCATTTAAACTGAAGAATTCAGTGCTGCATACCATGTTTACAGAGATGTGTGAGCAGCACAGTCCATTCCACAATATGCTCACAACTCACAGTGAAGCATCACACTCGTCAGCAGTGACTCCCTTTGCATTCTACTCCTCCATTGCCACAATCACTGCAACCAGTAATCTACTGTGTTTCTAGGAGACTTCCTGCTGAAATACCACACGTGAATCAATGCTGTATAACATCTTTGGTTATGGACTCTTTCACTTATTATATTATTTTCCAGGTTCATCAATGTTATAATGTCAATCAATAGTTCATCATTTTGTATGTCTAAATAGTATTCCTTTGAATAGATATACTATTTTGTTAATTCAGTCGTTGATAGGTGTTTGAGTGGTTTATACTTCTTGGCTATTATAAATCATGTTGTCATATTATACATGCAGTATTTTGTGCAATTATTTTTTCTGAATATATATTTGTATTACTTTTATATATAGCAAGAAGTGGAATTATTAGAGCATAATACCTGTGTATTTAACTTTTTGTTATATTTTTGGTGGCTCTTAAATTTTGAAAATATTCTAACTGATATATCTCATGAAAACCTATCTGTTAATGGGATATCTTGTGATGTATCAGTAGTGTATAATTTGTTTAAATCAGGTGAAACAGTATTTGACTTCTCATACATTTATCATTTTTAAATTTTTAGTAGTGAAAAAAAATCCTTATTTGTAGCATTTGAATGGACATCACATTACTGTTACCTGCAGTCATTCCACAGTGCCATAGTGCACCGTAACATTTCTGTCTCACTGTGCCTTTCTGCTCATTCTTTAACCATTCTGCGCTGCACATCTAATCTCCCCAGCCTCCACTGAACAGTTTTCTACTGGGAACTTCTATGAGATTAACACTTTTAGATTCTAACGATGAGTTTAAGTGTGCATCACTCGCCTTGCAGTGTCTAATTTCACGTGAAATTAGATGTGGTTGATATTTTGGTGTCTACTCAAAGCCTAACACACACTGGAAGACAGAGTTTTTGCAAGGTCGTGGGATTGTCAGGGTGGGAAAACGGACTTGCTGGTGGAAGGTGGGATGTGGTCACTGTAAGAGTGACACAGAAGGTTATATCTCTTCTGGGCTCCGCTGCTGACTCCTGTATGGGGCATGCTGTGACCCGAGCAGCTGTTCCTCTGTTTCCCCTCTGCAGTGCCAGTCTGCTTTGGAGCCAGCCAGCTGTGGACTGTACCCATGAGACGAAATAAGCCTTTCCTCCTTTACCTTGTGGGTGTTTGATACCGTGTCCCAGTGAGGAGGAAAATGACTCAGACATGGAATGCCCTTCACTTCCATCTATGTTGCCACAACTTACAAGTTTCTGTCCTTTATTTTTAGCTGAATGACTTTCGTCTGTGTACACACTTTCTATGTCTATTCATTTGTACCTTAATTGACTTTTTGTGGCTGTTGTGAACTGTACCGCAGTGAACGAGTAATGCTGATCTGTGTTTGATGTGCTGGTTTTATTCTTTTGGAATATACTCCCAGATGTGGGCAATTCTAATTTTAGTTTTTGGTGTTTTTTTTGTTTTAAACAAACAAATATGCTTTCCATAATGACTGCACTCATTTTTATTGCCAGTAAGTTTTATAAAATATTTCTTCCAGCTTCTGGCCAGCTATTACCACTATTTTAATAATAGTTGTCCATACACATGACTGACGTGTCATGTGAGGTAATGCTTGTCTGAGACTTTTATTATATACCTTTTTCACATAGCTTTTCACTTTTTGTCTTATTTTAAGAAATGTATATTATGATCATCTGTCCATATTTAACTGAGGAATGGCTTTGGGTTGCTGGGCTGTTTGGGTTTCTTATATATACTTTACATTGCTTCATATCACAGTATGAAAAAGTTTCTGCCATTCTGTAGGATGTCTCTCTATGTCATTGAGTTTTTCCTTTTCCATGCTTCTTAGTTTTATATAATTTTTTGGTTAGTTTTCTTTGATTTTTGTTCTTATTTTTAAAATCCTTGCTAATATCAATGTCTTGAAATGTTTGCTATTTTTATGAGATTTATAGTTTCAAATCTTATATTTAACTTTTTAATCCATCTTTAATTATTGTTTTACAAGGCCTATGTAAAGGTTGACTTTAAATTTTCATACCATACACTGAAAGAATGTTTTATGTTCCAGTCTGTGCTTTGGTATTTTGCTGAGTATCACAAGGTTGTGGATGTTTGGGCTTATTTCTAGGGTCTCTATTCTGTACTGTTATTCATTGTATCAGTATATATACCATTTACCATATGCTTGATTGCTATAGTGCTGTAGTCCATTTCTACTGAAATTTTCTGTTAAAATTTTTTCATCAGGTTGCTTTAAAGATCATTTGTTCCAAGCTTCCTTCTTTGTTTCTCTTTATGATTTAGTGATTTTCTGCATAAATAACACTTTTGTGTCTCTTTTCTCAGTGGTTTTTATAATTCAGTATGTTTTTATGGTGATAGTTTATTGGTGTGTGTGTGTGTGTGTGTGTGTGTGTGTTCTAGATACAGGGCCCCTTTAAACATCGTTGGTAAGGCCAGTATAAAGTTGATGAGTTCTCTCAATTTTTACTGTCCTGGAAAGTTTGTATTTCCCTTTAATATTTTAGAGTTAGCTTTATTGGGCATAGTATTCTATGGAACTTCTTTACTTTTTTTCTTTTAGGAATTTATGGTTAATTCCATTCCCTCCTATTTATACTCAAAATCTGCAGTTATTCTAATGGGGATTCCTTAAATGCTCACTGGCACTTTTGTCTTTCTGCTGTTAGAACTCTGTCTTTGACTTTAACTGTCTTATCTACAATGTGCTTCATAAATGTTATATTTTGGTTATATCTGTCTGTGTGCATTTGAACCTTCTATTTCTGAATACTCATATCTTCCCCAAGGCTGGATATTTTTCAGCAATTAAATCATTGAATAGATTATTTAGCTCCTTCATTTTCTCTTCTTCTTAGTTAACAATAATTCAAGCATTTGATCATTTAATGGTGTTTCGTATATGTCAGAGGTTTTCTTGATTCTTTTCCCTTTTTTATGACTCCATTTTTTTAAAAAATGTGCCTTAATTGAAGAATCTTTCTTTTTAACCTACTCTGTATTTGAGGTTCAACTCTTCTTCAGCTCCAATATTACCATTTGGATTTTATCTTTATGATTTTTGAAATAGATATTTTAAGAGGTCAGTTAATATTGGTCCTAATTGGAAATGATAGTGTAGTTTCTGTCATTTCTTTACTTCTGTGTGAAACTTTTGGAGATAAGAGTATTTGGCAGTTGGTCTGGTGAGTACATTTGATTCTGTAATACCTCTGGAGATTAAAAATGTCTAGAAGCTTTTGTAAGCATGCTGAGCTTTAAGAAGATCAAGCTGGTGAGACACACTACATACTCACTGCAGTAGGAGTGAGCCTGATATCTCAAAGACCACATACATGTGGGTCACTCAGACAGTCTGATGGGGTGAAAGACAGCTGTAGCAGGGAGTGCCTTTCAGTCTCTGTGAGCTGCATGGAGATGGAACCTCTCCTAAACTCTGAAGCATACACTGTACATGGAACTGGTGGTAGGGCATGTTTGTGTTTGGTCTCAAAATGGTGCCCTGCAGGAGTAGCCTGAGTGGGGCTACAGTCTGAAATGGGTTCCTCCTGGGAACAGTGTAGCTGTTCATAATCCATAACAGCTCTGCAGGATTTATTAGGACCAAAAGTTTTACCCTATAGAAAAATCAACTCAAAAATGGATCAAAGTCCTTAATGTAAGACCAGAAACTGGAAGAAAACAAAGGGAAACACTTCACAGAACTGGGATACTCAATGATTTTCTAGATAGGTCTCCAAAAGATCAGAAATCATAGCAACAACTGACTTATGGGATTATATCAAGTTCAAGAGTTTCTGGGAAATAAAGGAAATAATTGCCAGGATGAAGAGAAAATATATTTAATGGGGAAAAGTCCTGGCCAGCTCTTTACCTGACAGAAGGTTAATATCCAGAATAAATAAAGAATTGAAAAAAATTAAGCAACAAAAATTTTTACTTAATGAGGCAAATGATCTCAAGTCAGAGAGGAAATACAAATATATGGAAAATTGCTCATATATTTAGCCATCTGAATGCACATTAAAACTCCATTGGGATGCCACAACTTGTTGGATGTCTGTTAAAAAAAATTAAAAACAAACAAAACAAACACTGACTTAGTTGTGGAGAAAAGGAAAACTTTTCACAATGTAAATGTGAGTTTAAATTAGTACTACCAATGGAAAACACTAGGGAGCTTCCCCAAAAAGCTCAAAACAGAATTATAATATTGTCTTGCTACATTACTCCTTGATATGCCCCCTCCTACATTAAAGTCAGAATATTCTAGGGTCACTTGTATACTCATGTTTATTCCATCACAATTCTTTGTAATAGCCAAGATACCAAATCAAACTAGACGATACACACACACACACACACACACACACACACACACACTGTGGGGTACTGTTCAGCCATAAAGAATGAAATTATGCCATTTACAGGAAAGATGGATGGACTGTCAAGACAACATGGTAACTGAAATAAGCCACCTAAAATAAGACACATATTACATTTTCTCTATTATGTGTAATGTACCAAAAAAAGAGCTGAAATTAGCAGAGAAATTAATAATTCAGATTGAGGGTGAAGGACTGGAAGGTTAGGGACAGAATAAAAAGAGGACAGGATGAAAGCCCAACATATGTATGGAAGTACTAGCATATATCCCAATTATTTGCACAATTAGTATATGCTAATATTTTTAATAATTAAAATTATAACTCCTGGATCTACTCTAAGTATAGCAGAATTCAAAGAATGAGATTCATAAATGACAAGATTCATCTATAAACTTTACAGATTAGAGGTCCAAAACTGACAATAGTTTCCCAGATTAAAGAGCTTATCTGTTCATTAAGTTGAATGTATCATACCAACCATTTTATGGCAGAAATCTAGATTTATGTTGATCTAGATTTATGTTCTAGATTTATGTTTTATTATGATTGAAATTACCCATATCTTAGAAACTTAGACACTGTTTGGCTACTTAAGGAAATCTATGGTTACTCTCTCAGCCTTGGAGTTCTCCTTTACATTTAACGTGTCTTTGCAATTAGACTTTAAATCAGAGCAATTAAATAATATGACACGTCACTAAATACTACTTTTACTACACCTTATTACATATATTCATGGGTATCCATTAAGTAAACGATTTAGTCTGATACACATAAGCTGTTTTCTTAATGGTACTGTACAGTGATTAGAACATCCATTTTCAATGAGTATGAATATGTTCACACAGCTCTAACATAATCTAACTTAGTAACAAGTTCTCTTTTACAGTACCACCTGCTTAGTTTATTTATAATGATCTGTTTGATTAGGAACCATAACTTTTAGATTTTTTATTGTAGAACATTTTTAAAAAATTATAAATACTAAGCATATACATGCAGACACAGAATTTATAGTCATTTCTCCTGCAAAATGCTAACTTCTTGTCCTGCAGACATTAACAGAAGATACTAAATGTTATTTTTCAAAAGACTTGGCCACATTCCTTGAACAATTTTCTCTAACAATGCAGTTAAGATGAGAAAAAAGTTATAATACATTCTGTATTATTATGCTGGTATTTCTAGAGGCTTATTTTCTTGTAATATAAAATTTAAATACTATCATGTTATTTGATATTGAGAAAAAGGACAATGGTTGTATGTATTCTGACTGTGTATTAATGTGGAATATTTGTGACCTCTTCACTGTCTCATCAAACGTCTTTATTTGACGTTTCTATATCATAAAGAAAGTACGTACTAGAGACATAACAGACTGGAAAATGACTCTCTTCAGTAATGCTTACATTGTATATCCTAGTAATTTCTCTTGCTCTATGTATGAAATGGCTAAGAATGCAGGAGCACGGGCTGTCAGTAATGATGTGACAGAATGACTTCTATTGCTCACAGTCAAGGAATTACGATACTAAATTACTTAAAACTTATTTATCTAGATACATAGGAGAAATTACCTAACATAGATTCATTAATAAGTGTACTTATGTAAGTATAAATAAAATCTTGACCTGTATCATATAGAAAAAATAAAACATGTTCATTAATAGAGGTGTCTAAACCTTGAAAATGCTACATTTCAGGGGATCATGAGGAAGTCTTTTCTAAACAGATTGCTTTTATTACATTTTTTGAGCTGTAGTACTCCTTTTATAAAATGCAACACAATAAAAAAGGGCAAAAGAAAATAACATCTTCCCTGAATCATAAAGTTCAGAGAGAAAAGAGTTTTGTTCAGAAAATTATATGTTAACATAAGCACCAGAAATTAACGGAAGTTGGGTCAAGTCAGTCAGTTCTTTAATGGTTGCTAATTATTATTGAAAAAGCAAAGGCTAAATATATTTCTCTACTCCTTTCCATGTAAGATTCATAGCTCTGACAGTCACCTGGTTTATTCTTGTTTATTTTCTCTTTTGAAAAGCAAAGGGAAAAAGCCTCTTAAAATGCCTTCTAAACCATCTCATAGATTTCAACATAAATCTAGATTTCTGCCATAGGGATATATAAGTTATTCAAGTAAAGGACATAAAGTTTTAGTTTGTTACAGTTAAAAGTAATAAATCTGCTGTATTATGCAATCTTTCATGTTGAGCAATCTTAGCATTGTTTATGCAGTCTTATCATTGTTACCATGGATAAAAATGACTACATGTAATACACACACACACACACACACACACACACATATATATATATATATATATATATATATATATATATATATATATATAAAATCTAACTTATTTTCCAAGTGGTATTCCAAAGAATTTAAATAAATAAGTGACTACATGTAAAAAAAGGAAGTGTAGTAAGTGATGTCTAGAATTTAAAGAAACTTTTCTACTTTATGTCTTAGTTTCTTCCTTTTGGAAGAAACTGTTGGACCCAATTTCTCCAGTTTCTCACTTCTACCTACTTTCTTTGTATTTGTCAAAGGAGTAGAACATATCTTTCAGTATTGCCACGCACAGAGAATCGTTCTATTTAACTAGGCGGATGCTTTTTTATCATTATAATTTTTAAGAATAAAAAAAGCTTATCAGGACTCATGTCTATAAAAACAACATATTTATTATTAAGGAGAAATAGAGTTCCCTCAATTTAAAATGTTACATAATTACAGTTGTATCTGAAACATGACTTTTGGGTGCACATACTCTAAATGTCCCCATGCTTCTTCATTGTCAGTTGTGGAAAAAAAAATTGCGTCAGACAGCTGTACTCCAGGAATTCATTCTATGAGTATTCCTTCAGTAATGGCAGAACATTTTCACAATATTAAAATTTAAAAGAACTGTGAAAAATAATGTAGACCAAATATTTACATCACTCCAAATTTTTATGTTAAATCATAATTCTCAAAGAAGTGGTATTAGGAGTTGAAGTCTTTAGGAGGTAGCAAAAAGGAATTAATATCTTTTTATGAGAGCTATCAGAGAGATTCTTTGCCCTTTTCTGCAATATGAGGTTACAGTGAAAAGAAAGAAACAGAGCATTCTCCAGATACTGACTGGGCCGGCACCTTGATCTGGGTTTCCCAGTTTACAAATCTGTGATAAATAAATTTCAGTTGCTTTTATTATACCCAGTTTATAGCAGCTTGGTGTGTGTGTGTGTGTGTGTGTGTGTGTGTGTGTGTCTAAGGCACAATTTAAAAATCATTTGCCTTCTCAACAACAGCAAAACTTCAAAGACTGAGCTCTGAGCATCTTACCACAAATTTTATTGTCTTTGTCCTCTGTTCCCTATGCATTCAATCAGCAATAATCTGCGATTCACTCCCAAAATATTCTCAGCCTCCTGAGATTAGCCTCCTTTTTGAGTGCATTTTAAATGATTCAACTTACAAGAAAGATGCCCTAATTTCTCCAGTTGCAAATAATTGGCTGCAGTTTTTTCTTTCACTCTAGAGAATCTGCTTTTTCAACCTACACTCATTTCAACTTTCTTTATTTTTTCCAATTTATTTTCACATCTGTTCCCTCCCACCAGTGGGATAATAAGAAAATTAAACTTCATGATATGGTTACATTTATGTGTTTCATTATCCATGCACAAACAGAAGACACTATATAATGGATGTACTGTTGAATGTCTTGATCATCAAAAAAATAAATTGGGAAAAGATGATAGGAAAGTAAAGTATGTGAAGTAAAATTTTCTGATTGTTAACCATCTTAAAAAGATAATCTCTAAAACTGTACCCCCGGTCCGACTGAACTTTTAGTTAAGAAAAATCAACATGTATGTTTTTTAAGACAGTAATATTCTTATTCAAAACCTTGTAGTGCCATGAAAGCAAAAGTTTATTATGTAGCTTAAAGAAGTTGCCTTATTATAGGACTTATCAATCCATGTATGTTGAATATAAGCCAAGTAAAAATGTACTGCAACAAAAAAATTATAGAAATATAAAATGCATACTGAGAATCAGTATAAAACATTAAAAGCTGGTCACAGTCATAATGCTTGCTCCCTTAAACTATGCTTTAAAATTTTCCACCTGCACTTAGGGGATGGTAATAAAAAGGTGTAGAAACAGGATTTTAGTAAGCCTGAATTAGCCTGATGTAATTCAGATAAATAAAATGTTGTTCATTGCTTGGGTGAGTCCAGAAGGAGAACTAACCTTGATAAGAGAGAGAACAAGCCTAACAGTTACTCAGCTACACTGCTCTAGTACTAAGGGAAATGGAATTTGGAGCAAGACTTTAAGATGCTTGATCAAATGCATGTTTGTCCTATATTTCTACAGAGATGCTGAAATCTTTAGGGAAAAGGGTTGTAAGTAAATATTAAAATCTCTGCTCTCTAAACTATAAAAATTATCAAAGCATGCTTACAGGATTGAACAACAAAGAGAAGTGAGTCTTCCCTCTGCAAACCTCCCTGCCCTTGACAGCACACATGATCAAAGATTCAGTGCTAAGTTTCCCAACACAACAGCAGGCACCAGAGGAAATGCTGATCCAGGGAAATCTTCACTCTGTGATCCAGAAACAGAGAGGAAGCCAATTAACCCACTGCGATTTCAGTCAGGGAAGGATTTAATTCTCAACAGAATGCAGGTCTTTTGTGTAAGCAAAGAAAAAAATGATGTGGAGAATAAAGCCATGATTCTATAGAACTCCAGATGCATGTGACACCAGCTTTCCAAAATGCCATTTATACTAGAATAAAAGTTTTAAGATGTAAGATAGATTTTAATGTATGTTATTTTAAGAAAAACAATTAAATCATTCAGATTTTAAATGAAATATATAGAATGCTATGTATGCCTTGTCCCCACCTGTAAAAAATGTCCACCATGATAGTTGAAATTCACTGCCTCCAAGAGCTGAGGTCCAAGTGTGTCAGCCACCAAGTAAAGCTCAAGGCACAGGGGTGAGGCAGCAGTAACAGCACCTCTGATCACTGCACACTCCTTTTATCATACAATTTTTATTTTTGGCATTTTACCAAGAATACTGACCAAAGCATAGTATGTAGGTAATTAGCTTGGTCTTCCTCAAAGTAAGCATTCCTGCATATAAAGGCAGTGTCTTGTGCTCTGTAATTCGCAGCATAAAGAAATGTGTTTCCTTCTGTAGGACAGTGTTTAAGATTTAACTGGCCTCTGTCCTGGGCTCCTGAGAGATGATGTTTAAAACCCTAGCACATGGCTCATACCAGTTTGTCCCTGTGTCAGTGTATGTAAGTGGAGTGACTCATTAATGGTGTCTATTGAGCTTCAGTTTATGAAGTGACCAAGCCAGAAAGTCCACCCATGTGATAAGAAGATTAGCTCTGTTAGTGACATCAGTCCAACTTCTAGGAGTAAGGGAGGGACTAAAGATTGAGTTCAGCTATGTGACAAATGATTCAAGCATGTCTTCAAAATCAAACTGAAAAGAAATTATATATAGAGCTGATGACCAGTGAGTATCCTTGTTTGGTAGTCACATGGCAATCTTCTGGAAGGATGTTACATCTGAAGGACATGGATATTTGTATTTGAGATTCTCACAGATTTCACTTCACATATCCCTTCAGTTGGCACCTCTTGATTGATATACATGATAGTAAAACTCTCATCAGAAATTCCCCAAAACTATCATCAGGCTTTCCCAGTTGGCCAGAGTGCAACCGATCTCAGAATTCCAGAGCTTACAGTTGGTGCTGAAGTGGAGACAGTCTTGTGAGAACTGTGCCTTTATTTAACCTATGAAGTCAGTGCTAATGCTGGCTAAACAGTTTCAGTACCATGGCTCCATCAACCAGCCTTTAATGGGCAGTGATGAGTCCTGCCATCTGGTACTGACGCCATGTGAATTTCCTTCTCACATTCACCATTGCTTTTGTTGTAGGGCAATGGCATATGGTAGAAGTGATGGTATGTTCTCTCTCTCTTCTTTCTCACCTCCCTCTCATTCCTTACCTACATGCAGTGAGATCCAGGGCTTTATTTGAGCAGCCCTATCAAGAGGTGTATGCAGGAAAGTACTGGAAATTGTCAACAGCCATTTGAGTGAGTTTGGTGAATCTTTATGGTGATTACCAGGCTTTCTTATTTATTGAATGGAACCTAATAAGAATTACTGCAGCAAAAATAGTTTAACTAAGCTGGATTCCTGCTATTGGAAACCCATGTGTGCTAATAAATGTTTGTTGTTTAACAACTCTAAAACTCTTTGAGGTCATTTTGTGGTAAGAGTTAACTGAAACTCTGAAATAACTATGACTTTTACTTTTCTTTTACATGTATCTGTTCACCATGCTTCTTCATCTCTTCTGAAGAAGAATGTGTGAGGGGTCGAGGAGAGAGCTAGACTGTGATGTAAATCTTCCTGTTTGAACTGAAGGAAAGTAGAGTAGCAGAACTTGTTTCCTTCACACTTGACCGATCTGATAGTCATCCCTCAAAATATATTTAAACTCTATAATATCATGTTGTTGAAACAAAATGTTATTATAATTTCCCTAAAGAAAATAATGCACATCACAATGCTTATTTTCATTGAAAAATGAAAAATATTAAAATGAAATGCCAAGCAAATTGTATGATAGTCATTGTGATTAAAATGAAGTATTGTAATATGTATTCAAATCAATCTCTAGCTTAGAAGTATGTAATTAATGTTTGAATTTAATCCAGCTGGGTTTTTTTTTGGATTTTATCTATGGAGTATTTTTGTCAAAAGGATATTTAAAGAGCGGCAAGATTCTTGTGGACTGCTTGTCTGAATGCATATTGACAAGTCCTTATTTATAATCAATGCACTTATCACTACCTTTCATTCTGTTGATTGGACAAAGTTAATGTCACTTGATTTCTATACTTGTACAAGTTCTGTTTCTACATGTTATATAATGTAGTGTCATCTGTTTAATTTGAGTTTCCGCAAGGGTATCTTTTTAGACTTAGTGCACTTGGTCATGCTTCAAAGGACCTCTATTCAGATAAAACCCATAAAAAGATTATAAAATCCTAATGTGTTAGTACCATTTAAAACTTACTAAGAAGATTATATTTTTTTCTTTTCTGAAGAATTACATTTTGTTGTATATATATGAGATTCAAAGTTTGAAAAAATAAGTGTATGAGGTGCTAAAGTGTTTGATAGAAATATGTTATTTTGTTTGTCATGCTATGCCCTTATACATTTATCCTTTTTAAGTCTTTTAAAGTGAACACAGAGGTATTTCTTGCATATCCCTCGGTTTTGGTTTTTTGCTCCACTGAGCTACACTTCCAGCCCAGCTTCCCTTTTTTGATGGGCACAATATCATACCTGCCTAGATTGGTTGAGTCATTCTGACTCAGGCTTGTGCTACAGCATTGAGTAAAAGAGACAAGAAATATTTCCTTACTTTTTTGCGTGATGCTGGTCTATAACTCCAGAGGTGTTAGGCAAATACTGTATCATACAGGTATATCCATAGTGCTTGTTGAAGATCTTCATTAAATAACAGAACTTTAATGTCTATGTATTAGAAGTAATACATATTCGTACCTTTAATTTTTAAATTTTAAAATATTACCTACTCAAAGCATTTGACTGAACTCAGTGACTTCTGATGCCTTTAACCAACTGCTTGGTAATCAGGTCATTGTATCAGCTGTCCTATTCACCATCATTGTGACCAAAAGGAAGTAGTCACTGTTTCTCTGAGGTTAGTAATATGAACATCTCTTCCATGAATTTAAGTATTCCAAGGGAAACTTCTCAAAACTTATGGGCATAACGGATGGATATTTCTGTAGTTATTGGTAAGATGTTTTTCCCAACTATTCAATATTCTAAGAAGCAAGTATATTTGATCCTTAGATTTTGAATTATGAGAGAAACTAATTTACAGAAAGTTCTAGATAAATGTTGAAAGCATCATACATGTTTCCTACTATGTTCATAGAAGGGTAGGTGAGTGAGATTCAAAGGAGAATCTGAAGTTTGTAGTCTTTGTCATTTTATACAATATAAGATAAAGGTGTATCCTCTTTACATCATTTTTAATAAAACAATAGCAAAACTGACAATTACTTATTATATAAGCCCCACTACTATGAAGCCTAGGTTAAAAGTATTATGCTAGTGAATCATCTGATTTAACACTGGGAAACAGATTATAAAATATGACAGAATTACTGTGGAGAAATGCAGAAATAGATGTGAAACACATGTGAAGAGTTGCACTGTATATAGTCTAAATTTATCAACAAACTCATTAGAATAGATTAAAAGCTATGGAATGAGAATACTCTATCTTTTAGAAACTCATTTCTAAAATATATATCCAAGTTGAAAGTCAAAGGATGAAATGATACATATTATGCAACTATTAAACAAAGGGGAAAATAGTATCTACTTTATTATCAGATCAAGTAGACATTGAAAAAGCAAAATCCGTGAAGACAGCCTGAGTGTTTTATACTGATTAGTAGTCATTGTGTGTATGACAATCCCAAACATACATGTTCTGAAAGAAAGAAGGATACAGACTAGTAACAAAAAGTCATAAAAGTTTAAGGAGAAACATAGATCCACAATTATAATTGAAAACAAATATTTTTCTACCACATATAATAATAAAACTGGGAAGAAAATGAACAAAGAACTTGACATCATCAACAAATGAGACCTAATTAACATCAACAAATGAGACCTAATTAACTTTCATAATATATGTGATATAACAATATTAGAATACACATTCTGTTTAGGTGTATGTGGAAAATATACTATGGAAGATTACATGGATCAAAGATCTAATTAATAAAATGGAAACACTAATACTGCTATAATATAGAATAGAAAGAACTCTTGAAGACATTGGTATAAGCAAAACTTTATGAACAAAACCCAGAACACAAGAGAAACATTACTAAGAATCAACAACTGGAATCTCATTTTATTAAAAAGCTTTTTCACAGCAAAAGGAATCATCAACAGAGTGAAGAGACAACCCACTAAGTAGGAAAAACCTTTTTACAGCTGTCCCTTAAATAAGGTACTAATGTCTAGAGAACTCAAACAATAATTCAGACCCCCCCCGGCATTGTAAAGACCCTATCCAAAATTGGGCATCTGAAATGAATACAAGCTTCTTAGATGAAGAAGAAATGGCAAATAAATATATGGAAAAATGTTTGACAGCACTTGTCATTTGAGAGTTGCAAATTAAAACAACACTGAGATTCCATCTCCCAACAACTATCATCAAAAAATCTACCAATAGCAAATGCTGGAAGGACTGTGGGTAAAAAAGAACATTTCTCCACTGTTGGTGGGAGTGTAGACTTGTGGAACCAGTATGCATTAATCAGTGTGGAGATTCCTCAAAAAAGTAAAAGTAGACATTTTATGTGACCCTGCAATTCTCCTTCCTGGTATCTTCCTGGAAGAATTCAAAACATCATACCACATTAATGTATGTAAACTTAGGTTTGTATCAACACAATTTGTAATAGCTAAACCTTGGAAACAGCCCATATGCTTATCAACCAATGAATGGATAGTGAAAATGTGTTTTTTAATACAATAGAGTACTAAGCCATAAAGAAGGATAAACTTGAGATATTTATTTATAGCTTAATGGATAGACCTTGAGACCACACTCTAAAGTTAAATAAATAAAAGATACATGTGTTTGTTACATTGTTTCTCTGGGTCAAGAAACCAACTGTATAAAGAAAGACCCTAATGTATACTAGATATTGTGAAACATGAAGAAAATGCTGAATTGAGAATGGGAAATAAAGGAGCTTGGAGGGAGAAAGAAAGTAAGAGAAAAGAAAACCAAAAGGAAAAGAGGGAGAAATGGAACCAAAACTTTTGTAAATGAATGAAAGAAGGATTGAAGGGCTGATAAATGAATGGAGAAAAAAGAGGAATTGGAACTTAATGTATAGGTCAGCACATGAAAGTGATAATTACGTGTATTTAAAATGTACCAGTAAACTTAATAACGAAAGACAGATCACAGACAAAGCCATCAAAATTAATTGAAATAAATTTTTAAAAGTAGGAATATTACAAATTGTAAATGTCAGCAATATAAAACAGGATGTTATACAGACCTGTGGACAACAAAATCATTATAAAGATATACTTCAAAAGCTTTATATATAACTACGTTTGACAATATAGATAAAACTATCCGCTACATGAAAAAGACTAACTACCACTACAATTCATTATGCAATCAATAATTTGAGTAGCACTATAATTAGTAACTAAATTATATTTGCAAATTAAGTTTTAAAAGAGAAATTTCTTTGTCTATGTATTTTGGTTAGAGATCTCTTCAGAAGTTTTAAAGAAACCATAACATAATTATTACACCCTAAATGCTGGAAGAAATTAAAGTACTGTGGGTCATTTTCAACACATTTCATGATATTGGCTGTATAATGACATATAAATCAAATGTAGGGAAAATACAAATGACCTTATAAATCAATATCTCTCATTAATGCATATGCAAATGGCCTTAGTAAAGTTTAGAAAATAAGATTCTGCAACATTTTAAATAATAATCCATAAAAAGACAAATTATTTGAAAATTGTATATTCGACAAAGGAAAAGTATTTAAAATGTACAGATTTCTCAAATCTCAACACTAAAACGAACAGATAAACATACTCTGAGAAAATGTCTAACAGGCATGCAGACGTTTCACTGAACATGATGTCTGGATGGCAAGAAAACAAAGTCGATTCAACACAATTAACCTTTAGGGAAATGCAAATTAAAAGCACAATATGATATAGTACATGCATAGCAAATGGTTAATTTTTTTTTTAATTTTAAAGAACACCAGTTGTTGGCAAAGATACTGCGAAATTGGATCACTTGTATGTGGCTGGTGAGAATATGAAATGTCATAGCTATGGTGAAAACCAGTTTGGAACTAATTTTAAAAAAAAATGAATATGCAACAATCACATGGCCCACAAATTGAATTCTTGGTATTTATCCCAGAGAAGTGAAAATTTATGTTCACATAAAAAACCCATGCAAAATTGTTTATACCAACTTTATTTGTAAAGCCAAACCCAAAATGACTGAGGTGCACATCAACATCTGAGCAGTTAAACATACTGCAGTGCATTCTTATATTGAATATTAAAAAAAAAACATAAGGAAAGCATTATGTGTACATGCGCCACCTAATATTCACAGAATAACTATGAGTGAAAATGTCAGTTCCAAAAGGTATGTATTATTTAATTCTACTTAGCATCAGTCTTGAAATGGTAATACTTTAGAAATAGATAAAAAATTGGTGGTCTCCATGGTTAAGGAGGAGGTTAAGTGGGAAGAAAAGGAACCTATCTTCAGATGAGCAAAATGAGCCATTCTACAGTGATAGAAATATTCTGCTTTTCCTCTATTGATGTCTGTCCCAGTGCTATTGAACACTGCTTTGCAAGAAGTTATACTGGGGAAAACTATAAAATATACCCAGAACTTCTCCATAGTATTTTATTCAACTTACAGTTGAAACTAACATCTCATAAGAAAAATTAAACTATGGCTTTTCAACATGCAACTATAGATAATTCAAGCACAGAAATACAGAGTTTTGGTACTGGGACCCGCCCTCATGACCTTGAACTTGTGAGGCAGGCACTTGTACCATTAAGCTCTATCCCTGGCCGACTGGTATAGTTTTGCTAATATCCTCAAATCTCATTGCCATTAAATGTTCCCTTAAACACCAATCTTTCTTTTTTTGTGATTTTATTTTATTTTGATTTTATTATTTCTATGTAACATTTATGCCTTAGTTACTTTTTATTCGTCGCTGAGACAAAATACCTGATACCCAAAGTTGGGAAAGGAAAGGTTTATTTTTTACAGTTTTTGGAGGTTTTAGTCCATACTGAGTTGGCTCCAAGGCAGGGTGGCATGGCGGGGCACAGTTCATGGTAGCTGCAAACAGGAAGGCAGAAACCAGCAGGCGAGAGACACGCCTTTTTCCAGCCCTTACATTGTATGTTGACTCCACCCCTAGGTGGGTGTAGCACTGACACCATCAGTCTAAGAGTTAGACAACGAACCAATCATAAATGCACAATGCAAATACATGAGGCCTGGGGGCCACCAACATAGACCATGACATTTTATTTCTATTCAAACAGATAAATGAGAAATTTGTTTTCAAGAACTGTTGGGTAAACCGTTCAGTAATCTTGGTATCCTAGGAAATTCCATTAAATCGCCTTATGTAACAAACACACCACGAAAACTCTAGACCCTTAGAAATTCAAAATAAAGTGTGAAAACTAAATTTATATTTCTTCTTAAATTTCCAGTATATCTCTATTACTCGTGGATTGTGATAAAATATTTTTGAAGTATGTATAGGAGTGAGTTGCCAGGTAAAAAAGGTCATGGCCTTGAGTCTCTCTCTGTCTTTCTTTGTTTTTCTTTTCTGTCCTCTTTCCTCTGATTGCTTATATAGGTCCACTGTGTTTCATTGAAGCTTTGTATTGACTTACGGAATTCATGTTAATTTGCAGAACCACTGAATCCTTTGGTATTCCTTAGTATTTATTAAACCAAGAATGAACTTTGCAGACATGTTACCAGAGTTTCACCTACAGATAAAGAAGTTATAGTGTTGTATACAAATGCTACTCAGTGCATGTTTTCATATAAGATATAGATGTTATTAAAACACAATTTGACTTTAATTCAACTCCATTCTAAATTTACCTCTTGTCTGGTATATATTCTCATTTATAATATCTAGCAATGAAAGAATTGTTCTTATCTTTCTATTTTTTATATCTATTGCATGTAGACCTTCCCCTTAAATAATGTAAAATATTTAAAAATATTAGCTGACATTTAATAATTGATGGGTATTTAGAATAATTATACTTATAGATACCCTTTACTAAATATTATCCTGATAGTATAAAAATAGTGTTTTTAGATATTTCTGATTATTTTATGATAAAGAAATGTAATAATATACTTGCATAAGCAATATTACAACAATTTCTAAAACATATGATCCCAAAGCAGGAGAAAATGGCTATAACAGTAAACATATTGAAGTTAGGGAAGAAAGCTGATATGAGACACTTTCATATAGAAAATTAAATTGACATTTTAGACTCATGAAATTTGTGGTTCTTTCCAATTGTTATTTTTTAAAATTACAGCACAAACAAACACAAGATAGTTTATCACAAAAGGCTCAAATTCCCATGTTACCTCTATAAAATGTTCTTTCTTCCTCATATCAAGATGCATTCTGTTGAAAATTTTTCTAAGTAATCCATGTGGAAACAATTGAATAAACAAAATCATTTTAGTTATAAATAATCTCCATTTCATAACCCATTAAGTGCACAGTGTATGTGAAATTTTATAGTCACATGTTCCCTGATAACTCCATACATCTCAGCTTTATTTAAAAATAAAAAGTCTACATGAAATAGTATATTTTGCAAGAAACATTTTATAGATAAAGACACATGGCTTCTGGAAATAAAATACCATTAATATACTTAATAAGCAGCCACTCATTAGGGATTTGGATGGTCAGACATTTTTCTAGAAAGCACTATAATCAAGTTGGACTTGTTTACACTGACCTCCTATCACATTTTCCTCCCTTAATCGCCTGGCATAGCAGGGAATTATAACAGCTCAATTGTAATGGTCTGGTGGGCTAAAGTATTCATGAATATTAATATATTTTGAAGGTAAAAGGAATCATTTTCACATAAGTTAGGTACAAAAATAAGAGTAAAATCAGACCTCCTTTACAATGGCAATAAGATTTCTAGTGTTTTGTATATTGCTTGACCTCATTCTCTGTTTCCATCTTCATTTACCACCAAACCTCATTTTTATTGCAGAGTTGGCTACTTGAAACTCCCAGAACAGTTGTGAACGTCCAAATCTTTGTCACTCCTATTTTTGTGCATGCTTTATTTCTAATTTCATTTAGTCTTCCAGAGACACTGAAGTGTTCCTTAATGAACGAATGTCCACAACACAATCTCCTCCTCAAACTGAGTTGTTTATTCTTCTCAATAGCTACAATTATTATTGCACAGATGCCTAATAATTGATCCTTGTCCTATTGTTTTTGTCATATAAAATATGTACTATTTTATAATAATAAGCACTGATTATATTAACTTACCTACATGAATAAAGAAAAAGCATATATTTTATGAATATTTAAATACAAATTCCATAGAGATGATAATATTGTCAAAAATGAAACAAAATTAACTTATAAAATGTTAAATTTTATTTTGCTTATTAATTTTTTTTGGTACTGGGACTCAAACTCAGCACCTTGCCATATACCCAGCTTTAAATTTTATTTTAAAGGCTTGAGAGTGGTACAGCAATTACCTGGCATGTGTAAGACCCTGGATTGGATTCTGACCATCACAACTGAAACCTAGTTCATTTTCACATACCAAAATGCAGTATACAAATCATGAAAAAAATCGAACCCAAAATTTTAAGGAACATCTCTCTCAGAAGTTGTAGCGCAGCACATAAAATATAAAAGCAAATAATTTTTTAAAGTGGTAAGTAAAATTTATTTTTTTCCTAATGAAATTAACAATGTATTAAGGAAAATGTTAATTCATTAGACAGCAGAAACTATATACAGTCAGTTCTTTGCATCCCCTGGTTTTGTCTTTATGGATTCAATCAACCAAACTTTGAAAACATTAAAAAAAATAATATCTGTTCTGAACACATGTGGACTATTGTTGTCATTATTTCCTAAACAATATAGCATTTATATAGCATTTACATGTATTAAATATTATAATTTTTATTAAGTTTAGTGGTACAATTTAGACATACATAATGATCATATTCATCACAGAGCCTTTGTTATTGTACTTGATTCCTCTTCTTTTCCCACATACCGTCTCTTCTCTTCAACCTCTCATCCCTTCCTTATTTACAAAGCTTTGTTCCCATTTTGTTATTCATGGTCATCTTTTTTCCTTTTCCATGCCTTTCGAACTACTTTGGCTGTTTTATAATTGTCTACTCTACAAGCATTCTTGTTAAGGCAAGCAGCGCTGTTTAAATTCATTTATCTGTAGCTGATTAGTTTAATGTAGTGAATTAGGCTAACAATGGCATAAAAGTTAGGTTTGTGTTTTGTTATAATCAGATACTGTGTCAGAAAAATCAGGGCAACTTAAAATTTTGGTTGCATAGCTATGGGCAATTTGCCTTGAGATATCTAATTTCTGACTGCCATTTTCCCGTTTTTTTAGTAGTACTTCATAGTGTTTGTCAAATTTGAAACGATCATTAAATAACAAAATGTGCCTATCATGATGTGGTATAGATAACTACACTTTTGTGAAGGGGCAGAACTAGAATTACAGACAAAATGTGTGATCTTTATACCACAATTGTTTGTCAGTGCTAAGGGAGAATTTTAGGGATATATATCCTATCCACTTGAGAGAAAATTCAAAGAGCAGTAGGGATTTCCTCATGAATTTACAGGATTCCAAGGAGTTTACATTTACTGCAGTTAGAGAATTGTGAATTAGAATAGTATTTAGAGTCAAAGTCTGTGAAATACTATTATTCCTCATTTTATTAAATTATATAAAAAACAGACAAGTGAAATAGCTTTAGCACTTAAAAGGCAAGATTTATCTTCTCTAATCTTTATATATTTAATAAATTCCAATGACAAAAAAATTTGACATTACATTGCTATGAAAAGAAACCAAATTCATAGGGTACAAATGCTACACCATCTGCAGTCACAAACCAAATTCTCTCCTCTCCACCCCCTTTCTCTCAGTCACACACCTTTACATACACAATTTATATTCATATTGTGTATGTAACCACGTACCTTACTTACTGTGCTTCAGCTCACACTCAGAAGCATTGGGTAGATTATCAAAATCAAAACAATTTGCTTTTTTCCTCAATATAATGATACTTCTATATCCATTAAGAAACTACTTCTTGCAGTAGAAGGAAGAATGACCTTAATGGTATGAGAGCATGAAGTTCTCCTCCACCCCTAGAAAAAGCACCATCAATTCAGTGGTTATATTCAGTGAGAGAGCGTTTTTATGTGGTCAGATTCTTCCCAAATGTTAACTTTTTGTCTTTTTGAGACAGGGTCTAGTTATGCAGTTCAGGCTGGCCTCGGGCTCACTTTCTGGCCCAGGCTGGTCTCGAACTTGCAGTGATCCTCCTGCCTCAGCCTCCTGAATGCTGGGATCAAATGCTAATTTTTAATTTGTCAGGAAACCAGATATGTCAGAATGAAATCCACTATGTTGAAGGTTGCTGGGAATTTAGGCAAGTTGAGTAATATCAGCATTCAAGAACAAGTGTCTGATAACATTTTCTAAAACATTTAAAATGGTTCAGAAAGAGAAATTCTACTAAAAATCACCTGTTCAGGGAATCTGGTATGGGACGGGAGAATGAGCAGAATGGGAAGTCAGGCCATAACTCCTTTCTGTTACTTAGCAAAGACTGTATATGTTGCATTGCTTCAAGTCTTAGAGAACAGTGAGGATGCAGTGCAAACCGGGGGGTGCCACCCAGAGTTATGGGGCAGAAAGGTGGAAGATGTACTGAGGCACACAAGTTAATAATTGTGAACAGAAAACAAAAAATTTGTTTAACATTCTGTGTTATTTTAAGGAAATAAGCATTAAATATAGTGATTAATAAAAGGATAACAGGAATAGACAAGAGTGGTTTTAGAAGGGCAGCCAGTTGAGAATAATGGAGTGAAGAAATGAAAATGCTACAGCACCACATGCTTTCAAATCACAATGTAATTAAGCTTGAAGTTGAAAATAAGTATGTATGTGTGAATCCTCAAAATACTTAAATGTTGTTTAATTGTGAGTTAAATCACATTCTTGTAAATAAAAGAAGTCAAACGAGGGATAAAAATATTTTGAACAAATAACATGAGCTATTAATATTTTAATTTAAATAAGATCAGTCTTTGTAGTTTCAAATGGATAGTACCTGCTTTTATTAAGTATTTGCGTTATAGTATACCTCCCAGAAGTATGGTTTTCATAAATCTGTATAAAATTCAATGAGTTATGAATATAAACAAATAACTACTCATGAATTATTACCAAATGAATGTAATTTTCTTTGAAACCACTAAAAAAATTGCTGTTTGTCTCTCTCTGTCGCTTCTCTCTGTGTCTGTATCTTTCTTTCTCTCCACTGTTTTCTTCTTCTCTTCCTCTCGAAGACAGAAATGGAGTCATCCAGAAAAGTGAGAAAAAAGAGAAGTAATGTTGGGGGATGTGGCAGTGATGCTTATGTGTTATATTTTTGTGTGAGTATGACAAAGTAAAATTTATTACTTTGTATAACAAGCATGTATAAATAAAAATTACAAAAAACAATCAAAATCATTAGCACATGCTGTAAGCAATACTTAAATGGCAATTCATGGCATTCAATATCTATATTAGAAAAAAAGATACAACATTATTTTAGCTTTTTGGCACTAAAACAAAATACCATCACCCACAATTTAAAGAATGAAAGTTTTATTTTGTCTCAGTTTGTAGAGGTTTCAGTGTCCAGGGGGCTGGCTTCCTGGTAGGATGGCATGGCGGAGGGGCAGCAGAAGAGAGACTAGTTCATGGCATGGCAGCAGGAAGCAGAGCGAGATGGGAATAAAATGGTAGATGAGTATCTCACATGAAAATTTTCCAAAAGTAGAGTTAATGTCATACTTAATCTGGAGAAACTTTGATTTCTTTCTAAGAGCAGAAATAAAGTAAGGACATCTCCAGTCACTACTACTTTCAAACATCTTATAGGAACTCTTAGTGAATTCAACATGACAAGAAAAATTAATAAAAATGTGCCAAAATTGTAGCAACAGATACAACACTTTCTGTGTGCTGATGGCATGGTGATCTTTGAACACAATGTAGAAGAATGGGCAAAATTCCTCTATTTCATTGTTGCAGAATAGCAAGTTAATATCCAAAAATCATTCACTTTCCTATTTAGATACAATGAACAAGTAGAATTTGAATTTAAAAAACAGAATAGGGTGTTATCACTCCCAAGGGATGTTTTTAAGCAAAAATGAGGAAAACTGTAAAATTCTGATAAAAGAAATGCAGCAACTAAACAAACTGTGACATATTTGTGTTCATGGAGATAAAGATTCAGTACTGTCTGGATGTCAGTAATTTTTAAAATTTCTTCTGTAGTTTCAATTAAATATTACTAAAAATTTAGCAAGTTATTTTGTGGACATCATAAAAACTGATTCTAAGATTTACATAAAAAATAAAAGACAAAAAAATCAATATAGTAGTGGAAAAGAACAGAAAACAGATACTTCCTGACTTTAGGGATTATTACAAGTGCTAGTGTGGTGAAGGCAGTCTGCTATGCATGAAATAATAAATAAATGAAGTACAACTGTGCTCAGAAACAGATCCATATAAAGAAAATAATTTGATCCTTGATAAAATTCAAAGGCAATCCAGTCACACAAAAATGCTGACTTCAATAAATATCCCAGGAAAAACTAGGTATCAACACAAAAACAAAAAGAAAAAAAATAGGGACACAGACTTCAACTTCTCATAAAACTTAATTCAAAATTGCTTATAGACCTAAGCTCAAAATGGAAAACTAAAAATCTCCAAGAAGGTTGCACAGAATCAAATCCAGGTGACTTTGTGACAATGACTTAGCTACAGTAACAGACATGATTGATGAAAGATATAATTTAAAAAAAACTGGGCCTCATTAACACACAAAAATTTGGCACTGTCATGAGAACAGGCAAGCTACAGATTGGAGAAAACTTTTACATAAGGCATTCATAACTGTTTTCTAATATGGATAAGGTCTCTAAAACTGAACAATAAAATAACAAACAATCTGCTGAACAAAAGAAAAAATAGGACCAGCCAGCCTTGGTTGGGGCTGTATGTCTATAATTCCCTTTGGTCTGACAGACTGAGGCAAGAGGGTCTCAAGTTGGAGCCCACTCTGGGCAATTTAGCAACTTAGTGAACCCTCATCTTAAAAACAAAAATTAACATTAAAATTAAAAAATGGGCTGAGGATATAGTTCACTGGAAAGACTCTAAGTCAGTCCTTATAATCTCAAAAAAAGAGGTAATTGCCAACAATCTGAGCACATACTTTACCAAATAAGAAATGCAGACAGGAATTAAGTAAAGAAACAAATGAATATAAAAAAGAAGTCAAGGGCATACTTCAATAGAGAAGTGCAAAGTAAAGCATGATGAGATATTTCTCTAGACTTACTAGAACTGTAAAACACTCAAGGCAAAATACTAATGAAGATATGAAACTGCACTGAATTTTGTTTGGTGGTGGAAATGTATGGCAGTCTTTGCCCATCCTCCTTACAGTCCAGGAAGTTCATATGTGTAATCCCATGGAAATGCTGTTGCAATTCTGATGAGTTAATTCCAATCTTTCGCCTCCAGTGCAATCCATGGCCAGAATGAAGACACTAAGATGCATTTACAGTTATGGGCAACCAAGGGGTCCTGAGGCCTATCCAGATGAGGTTTCGCAGAACAAAGGCCTCAACCCAGGGTCTAATGCAGAATTTATTAATTCGTGAAGAATGGAGTGACTCAAGGATGAGTAATGGTGAGAATGGCAAGAATTACATGAGTACTGTGAGCTGAGCTAGCAGAGGCCAGAAGGCAATATGTAGAGAGAAGGATATGCATAAAGACCAATCTGCATAGCTCAACCGGGTAGCATTTAACATTTAGGGGGCTGGTGCTTTAGTTCTGATATGCAAACTTTTTGTGTCCTAGGAAGTCGTGGCCTTTACTTTGAGGTTCCAACCCAGTTGGCAATTCTGGAGTTGTTGGCTCTGCCAACCCACTGGACTCAACCATTTAAAGGGAGACACAGATAAAGAAACAGGGATGTCACTCGGCTTCAAAGATTGTGCATTAATATCCCAGCTAGCTCCATTTAGATTGCTTAGAGCCAGTTGAAGGGAAAAGGAAACAGCTGAGCTAGCTCTGTTATATCAGTACTTGGAGACAGGGCCAGGTTTAGGTAAGGTGAAGATAATTGCTCATTATTCAAGAAGAGCATTTTGATGGTACTCTACAGGAATGCAGATTGTATAGCTGCACTGAAGAATGGTTTGGCAGTTTCTCCTAACAGTAAACATATTTTTACCTTATGCTCCATCAATCCCATTCCTTGTTATTATCCAGTTAAGTAAAAGCTAAAGTTATTCCAAAATAAAAACCTGTAAATGAATGTGTAGAGTATCTTTATTAATTGTTACCACTCAACTTAGATATAAACATGGTATTCTTTAGTAAATGAATAAAATGTGATACATGAAATATTTATTCACATTAAAAAAAATTAGCTTTCCCAACACAAACACACACTCACATGAAGGAAACTTAAATGTATATTATTAAGGGAATTCTGGAAATGGAGACACTAAAAATATCAGTAGCCACCAGAGTAGAGAGGGAGAGAGAGAGAGAGAGGAATAGGTCAAATAAAAAGAATTATTAGGGCACTGAAATCATCTTGTAGAGTACATCAATGTCCAATAAATGTCATTAGGTACAGAGTACACCAAAAATGTATTCATACTTCAGGTAAAGAAAAAAAAATGTATACATATTTTAACACTAAATTTATTGAAATCTCATGAGATTAATACAAGTTTCCTTTGGCCTCTACAATTACAAAAGGTGCCCAGAGTCATGGCCATGAGCTTGCAGATGTTTACAGATTGTGCAGATTGTGATCTGCTGCTGGGGTAACCTTGGTCACTGAGATTGCTGCACATGCATTCTCAATTTCTTCTCTGAAGAACCGTAGTATAGTGGGTTTTCTGTGATATACACCTTCTAGGGTCCCTCACAGGAGGCTAACACCATCAGTTGAAGAAACATCATACTATTTTTTTTTTCCTGAAGTGGATATACATTTTTTGGTGGACTCTGTATTTGTTGAAACCTGTAATAGCCTGATATGCACTGTGGACTTTGGTCCTGAAATATCAAAGTACATTGGTAAATAGGAAAAACTGCGCCACTCTAGTGCTTCCTACTCTAAGCCGATGGGCACTGATTCATTATTGAATCTAGAAGGGAAATCACGCACAACAGCCCTTATACCAGTTAGGTTTCTTATGCTGATTCTGTTCATCTAGCTGTTAAAATTAATTTACTACCAACCAGAACTATTATCCTGATCTTACTAAAATAATTGAATAAATTAGTTTCTACACCTCACTTACAAAATGATAAAAATTTTCTACCTATTTTTGGTGCATAACTGATATAAACTGATTAAATATAAACAGATACCTAAATATTTCATGAGAGAAGAACTTCACATTTTCTTTGACTATATAATTTCATTCTTTTTGTACAGTTTCATGTCTTAGGTGAATAAATATTTTTAAAAGCTCAGGATGAGGTTGTGTAATTATGCAAAGCCATCTGTTCTGAGTCATATATTTAGTTTAGATCACTAAACCTACAGATTTACCTTTTTAAATTTTTTTTAAAATTTAGAATCTGAATTGTGGCCTGAATTTGTCACATAATTTCTAAGTAATTTTGTAAATAGAGCAGAAAAAAATCATAAACCAAATCACTAAGAGCAAAGCACTAGTTGAAATAGAAACCAATTTTTCTAAGTCATTCTGGTATTTACATAACTTCTCAAGTAGTGAAGTCTATACAATACTGTACTACACATGAAGAGAACAAAAGCATTCTATTTTAATTTATTGGCTTTCCTATGTAAAACTTTATTTTTAATACTTTATGGAGGTATGAGATTATTTTCCCATCAAACTGGAGAAAATAAGTTTAAGGAAAGCAAGGACAGAAATATAAATTATGTTTTTACTATTCAGTCTTAAAATGTTGGTAAATCCTGAAATTAATTTCTTTTAAAAAAGTGATTGGCTAGAAAATATACTTTGTAGCAGTTTATGTAGAAAATATCACTCCATAAGTGCAGATAACATCCATAAGAATACTTCTAGTTTTAAAATTCCTTGATTTTATATAAAAACTAAGCTTTACATTCTCATAATGGTGAATAGAATATAACTTTATCTAAATGACATAGCTTCCTTTTTTCTTTATTTTTCCCTAAGTCATTAATTCCAAAATTATAGAAATCAAGAAATCTGTTCTGCTGCCTCCTGGAATATAGATGCTTATATTTCAATATTGTTTAAAATTTTATCTCAGAGATAAGACATTTTAACCAAACACATAAGGAAGGTGATGATTTATTCTCAAATATAGCAGAAAACATAGCAAAATATATAACACTCAGTTTTTATGCAAGCTGAACCATCCCTCTTTTGGTCAAATATACTCAATCTGTTCTCAGATAGCAGCATAAACAAGCTGGTTTCTACTTGAATACCACCGTAATCTTTCATTTTAATGCACTCTGTGTTAAATCTTAATGCCATCTGTAACTTTTTTGAGAGTAGAAATGTCAGTGTTATTTGTTCTCATTCAGGTCTTCCCTGCAATGCAGCATGATCTGTAGGTGATGCTTATATCTGATGTCTAGGATATTGTAGTTAGATGTAGCCCTATGGCAAAGAGGTAATCATATCAATTTTTTACCATTGCAGCAAGCGCTCCAGTGTCCAGCTGCTGCTAGGCTTCGGCAAAAATAAATAAACCCGCAACTACCACATCTGCTGGTAAAGCAAGATTGCAAGTGTCTCCAAATCACCTGCTGCAAGGTGATTTTAGACAGGATTGCCCTCCTAAGTGGGATGCATTCAACAGAATTAGTAGCTCCCCAAGCTTTCCATTGACTGGTTATTCTGGCCTGTTGTTTTTCCTGAATATACATGTCAACACAAAATATTCAGGAATAGATTGCTCCATAAATCAGTATACTGTATAAGCAATATGCTTACTGCTCTTTGTGTAAAAGGGAAACAATTAGTGGTAATAAGGAAATTGTGTGCTTCAGTGTTCTAAAATAATAAAAAATGTTTTTAAAGTATTCAATAGATAGGAATTTTACAAAAGAAGTGTTCTTAACGATGTTTTTCAAAAGAGCTTGTATTAACTATAATCAGTGAAATATCTCAAGTCTAAATACTTTGTTTTGCTTTGCTTTTTTTCATGTTATTGGTATTTTGTTCAAAAATATAGTGGTTAAAATTAGTTAATTACACTTGGACTGGGAATCATAATGCACTTATCAGTTCTTACATTTCTGGAATTTATTTAACCCTCTTTGCTAAAGAAATACTTTTTATACAAAAATACTATTAAATTTTGTTCAGTCTATAATTAACAACATAAAATTGTTTGAATTTTTACTTTAAGGGATTTGAGGCTGCACTCATTCTCTCTGGATCAAACTGGGCATCTGGAGGACGTAGATGCTTCAGACTAATCCACGTAGGGTCATGAGAGGAATTTTGGAGAGGGAAAGAATCAGTGCAATCTCAGGCTGAGCTGCAGAACAGAGATCGGTTATAATAATGAAAGGTCACTGTTTTTCCTCTTAATGCCTATTAAAATGTGCTATTCTTGTGCATTTACAGTCTATTTTCCATGTGAGGTTCTCTAAGGCCCTTCATGATTTGGGGTCTGTTTTCCTCTTTTGTAGTACTAAAGTCAGTAGCATCCAGTTTTGCTAACAATTCTGTTAGCGGCTTCATTGTCTTCTTTATCTTCTGCTTCTTTCTCCTGTTCCTGTTTCTCCTCTTCCTTCTTCTTATTTAATCCAACACAATAATTGTATTTCTCCATCTCATGCATCTTTACCTAGATGAATTATCTTTTCCCTGATTTTTTTCCCAAGCTGGTAATATGCTAAAATGTCATCTTGCAAAACTAATAAAATAAAACAAAATTAAAATAAAGTATTATCTCCCAAAGAAATCCCCTTAAACATAACCTTGAACTCTCCGTTAAGTGTCATGTTGTAGCTCTCTCTTTCCTTTAATAGACTCCCTTCTACTACCTTATCATCTCTTTTTTTATTTTTTTTAAGTTCATGTATAAGAGGAAACATTTTGGACATTCTGTTGTATATTTTGTTAAACTATTTTAGTTTCTTCTATGACAGTTAAGATATTATGATTCTATTATGAATGAAAGAAGCATCTATTCCTACCCAGTTTTCAAATATTATTTGTCCCTCTACTGGTATGTAAAACTAATAACAACACCTAACTTAGCTAGACTGTCCATATCTATCTATTTCACCAGTGCTTAACATAGTGCTTAGCTCAAACTAGTCATTTCCTAAATACTTTTAAAGTAATTCATATGTAGCATACAATAATAAAGATTTCTATCTATAGCAGAAATTACGTACTTCTTTTAATTATAAATATCCAATGAATAGTTAATAAACCATTGAACTCTACTTTTGTGCTCTCCATGGAAGATGAGAAGCACTTTCAGATTGAGAAGAACATGAACTATGGGTAAAATATAAATAGATGCAACAGGAGGGTGAAATAACATCTCTGAATTATGATGTTATGCTATTATTTCTGAATGACATAAAGATGGAACAATGAGTAATTTCAGTAACTTGAAACAATATATGGGTTCATTTGAATTTTGAGTATTCCTAAAAGGCTGTGTGTTAGAGGTGTAAGCCCACTGCTGAGAGATGGTGGAAATTTTGGTAGGTGACTGTGATCTAAGGAGTAGACCTGGGTCAACGGGAGGTGCTCATAACGGAGAGTGTGGACTCCCAATCTCTTTCCATTTTCTTTGCTTTTTACTCAAGACAGAAGTCATTTTTCACTACCTGGTACTTTTGCCATGATGGACTGAAAGCTTCCAGACTGAGCCAAAACAAACCTTTTTTATTTTTTCATCATAAGCTGATTACCTGGAAAACCCTAACACAGGAACTCAGGGCTGAGAGCTGGGATGCTAGCTGTTTTCTAGAGGATGTGGAAAAGTTTCTGGATCTACCTCAGGGGAGGAGTTTGGAAAATGTTAAGACAGCAAGCTAGAGGAAGGCTAGAATGTCTGAAGCACAGCATGGTGAGTCATTCTTGAGAGAGATCAGATGAGAACAGTGCTGGCAGTGCGGACAGTAAAGGCTATGTTAGCAAAGATACAGACAGAAATGTAGATCCTGTCAGAAACTCCATCAGATACCATCATGTTACACCTTGGCGAAGAATCTAAACACAGTTCTGAGCACAGCCTAATGCCATGGGAACTTAAAGTTAGATGACTAGTTTATCTCTCAGAAGAAATTTTAAGGCCGTGCACAGCTCTGAGGCTATAGAATGAATATTACTGGTGTTTTTAGCAAAATTTACTGTAAGAATTCACAAGAAAAACAAAAAAGAAGTAACAGAATAGAAATACTTCTAAAACTGGCTGTTTGTCCCATAGAAAATCTCCTGTGAAAATATAGACAGGAGAGTACGGTTGCTAAAGATATTAGTGCCGTTAGAAGTCAAAAGCTTTGCACCAGGACGTTAGGAAAGATGACTTGAAGTCACCTTGAGAATCTCAAGTCTGGAAGGGAAACAGATACATATTTGCTTTAAAGACTTTCCTTCAAGAAGAGAATGCCTGCACACCCCCCAAACACCTAGCGATAATTTCCCAGTGTTTGGCAAGGCATGCATGAGACTGCTGAGGCCCTGCATCGAGTAGAGCCAGTACACTTCTCCATGACAGCAGAAATCACCGTGCTCTGAATCATGTTTCCTTTGCATACCAGTGGGATGAAAGAATTATGAGATCACAGAGGCTTCCACTGAGATTTCAGATGGAAGTCTGGGAGATGGAGCAGCCTTTGACTCCCATGGATATATAAGACGGAAACTGAAGAAACAATGCAGACTTCAGGAAGGCAGAGGTGTCAAGAATTTGAAGTCCCTGCCAAGAGAAGCTGCAACCAGTATGAAAAAAAATCTATCTTTGAGAAAGGATCTATCTTATGGATGTAAGATGCAATCAAAAATCCATAAGCAACAGGCTGAACAAAACATTAGGAGCCCACAGTTTGCTTTAATATGACACAGATGCTGGACGTGGAGCTATAAAATGTGATGTTTACCCAGCTGGATTTAGTCTTGCTTTGGTCTGGTTCTTTTTTATAACTGTATTCTTTAGAATGGCAATATTTTACTTGCACCTACCCCACCAGTGTATCATGGAATAGATCTTGGAAGTATGTAGTTTGCTTTTTTTTTTTTATTTTCTTTTTAGAAGTTCTCACAGATGAGTTTTCTGTGAGCTTTCGAGGAAAATCTGGACTTGAATTTTTTAGTAAGATTGAGCAAGTGAAGGGTTTGTAGGTCTTGGTTGCAATAAATTCATTTAGCGTGGTGAGATGAACACAGATCTTTGGAGACCAGGAGTAGAATACTGTGGTTTGCGTCTTGAATGTCTTCCAAAGGGCTGTGTGTTAGAAGGTCTTTGGCATCATTGGAAGATGATAGAAATTGCAAGGGGTATTGTCTAGTGGGAGATCTACGAGGAGCAGCCCCTCAAAGCAGACTGTAGGATCCTGATTTCTTCCTTCCCTGCCAAAGGATGAGCAGTCTTGCTGTACTATGAACTTTTCATGATGTACTGTACTGCCCTCACCACAGACCTGAAGAAACAGAGGCAATCAACTCGGGACAGAAATTTCTAAAACTGTGTGACAAACTGAACATTTTCTCTTTATAAGTGGATTGTTTCAGGTATTTCTATGGTGACAGAAAGCTGAGTAGCACAGGGTGTAGCTTAATACAGACAGAATATATGCTCTGCTTTGGGAATAAAATGGCCCTGGATAATGGCCTACAGAGTGAGAGAATTAGGAAAAATGAAGATAGGAGTCACCATATACTTTCTATGTTATAATTTTGAAGCATTTATATTAAATGATAGGTTTATAAACAAGGGAAACATGGAGGCTTGTGATCAGAAATTATTTGTATGTTTGTTTTTTCCTCCTGATACAGAGGCTGAAAACATTATCCTACTGCATTGCAGAGAGACACATGACTAGAGGGAAGTCATGACTAGAAGACTACCATAAATGTCAACTAAAAGGTCGTGAAAATTTGAAGTGAAGCACTTCTCAAACAACATTAACAAAACTAATTTGAACTAATGGAAGCAAAAGCAAAGATAAAGCCATCAATTAAGTCACTGGGCATATTATGTTGTTTCAATGAAAGGAATAACATTTCAGGGACTAAGGATAATATTGTAATCTAGAAAAGTTTGAGTTTTAAGAAATGTTGTCAAGTCCAACTGAGAATATGAATATTAAAGACACATATTGGACATATTAGGAAATGAATTCCATGTGAAGATACACTGTGACCACTTTGCTTCAATGTTATTATTTTGGCATAGTCCATAGGTTAGGGGATATAGGTTCAAGAATTATTTCAGATACAGTTAAACAATAGTATGTTTTTTCTTAGGTAAATGATATCACCTTAGATAATCACACAGAGAAAAATAAGAACAATGTGAACTTTAGAAATTTCCATTATTTCTATACTTGCCCATCACTTCTGCAGTTGTAATTGTTGATGAAATATTTTTCAAAATAAATTACAGAGGAGTTTTGATTTTCTGGAAATTGAACTCAGGACCTTGTGCCTGCCAAGCAGGTGCTGTGCCACTAAACTATATCCCCGGCTCAATGACAGTGTGTTTGGCATTGTTTCTGCATCTTATAATCTGTTTCATTGGTCTTCAAGTCTGCTTTTTGTCAGTACCATGCTATTTTTATCACCTACGAAATGGGAAAAAATTTTAAACAGTTGTTCCTAGACAAAGGACTAATCTCGAGAACATATAAAGACTTGAAAAAAATCAGATCTCCCAAAATTTAAAGAGTCAATCCCAAAACGGGCATCTAAGAAGAATACATATTCCTCAGATGAAAAAGTACAAATGGAAAACAAAAATATGAAAAAGAAGTGCTCAGCATCATTGGTTATTCATGAAATACAAGTTGAAACAACACTGAGATGGAATCTGACACCACGAAGAATGATTCATATCAAGAAATCAAGTAATAGCCAATGTTGGAGAAACTGTGGGAAAAAGAACTCTTTTCCACTGTTGGTAGGAGTGTAAAATGGTGTTACCACTGTGGAAAACAGTGTGGATATTCCTCAGAAAACTAGGATTAGAAGTCTGATTTGACCCAGCTATTCCCATTTTTGATATCTTATCCAAAGAATTGAAAGTATTTCCAAAGTGTTATATTCATGCTCATGTTGATAGTAGCATAGTTTCTAATAGCTAAATCTTGGAAACAACCCAAATGCCCATCAACTGACAAATGAGTCAAGAAGATGTGTTTTTTTTCCTATACAATGGTGTATTACACAGCCATAAAGAAGGATAAACTTGAGATATTTATGGTTAAGTGGAAGGACTTAACTATAAATTGTGAAATAGGAAGAAATTTTTCCAAAGGAAAGGGGAACTAGGGGGAGAGGAAGGGAAAAGGAAAGAAAAAAAAAGGATAAAAACATAAAATGGAAACAAAGTTTTGTGAATAAGGAAGGGTGTGATTGGGCAAAAAGAAGAATCAAGATATATCATGTGTAGGTACAAAGACCATATAGTGAATGTGATCATTATGTATATCTAAAATGTACCAATAAACTTAGTAAGAGAAAATTACAGAAATAATTATTTTACTTAGTTGCTATAAAGATTTATTTTCTCTGAGTAACTTGTTTAAGTAAGTATTCTGGCTAAAATAAATATATAAAATCGAATGATAATTAACTTCATCAAATACCACCATAAAACATATGGTTGTTATTGAATTTTAGAAACTTATAAGCTCAAGTATTTTCTTGGTTTGATAAGGATAAAGGTGCATTCTAAGTACATCAAAAATCACACCCTTCAGTTTGTACCACTCACAAGCTAGAATGTGTCATAGTCCATTTGAGATGAAAATCATGCACACATTAATTCCAAAGTTCTGCCAGGTAGGACACTGATTCCTCCTGTCATCAAAAATTATCAGTTGGCTGAGGGTTCCTTAGTTCATTTTGCATAAAAATCACAAATGGAGAAGGATAGCTCTTTTAATGTTAGCTCTGAGTTTTGAATGTTATCAGCTATCAACAATTAGGGTTAGCAGAGGTCCTCACTGGTCGCAGACCTAGCTGCCTTCAGGCCTAAGGCACTTCAGGGAAATTATGTCTCCCAGAAATTCTCTATGCATCTCTGCTGTACTCCTTCTGCTAACCATATTAACTGTTAACACCCTGCTCGCTGCTTGCTTTTGGCACTAACAGGCGTTGGTGTTACTAGCTCTCAGTGTAGATCAGAATCATGAACAGGCAAAGATAAAAATTCAATCTGAAAAACTTATTAGAGCTTATCTCACAGTGGAAGGCAGAACAACAATGCGTGGACTGACTCCTCAGTGTGGGGAAGTTGTGAATATAATAGAAAAAGGCAGGTTCATTCACACACGTGCTGTGTTAGAGTTTCTGTTTAAATACAGGTGTGGAGGAGATTAGTGGCAGACTGGACTGCAGAAGGGTAGCTACCCAGAAGGACTGCATGGCAGAGTCATTTGAGAGGGACAAGTGACTGAGGATCCATGAAGTCAAAGCAAATATCTCCCAGAGAGGTGCATGCACTGGGCTGGAAGGTGTTTGGGGCAGCTGTGAAAGAAGAAAATAAAAAATTGTCTCTTGGGTAGTGTAAGGCACTTATTTCCTATCTCCTAGTGAAAATGAGTAGCTAGTACATAAGTTTCTTTTATAACTTTGTTTTGTACACTGTGGAATGGACTTATTGCCCAAGTGCTAATTCTAAAAGTTTGCACTTCAAACATCATTGTGATAAATAGTTTTCACTTCAAATTTTTGATTTGCTTCTAGCATCTTATTTTTATACATCTAAAACTGAAAAGCTATTTTTAATACTAGCCTTATGAGAAAAAACGTCAGAGAAGAAAATAATAGTTTTCAACCCATGTCTGAAAAGCGTTTTGCAAACAGAAAGCTGCAAGGTAAATTAAAATTGATGACCTTAAGACGTATATTCATTCTGTCACATAAAATCAGGTGAAATGTTGCCAAAAAGTACTTGGGTGGTAAGAAAATAGAAACTCCAGGCTTTATAACTCATTTTAAAATCAAATTTCTCACACTTGTGTAGTAAATTTTTCTGGGATACTCAGAAGTTATCGATTTAATTATTACTAATTTGGTAACCATAGCCTGATGATTTCATTACTTTGAAGAAAAAGTCATACAAGGTAGTGTCCTATTTAATTTAATTATATATTTGTCAAATTTCCAGCTTGCCTAAGAATATATGAAGATTAAAAGTAAGTGCAATATCATGGCTTATGTGTTCAAACAAGAAAAGTATGTCAACTAAAACAAAAGAAAGAGGAGAGCTGTGATGAGTAAAGTTTTCAGTCTTTTCTTGAGATTGTATCATAATACAGTGGAGAATTAGCTGGGAAATCTCCACTAGGAGATAGATTGAACATTAAAACATACCTTTTAAAATGAGGTATGAAAGGAATAACTGCTGTTTTGAATGACATAACTGTCAACTGCAAAGGGAGAATGGTGGATGCATTAACTTTCACATGTAAGCAGTGAACACCTGCTATTGTGAATGATTTCACTGTTGAATATTCTTTATTCAAATGAAGTTGTATGTGATCCAGGAGAACAATGTACAAGAAAGACTATAGGGAAACTAGTCACTGACAGTTGAATAGTTTGGGAGTATTTTCTATAATCATAAATGGAACATTGCCCCCCAAAAACATGAGTGAAAGAATAAATGTATAGAATGAAGTTGAAGATTTTACAGCATAAAAGTTTTTTAAAACTCTACCAAATAACACACATTCTATTATGCTATTTATATGAAATTTAAAAATTGGGGCTGGGGATTTATCTCAGTGGTGCAAGTGCCTGTCTGGCAAGCGCAAGGTGTGAGGTGAATCCCCAATACCAAGAAAACCCCACCAAACTTTCAAAATAAAATTTAAAAATTGAAATGACAAAACTACTTAATCTGTAATAAATAACTGGATAGTACCTTAAAATGAAGAGCAAGAGGCATTTTATTAAAATATATTAGTGCAGGTTAATTTTAGCAGCAGGACTGGTGATAAAGCAGAAAAAGATGTGGCTTGAAAGAGGTGAGGCTCTGTGGGTCCCACGGTGATTTTCTCTGGAATTTGTATGGTAGGTATAGAGTTTGTTATTGCATAATAATCTGTCGAAAAAAAGTCTGCGGTTTTATATACCCTCCAACAAATGCACTACATTTTGTGAATCATCACTAAGAAATATGAAAAAGAAAACAATGCAATATAACAATCATTGTTAGATTCCTATTGTTTTGAAATCCTATATTGCCTTTGTTTTTTGCTGTTGTCATTTTGTTTTTGCTGTTGTGTTTTGATTTTTTATTTACTTCTCGATTTTTGGGGTTTTTTTTCTCTTTAAAATAGAAGAAAAGATAGTATTTAAGGAGGAAAGTTGAAAGATGATTAGGCTGTGACATAGTAAAGAAGTAAAAGTTGTCAAGAAGTGTTCACCACCTGTGGTCATCCCAGGTTGTATTTGACCTGTTGCTTTGCACGTAAGCTAATTGGCTAAAATGTAATGCATGCTACGACTGTGAAGATGCAAAATGGAGATTAAGACACACAATTAGCAACTGTGAAATAGCTACTTGTACAAAAATGAGAAAAAAATAAGCAATTTTAAATGGGAAGGAAAATGAACTAATCATAGCAGCAAATGTCTGTTTATGGAAACTAACAATAAAGTTAAGTCAAAAGTGGTTTGCCTTTAAAATTAAGGAAATCAGAACAATAGCTTTAATATGAAATACTTAAATATTTATAAGAATCCGTGTTCAAAGAACATGATGCATGCTTTTACAACTATGGCTCATTGATGCTGCGATGCTGCATATTCATTATTGCCCATATATTTTAATACAGAAAAATATTCAGCTTGTTAATTTGCTAATTTTTCACTCTTGTAATTTGAAAAATAATATTTCTAAAAATCTTAATGTTTACATTTATTTTCTATTTCAAGAAACAATTTATCAGAATAATTTTAGAATGACTTTAAAAATATAGGCATGTAAACAACTTGTCTGCTTTATTACCTGTGCATTATTGAACTTACCATTTAAGTAACTAGAGTCTCTAAGTACTACATATGCATAAAACTGCTTAGTGGCTTGTGACAGATAAAGTCTGATGAGGGAAAAGTCAATGAGGTGTTCATCTCCACAGCTAAAGTGAAGTGAGGAGTACAGGCAGTCACTTGCTTAATTCAAGCATTACAATTCCTTTTGCTTCAATTGCCTACATAATCAAAGTCAAGCTGCCGGAAATTCTGCCTAAATTTTCCAAGTAGTTTATTTCATTTTAAAGTGGTTTTGGCTGTACAAATTCAAGCTCAGGAATTTACGGTGCTAATATTTGAACCAAAATCAGTGCAACTTGCTTTTCTGACCTCTCAAATATGACAGTAATTTTAAATTAATTAAAAAATCTTTGTGTTAAACAACAGAAATAATTTTCCTGTTCCTTTTCTCTAATACTTGTTTGTCCTTTGTTTGCCATATTTGTCTTTCTGTATTTCTAACAAGCACAGGCACACATACCACTACCACTATCAGACATATTCAAGAACACTGCCTCAGTAAAACCTGATGTATTGCTCAATATTTTGTAAGTATGTATCACATGGTGAAAGAATGAATGTTTAGTGACAAATTGCCTACAAAATAGGGAAAAGTTAATCGAAAGCTCCTTTATCTTGAAATTTTTTTCTTCCAGATCAATTAGTCCATTAACCTGAAACTCAGCATTCTTTAAAATGTCAGAGAAAATATACACAAATCTACTGAGCATCATGTAGATTGGTTATTTCCCAGACTGTAACATGCATGTCCACTAGTTTATTTCCCAATACAGTACTCATTCCCATCTGAAAACTCATAAGCCTGGCCTTTACAATAGACGTTCTTGTTGTCATTCTGGTCTTCTGAGCTCTGATGAAAATCATCTACCAGACTCTTATTTATAGAATTTTAGGTTTTCTCTGCCTTAGCTCCTCCCTTCAAATCAGCTCCAGAGATTTCTGAACAGCACATCAGATGCAGTCAGAGTGATGAACCCACTACTTGGTATCTAGCTTTAGTATTGGTTAGCTTTCCCCCTGCTAGGACAAAATGCCTCCCATCGACAATGTAAAAGAATAAATGGTGATTTGTTTCATGCATTCAGAGGATTGTGTGTACCCACTGGTATCAAGAAACATCATAGTAGGTCATGGTGGAGCAAAGCTGTTCCCTTCACGGTCATGTTCTCTGGGAAGCAGCGAACAAAGCAAGAGCACCTGAGAGTAAGGAGTCAGGGGCCAGATACGGTCCTCATGGTCGTGCTTCCGTAATTAACCCAGACTCACCTAGTACAGGGCTAGTAGTCCCCTGTCTCTCAAGACAATCAAGGTGATATCAAGACTAACAGTTACGTTAACATGGTAGAAGTGATATCGCCAGGAACTTTAATAAAAAAAAAAAACATGCAATGCAGTTCAAATCCATACTTATTCACCAAAAGAGGAATGATGATTCAATAACTTTTAAGTATCAAATTAAATAAACATGGGTTACACGTAAGTAACATATATTTACTACTCATGTCTTCTCAGTGGGAAAACTAGCCACAATTTTATAGTACTTTTCCCTGAATGCACTTTTTAAATATTGAGAATTTGAGAGATTAAAATTTATAGAACTGAGGAAAACTTTTCCCCTGGGAAATTATCTTCTAATCTTTTACATCTCAGTACAAATAGGAGATATGGAGTAATTGCCTCCAACATCTGTTCATTCTTTGTGATGGTGTATCCCTGTATCTATTTATCAGTTATAATATTCATTTCAAGATAGTAGTAATATATTTATCTTGGTTTGTTTTGGAAGCAACACAGATCTGGCCCTCAAATTTCTGGAATAGCTAAAATGTTTAAAATACTGTATTAAATGTTTTACATTCTATTAATGACTTGTAGGGCATATTCCATCAAAAATGCCATCAAAAGCAAACAAAGCAATATTATGAAAATATCTATAATGTTAATTTTTTATTTTTAAAACATTTTGAATATATGGGTATTAAATAATTTGTTTATACATCTGTATTTTGTAAACATAATGAGTGTGATTTGTCTGCTGCGAGAGATCTTAATATCCTGGTTAATACTAGACTTAGTTATCATTACCTTATAAACCAGAACACATTTGCAATTGTCATTTAATTACTATGGTGCATATCTTAGAAGGTTTCAACTGTTAACAAAAGTTGCTGCTGATCAGAACACAAACAACATTGCTGGATAAAATTCAGTCATGAATGAGTGACCCAATTGCTAAGGTAATTTCCTGAAGGAACAATGCTTTTCATGGAGCCAGCCAGAGAATTGCCCTATATTTTTCATGCTGCACCTATATTCCATAGAAGAATATTGATTTCTACAGTAGCACTCAGAAATCTCAGCATCCCTGTAGCACCGCACGTGTATTTCCATCTGCACTATTGCAGAGGGGTGCTGTGCATGTGAACAATTTCCTCTGCTTTTTTGGCTCTCCTTGAGAATAAACACACAGACATATGTATGATGTGGTTTTGTTCATTTAGTAGTCAAAAATAGCTGCATAATTAAAGCAATGAAGTGTTTAAAAATGAACAGCAAATACGTAGTCCTTAATGGGGACGCATCCTGGTAACCCCAGTCCCTAAGCTTTTAAGGACACATTCTGTCATTATTCTCATACAACAAGATAGTCAGCTTTGTTCTAGGTGACCTGAATTTAGCACCAGAGGACATAAGAAGTATTGTGTTAGGGGGATCCTGTGAGTTTAACTCTGAAATTTGCCCTTTTCATCTCTGTTCAACATAGTAGTGTATTTCCAGGAAAATATGAGAACTAAAACCACACTCAGAAATGCAAATTTGGTACAGTTTAGTTTGTTATTTTCCTCCATACTATGGCAGTTTGATTCACTATATCTGTGCATGCCCATTAAAATTATATGATGTCATGTTTTCTCTCTGAATTATTTAATCCCATTTAAGCATTATATAAATCTAACTTAATTTGAAAATCAAATAATGAGAAGTCTTACATGTTTTTCTTCACAAAGCTATTTGTCTCAATTATAAGCAACACTATACTGACAAACTTGAAGCTTCTAGATCAGGATGACTTTTTATTTTTGTATTCTCAATTAAATGCCATACTTGCTTATAAACTCGAATAAATTTATTCTTTATGACTATAACTAACTTAACTACTGTGTTAGAATTTTTGACCATCTTCCTTAAACTCAATAAATGGTCCCAAAACCACACTCTTATGTGGCCCACTGCACAATGGAAATACAGACAGCCATTCTGTGAATGGAAGTGATTTTCTTTACTGTCACATCATGCATATTGTTTCTGTGTGAAATATAGCAGGACTGTGCCAGTCTAAATTAGTGTGTGGCTACTTTAAAGAATTACTGGAGTAGTCTTGAAGTCCTGTGATTTAAAAACCTAACTGTAGATGATTTAGGGAGTACAAAGAAAATTCTTATATATTTTTTGTTATAAGAATCTTATTATAAGAAGCTTCTTGTGTATTTTTTGTTATAAAGGATTTTATTTTCAAAGGAGGTAGAAAAGTGTTCAAAAGAGAGGAGAGAGAGAGAGAGAGATCTGAAACCAAGAGGCAAAATAATATCATAACATCCCTTCCTGTGTCCTTGAAACAGAAAAACTGACCAATTATCAGGGAAATGAAAACCAAAACAAAATGAGATATTATCTCAAAACTTTCAAATGGTCATTATCAAAAAGTCAAAGGGTAACAAGTAGTTGGGAGTGGTGACACAGTGGACTTCTAATGTAAGTGCTCCGGAGCTATGGCAGGAGGACAACCATAAATTCAAGCAAGCCTGGGTCACCAGATGAATCCAGCCAGAGCTACAGTGCTGGCAAAGATGTGGAGGAAAGAGAACACTTGTTAACTGCTGGTAATTATTACAGTATGGATGAATCCAGAGTATAAATACTAAAGGAAATAAGCCATATAGAAAAGGAAGTAGTACCTATGGGATCCAAAAATAGAAAGAAGAGGTGGAGGAGGAGGAGGAAGGAGAAGAGAAAGAGAAGAAAAAGAGGAGGAAGAGAATGAGGAGGTGAGGGAGGAAGAAGAAAGAGAGGAAGAAGGAGAAAGAAGAAGAGGGAGAAAAAGAAAGAGGGGGGGAGAGAGGGAGAGAGAGAAAGGAGAAGGAGAGGGAGATGGAGAGGGAGGAGAGGAGAGAAAGAAGAAGTCACCATCTAGAAACAGAATAGAATAAATTATTGTTGCCAAGGTCAAGAAAAGGGGAAAATAGAGAGATGTTGATCAAAGGGTGCAAACTTCCAACCATAGGATGAATACTTTCTGAGGGTCTAATGTATATTATAATCATTAGAATTAATATATTACACACTTGGAATCTGCTAAAAGATTAGCTGATAAGCATTCTTATCAAAGAAAAAAGTAAATACATGAAGAAATGATAAATTAATTTATTGTGCTAATTGCTTCAAAATATGTATTTATATTAACTTATAACACTATGAACATTAAATGTATATGAAAATGAAAGAAGTCAAGAATTAGGTATAAAGAGAACCAAATAAACTAGATCATTATGCTGCAAAGAATTTTAAACTTTATTCCAAAGATAATTAATATGCTACTTTTATAAGACTGCATGTAGCTTAAAATAGAAGGAATGTATAATATGATCATATTTCTGAATTTTATTTCATTTTTCAGTACACCAGGGACTTGGGCAGCCGAAAAGAGATTAATGAACAAATAATCACAAAATTATCATGCCAAGTAATGATACGTACTATGAAGAAAACTGTAGCTGGATAAAGAAATAGAGAATTAACCCTGGAGGAGACATTTTATTAGAAAAGTTGGTGGGTTTCTTAAATTAGAACAAGAATATTCCATGTGTCACAGAAGAAAGGAATATAACAGGAGAGATATAGGTTGGTTTCTGAGCACAGAAAATAGTGAAAGTGAAGTGATTGTAAGAGCTTTCCAGAAAGAGGCCAGGTAGAGAGAAACTGAGCAACACTGGACTGAGAGGCTCTGAGGGACAGATGTGTCAGAAAAGGTGGTAAAGCAACCAGTGTAGGAAAAATATTGGAGCTTGCAGAGAACTCTGCAAGTAGATACTCACAGTAGCATTTGAAATGAGAGAAATGACTTTTCAAATACAGAAAGAATGTGATCAGTTCCTTCAGCTGTTACTGACTGCTATGAAAAACTGGGCATTTAAAATTGTCATTGAATTTGGCAAGCTAATGAGTGACTTTTACAGGAATCTGTGAATCTTTTATAAGAATCTTGAATCTTGTATTGGGTTTGAGAGAAAATAGGGAATATGGTAACCCAGTGTTGCTCCATCCAGTGGGTAGTTTCTCTGGTGACTTTTCCTTTAAAGGAAATATGTGATACCATGAGGCATTATTCTTTGATTTTATTGTTTTGCCAAGTATGTGATTGATTACAACATATTTTTATGCTCTGGGAATGACCTTTTACAAAGAAAAGAAAAAGTAAATTTCAAGATGATAGATTTATAATATGTTTATAACAGGGTAAAACTACATCCATTTCACAAGGGAAAATTTCACCTAAGAGGGAGCATTGTTTGAGAGCAGATAGGCAAGATTAAATGGGTTGCACAAGTGACCAGTGCACTGGGAGAGTTTAGTCATGGAAATGCCATTTTGTGTTGACTCACATTGACTGTTTATGAGATGATTAATGATCAGTAATTTGGCTTTTAATATTATTTCCTGCATCAGAAAAATCAGAACCTATGCAAATAGAAAATAACATTTTCATTTTTTTTCTAATTTATAATACAGTTTAAGGAAAATATTATTTGGGGAAATATTTTGGATGGTTGATTTGCTTTTAAATACTACAGTATGACTTCTGAGTCACCTTTTGCCCTTTGTGCATTTCAAAAGTGCCATATACGTTTTTTATTAGACTATAAAAATGGGCAAATGAAGACCCACTGCATGTGAGTTGTGGGCAATCACAGTTCCATGGTGTGATATGCACATATATAAAAATTTAATGGAATAAAATTTTTTAAATATATGTACTGGTTTATATTAAGTTTATCTGTCTATATTTCCTATTCATGATCATTCTTATTCTATTTTCTTATTTTGCTTATTATCATTTTATGTAAAATAACAGCATTAATGGCAAACTTCAATGTAGATATCCATTTAAATCACTTTATTTTCTAATCTTTTTTATTTTAAAGATAATAAAACCCAACAAAACAAGGCAAAATAAATCAAATCAAAACAAAGCAGAGAAATTGGGTACAGAACTTCAAAGTAGGCTAACAGGAAAACAACAGTGGTTACCATATTATGTCTTGTTATCTTCACAATAGTTGTTCATTCCATCAGATATAGCAAAGTCAAAACAAAACAAAACAATAAAGCCAGTAGAAACAGAATTTTTAACAAAGCAAAACAATTAATTGGAACAAAATAGTGACAACAATGTCGGATTTCAAAAACAAAATAGAAGGAAATCTCCCATAATTGCTATATTATATCATGTTATCTTCCCTGTAAGATGCTCAGACCACTGGCCCCAGGACTATAAAGTCAAACAATATAAACCTTCAGTTGATTTTTGTACCTCAGCTGCTATCAACTCAGCCTGTTCTATGAACCAGCCAGTTGCTTAAAGGGTAGGGTTGGGGGGTGGGGATTGGTGATTAGGCTCAGAGGCCTAATAATTTTCTCTTCCTGGTCCCAGCATGGCCTGCAGGACTTATCAGAAAGGCTGGCTAGTTGTGTCATTGGTCAGCTCCTCCCAGTCCCAGCATGGCCTATTCTCAGGAGGTGCTGTGTGACTTTTCCTGGGTCCCAATTAAAAGAACTGTTATAGAGTATTATGAAAACAAGAACAAATCACATGCAAATATATGCCTTAAAAAGAGTACATGCAGAGAAATATATATATTAATTGCATTTTCTTAATATTTCCCTTTACGTTAAATATTAATTTCCAGATTAACTATGTGCAAATATGTCCATAGCCTTTTTTTTACTTGAAATTATATGGAAATGTGAGCCTACTGTAAGTTTCATTGCAATCTGAACAGATAGTATCTTTTGTATTTATCTAATAAATATATTTATCTATGTGATATAATAAACTAATTACTAGTTAATTTTATTTTATCTTTGTTAAATGATACTATGTTTAAGGTGCATATTTAAATACTAATATTACTGTTACTATTTTGTTATTACTAGATTCTATTTGGATAATTACTCTAAGTGAGTCAATTTTCACTTTAAATAATTTCCCGAGAATTAACATCATGTGTAAAGGGAGAGGGAAAAAAACGAACCTTGGTTTGCCTTGCTTTTCAGGCAGAAATACTTTCTTACCAACCTTTCTCATGTGTACTTTACATAATTAAAATGTTCATGTTCAAGAACAAATTGGATCCCATTATTACTGTATACAATGTGGTAGTGTAGAATTGAAACCAAAGTGTACAATGCCAGTAGGCATTTGAAATTGCTAAGTTCTGATTTTCTAGACAGTAAAATCATCCAAAATTAGAATGATTAATAACAATGTCATAATTCTGTCAAATAAATTCAAACTAATGTTTTTATTTCAAATAAAGAAAAGATCATTTCAAATTAAATAATATTGTATTTACAAGCCTGTGGTGAGTATGTTCTGAAGTGTCCATAAAAATAAAATAATCAATCTCTGAGCAGATATAGAAGCTATAAAGCAAGCATATAAGCAACCATACATTTTGAAGTGAGTCAGTCACAATGTTGCAGTTGCCCAAGATACTCTGCTGTTTGTGCTTGAGTCGTCAGAAAGTGACACTGATCCTTCCTAAATCTTTTAGTTACTTTTCATTGATGGGAATTGGTCTCATTGAGAACAATTTCTCCTCTGTTCCATCTTCTCAAGTTGTAACTTTACTGGAGCTTTCTTTCTGGTCAAGCTTAAAACATTTTATATCACTCTGGTGGGCTCTTTGTTCATGATTCTCAGCATAAATCTGGCTAAAAGCTCCCAACAGCAGCCATGCCACTGCCTCAACATTTGACCACCTTGAAATTTCTTCTCCAAGATTAATCAGTCCAGTAACCTTACTCTCAGTCTCAGTCTTTGGACATAAACAAAATGCAGACAAACTTTCTGCAAAGCCATAACACACTTCCTCTGAACTCCAACAGCCAATGCAGTACTTCTTCCCTGCAGAAGTGTCCTGAGCCAAGTCTTCACCAGCAGAAGTTCTATCAGCATTCTGGTCTTCTGAGATCTGTTCAGCATCTACTATCAGGTACAAGTTCAGGCATTCCAGCTATACTGTTTCAGCTCCTTCTCCAAACCTTTCCTAACTCTTCCCTTCTCATAAGCCAGCCCCAAAGGCTCCTAAATCACATGGTCAGGTATAGTTACAACCACAACCCCACTTCTCTGGTACCAAACTCTGTTTTAGTTACTTTTCTCTCCTTGATGAGACAAACAACCTGACACTCAAAGTTAAAAGGGGAAAGATTTATTTAACTCAGAGATTGTAGAGTTTTCAGTCCATAATTGGCTGGCTCAAAAACAGGCTGACATCACAGAAGAGAAAGAGTTCATGGTGGGCAGAAGGCAGCAAAGCAACAGGGAGGACCACAGCTTGTTCTATTCCTTACATCTTACCCAAGTTACTTATGGTGGGTAGCACTCACAGCCTTAAGCCTGGCGTTTGTGATCCTCCATTGCACCACAAATTAATCTCAGCAACACACTCTAGATGCAGTCACCTCTAAAAGTCTGTGACCACATGATGATTTGGTGAGACATCTAGATACAAGCCATACACTAAATGATTGGTATTTCATTTAGCAGATTAGCTTATAACAAAAATAGAAAAAGTAATAAATCCATAGTCTCTTTGAACTTTAATGAGGATGAAAAGAAGGAACACATTAATGGTTTGTTGTTGATGTGAGCCCCAAATAAAGTCTTTGGGAGTGCAATTATCCACTACAGACAAATAGTAATTCATGTTTGTGTTATACCTAAATATTACACATTTTTTAAGACTTAATTAAATTTTCCTCACTAATTTCATCGGATCTAACTGTGGGCTAAAGGTTTAAGGAATCCTTTCTATATTTCTCCTAGATATTCTACAATGGAGAAATTTAGTATTTTCTGTAACATTTGCCAATAGTACATTTTTTATCACTACCTCTGAGAAGTAAGTGATTTGACATGGTTAAATTCATTATTGAAGAAGAAAAAAAATCAAATATCGCCTTATAGTGTTATTCAACATTTATATATTTGGCTTTGTAAAAATCAGAATAATTTAATACATTTATTTCATTGTTTGAATCGATATTTTGCTTCTCCTAAATATTTTATAAGTGTTGGATTTCTTCTGCTGCTCCAGAATTTAGTTAACATATTAGCATTTCTAAGATCAGACAGTAATTGAGATATAAATATTCAGTGAAGACTAAGCATTTCCTTAGAGTTAAAATTCCCTTATAAGTGGTAACACTATAACAGCATTGCCTTAAGCATGTAAACAATATGACTTTATGTTTTCCAGAGACTGTCTGACATGCTGACTTCTATGTGGATTTACACTTTATCAATAAAAGGAAGCCTCTCATCTGATACAAATGACAGAAAGAATGATTTTTTACAAAATTTTAAGGCATAGTGTTACCAAAGTATACCTGGAAAAATCATTATGCTATTAGAAAATATTTTTCTGTCATATTACAAAATGATTAAGAAAACTTTTGCCATTTGCAATTTAACAATTTTAAAAATTCCCTGTGCTTGCTCTTAGAAAATAAATAATTGCTCATAAATTTAAGTGTTTCAAACAAACTGATACTAATGACTATACTGGGACCTTATAATTAAGATAATGCTAAAATTTAGAAATTTCATATAGAATAATGTTCCTGTTACATAATATTCTTGAGGAACTTTTTTCTTTTTTATCAAACTTTTTACCAAATCATATTAATATCATTAAATTTTTGTGGTGAGGCTCTGTCAACATACTTTGCCTTGGATAGTTCAGAAAGATTTTACGGATAGCTAACACATTTATCATGCATTAACTTCCCCATTTTCAGGCTTTAAAAGCTAAGAATAATTCTAGAACTATACTGGTTTTGTTATGTGTTTGACATCTTTCCTGTGGCCAACTCACTTCTGGCTCCCATGTCAGGAGATGCACGGTGGGAGAAGCTTTTGTTGTGACTCTGACTTTAATTTGCACCAGCTCCAAGGAGCAAACAGTAACAGCCTAAAACTGCAGAAGGAACAGGAAATGAAGGGTCACTTTCCCTAAATCACAGGAACAAAATAAAGACTAAAAACTGAAGAGAGAGCATTAAAACTGAGGGAAGAAAAGAAACAAAACAAAATTTAAACACTTTCACTACAAATGCCTTGGAAATAAAAACCATTTATGCACTAACAGCAAGCACATAAGTTAAAAAATCTAAAGCCATGCACAGTAGGTATTGTAATAATGAAAGGGCAAGAAAGTGCTCAAAAAGAAAGAACAGTTGGGGTAGGAGGAAAGAGAAAAGGAAGAAAGGAAAGGATTGTATGTTGTAGGTATGCACATATGACTGTATGTACGTATATGTGTGCAGGATAGATAACTATACCACTAATCTCTGTTAGTTCATCAAAAAGAGCAGTTTGTGCTGTCATTGTTTGATTGTTTGATCATTTTTTATGCCTCGATCTTGTAAACTGAACAACTACTTCTAAGATAACAATATGCAATGAATTAACTAGTGTTAATTTCCTACTTTTTTTGAAATTCAGTATCATTTCGATCCTTTTTTCTGTTTTGGTTAAAAAAACTAAATCCAATCGAACTGGCTCAATAAATTTAATCACCTATACCATGCAGTGGTTCTTGGTTCATTCCACATTTGGGGAGACTGATACATTTGTGTTCCTGCAGGGAAGCTGGCTGCAGTGTATACCTCACCCGATGTGAGTTCACATATGGAAGGAAACTACTGCGGAAAGCTTCTGTTGACCAATGGAAGTGTTTGTGAATCGAAGGGTTGTTGTATAAAAAAAGTGTAAGGGAGAAGAGGACCTTGGGAAATGGGGTGGAGTAAAGGGATAAAATATGATTGAGGTATGCTGTATCCATATAACACTCCCCCAAATGTATGTATCTATGGTATATTGCAAATATACATTAAAATCATAATAAATTTTTTAAATGTGCTACCATGCTCTGGCTATAATATTAGCTATTCTATCTTTGCTTTTCTAACCCTAATTATTGAGTGTGATAAAAAAAATTCATCACATACAAATATGTACTGTCAACAGTGAAGTGATCAAGCTAATAGTAAATTTGAATATTTGAGCCATTAGATTTATATTTTATTGATTGACTTTTATAAAATTCTAGAAATAAAAATTCAGTCTAGTGTGATTTAAAATCACAAGCTATACCTGGGCTGAAGTGTATAGATTATAAAAGTTATGAAGTATCCAGAAATGGTGACCTAGGCTTGTAATCATAGCACTTGGGAGGCTGAGGCAGGAGAATTTTTGTGAGTTCAAGGCCAGCCTGAGCTATATAAGTGAGTTTAATTCCAGCACAAACTACATAATAAAACTATCTTTCAGAAAATGTATATGATGAAATTCTTGTAAAAATTAATTATATTCTTGAGGGTTATTTTATTTTAATAATTAATATAATAATAAAAATGCATATTTATAAATGTGCAAGTGATTTTATATCAATTATAGTCCAAACGAAAAAAAAGTAAGCAGTATTGTTAACCCAAAACTTATTCCTTTCCCAACAACTACTTCTGGGGAAATTAGAGCTCTAATGTGAAAATTAAAATGATTCAACTAACTCTTTGTAGGCATGGGTGGAAAATATTTCTTGGCCAGGACACACAGAATTGCTTTCCCCTAAGAAAAATAATAAAGTCACCAAGATATCAGAAAATACCATTACCATAACATTGATCCCTGAGCCCAAGGAACATGCTCTGACCTGCACCTGGCCTAAGACATCACTGCTATCTGGGAGTGGAAGGCACACATAGCTCATGCTCTACAACCAGCCACCATCAGGAAAACCTATTCTTTCTCTAATTTAGCTTTCACTCTTTGGTTTCCATTGGTTTTCAACCTCCAGATCTACCTTGACCAAATATTCACTCGGCTCTTCATCCGCATCAACCTCTGTCAAGCAAAGGATGCTTTTTCTGATTAGAATCAGACATAGCTTTTGAGGAATAATTTGAGAAAAAAAACAGGAAGGTTTTAAGTGTGCAGGTAAAAAATGATTTACCTATCATCTTATTTTCAAATGTAAATGCTTAAGGTGTGGAATTCCCTGCCAAATAATTTTAAGTCAATGAAATCACTTAAGATTGCTCGTCATACTTTGTTTGGATCACGTTATGCTTGTGAGCAACTCATTTTAACACTGAATTATATCAACTCTGATACAAGAAACATACAGATGCCCTGAGTGCTGGACATGTTGCTGTCAGACTAAAGAAGTAAAAGCTAAGTTTTGAGAAATGACCAGCATGCACACAACAGCAAACGACAAGAAGGCCAGATGCAAACTTTTACTTTTTAATAAAATACTGTTTATATCATTGAAAGCTCTATTATCATATTTTTTCTTTTAATAAAAAAGATGGTAATGTAGGAGTGTTTTGTCCTGAAGTAAAACCTCAGGATTTAAATTTAATTGCAGTGTTAGCACTTGGTGACAAATAAGTGGGTTTTGTGTTGTGCTTTGCATACTTGGTGTCCAAAAGGTTCGCCATCAGCAACATTACAATATATTCAGAACAAATAAATAGTCAAAGGAAACTCCAATTTAATGGCTTTGTTTTTATATGCATAACTCTTACATGCAGTACTGTAATTGTTTACCAACATAAAACTACAGTATTGTACTTCATAGTACAGTCAACAAAAATTATAGTACTATATAAACAAGGTGAGGTTCCATAAACCTCATAACAATTTAGTGTTCTAACATAGCCTGCAGTAGCACATGAGCCATAGGTTCACCACCACTGCGCTAAATCCAACCAACTCTGCAAAGCCCAATTTGAGCATATGAGGTTCCATAAACAAGATATACAGAACTGTAAAAAAAACCAAAACAAACAAAAAAACAACAAAAAAAAACATTCAAGTTAACATTTCAGCAATCAAATCCTTGAAAATCCTCATCAGTGCCATCACCAGACTTATGATCAGGAGATATAGAAAGCCTGAGTAAGGGAGAGGACAAAGGCATCACGATAGTTAGTGTGGTCTGCTTTGTCATTTTCTTTCTTCTTTCTTTCTTTCTTTCTTTCTTTCTTTCTTTCTTTCTTTCTTTCTTTCTTTCTCTTTCTTTTTGTTCATAAACTTCAAAATAGTATCCTAAAAGTTTGCTCATTTGCCATTCCAATTTAGTGTTCTAACATAGCTGCACTCACTTTTGAGAACACTGAGAGTATCCTATACTGCAGGTAGGATACCTTCCAAAAAATCTGTGGAGTTTTGAGCAGAGAATCATTGCAGTATAGAACAAACCACCGTTACACTACCTTGCCACTCACATTCCTGTGTTTTAAGTCTGAATGCAGGTCATAAGTCTGAAAAGTCATAAAACAGGTAAGTTGTGAAATAAGAAATATCTGCACTGTATTTTTTTAAAAAATTTGAATGTTTCCCATCTGTTTTTCTCCTGTCACATTAATTGTAGTCCAGTCTCAGGCATTCTAGTTACAGGGTAACCAGCAGTTACTAAGAATGGGTCAAATTCACAGATGTCTTTGAATTGACCAAAGGCTGTTATATTTGTTAAACTCTCACACACTAAAAATCAACAACTATAAATTTATGGTTGAAAATTGGATAGTTACTTAAATAAAATTTCAAATAAAAATGGATAACTCAATAGAATATCAAAAAAGTCTTGAACAACTACTTCAAAGAACAGAATACCTTACAATGAATAAATTTGTGAAAAGGTTCTCAAGCCAATCAGATGATTCTGATGAAACACTCTATGTCTACCACCTACCATGCAGCAGAATTGCCAACAAAAGTGTCTTATTTTTCTCATTGATGAGACACAATACCTAATGCTTACAAGTTAAAGGAAAACAAGCTTAATTTTGGCTTACAGACTTTGAAGAGTTCAGTCTGGAGTCAACTGGCTCTAAGGCATGGCAGCGTGGCACAAGAGTATCACAGAAAAGCAGTCCATGGGGGCATAGTGGAGATGTAGCCAGTGGCGGCAGCTTGACTTCCATTTTTACCTTTTATTCCTCATGGTTAGTGCCACCCACACCCAAAACACTGGTAACCAATCAGTGGACTAATGAGATTATCACACCTTAATCCACATTCACACACCCTTAACCTATATTCACATACCCTAGCAAATTTCAGAACTCTTAATGATGCAAACAGCCTGTAGTAGCACATGAGCCATAGGTTCACCACCGCTGCACTAGATCCAACCAACTCTGAAAAGCCCAATTTGAGCATATGAGGATGTGGGGAGATGTCTCTGTACAAGCCATAATGAAAAGTCTTGAATATCAGTCATTGGCAAAACCAACAGAAACTCATGAATAATGCTGGTTATGTATCAATTGCTAAAGCTATTGGTAAAAAATGGTTGGAAATTTCATATATACATAAACAAAGACATAAGTAAGTAAGCTTGGAGCATTTTGCACCAACATTTTCCATGGAAATGAGATTTGCAAGTTAATTTCTTGTGAAAACTTTACTGATCCTAACTTATAAAAATACTATTGGTCCCAACTGACAGCAAGAGAAAAAGAAATTTAGCCTTATTTACTCAAAAATATTTTTTACTCTGAGCAAAAAAGCAAATCATCTAAAACTTCCATTTTGTTTTACTTTTCCCTCCTCCCAGATATGTCTGAATCTATTTTACATATCTTCTGTTTCTTTTCAAATTAGTCTTAATTTTAGTAGAATCATATACTGAACTTTAAAAATGACAGGCATTTGCTATTTGCTTAAGATGGTGGTAGATTCAGATGTATCTTTTACCAGACCCAGGTTAGGCTTCATTCCTGATATGCTAACCTTCCCTGCTTTCCAAAGGCAAATTACCTTACTCACAAGCCAGAACAGGCCTTCCAATTGCTCATGACCTTCCAATAGCTGAAAAAGACACAGCTGTTTCTGTGACACTGCAGCCACCAGAATGAGAAGTGCTCACAGGCAGTGCCAGCTGACCAAAGAGTTAACTCTTTCTGTAGTTTAATGGGATCCATATATAGAAGCTTCACTTCCTTCAGAGAACACCTGGAAAGGCTGAACAACAGATCACAGAAAAAAATTAAGGTGTCTTGCACAATTCTGAACAAGGGGCAAAGAATCTAGAGATATCCAGAAACTTACATTTTCACAATACGTGATACACAGAGTCACGACACTTGATTGATGAAACAGATGTGTTTATTGGGAAGCTGTAGCCATCTGGTTAACACAACATGTAATATTTGCTCTTCTATTTCTTTCTTTCTTTCCAATTTTTCAGTTCATTATTCTTGGGATTCTGTCTTCCCAGAAAAGCATTACTAGGTAATTATTGGCTTTTTTTTTTCAGAGAATCTAGACTAAGTCAGTCAGTCTTGTCATTTTTTTCTAGCCTTTCATTTAAACAATGACAACAAGCTAAAAGTCAGAGGTTGTTAAGTTATAAGGGAGGTTTTCCTTTTTAGAAGCAAATTAATTCATACAGTAACAGAACTGCAACCTTTTGCTCATTATCTCATTAATCATCTGCATTAGGTGACTAAACTAAATGATGCAGCCAGTAATGAATAAAATGTTAAAAATAAGAAAACCAGAGGAAAATTCCTGATATTTGGAACGTACTTTGTTATGGAAAAACATGAAGCATTAATAAACTTTTTATGCATCTTTTCACTTTTAGTGACTTTTTTTTAGTAGTTCAACACTATTAACTACACATTAACATATTTCCAAATACAATGTATTATATAATATGGTGTAGCATTTTCAATTTAATTACATTTTGTGGTCAGAGTGCAGTTAAGTCTTCAGTGCATGATTTTTATCAGGTTGGCATTTAAATTTTCTTGGGACAGTATGAAATGTGGGGAGCAAGGCAGATGAAAGTGACATAAGGCTCAGTGGCAACTCACTGGCATTAAGTTATTCGTCAAATACTGACAAATTACTGATATTTTTGTATTGTTTCCCTTGATAAATTTAGTGAGCTTAAAAGTCAAATCCAAATACAAGCTGAATAAAAATGGGAAACTTGACTGCTTCTATCAAATCAAAGTCAAGTTAGGTTGAAACTTTATCTTATTATACTACATTCAGTGATTCATTTTCTTTCAAATTGAACCAAATAATCAGAATAATTACCCCAGGTTACTTTAGCTTGGCTGTTAAGTATCAAAAGTTTTCAAGAGTTTTGTGAAATTACAGAGGATTATAAGGTCATATTTCTGAAATGGAAACTTCCAAAATTATTTTACCTTCCAAAATTATAATTACTCATGACAAAGTTTAACTATTTGAAGATAGAAAATTCTGCAAGTTTAAGTTTAATTTCCTTTTTGGAAGTTTTATTTTTAACATGTATTATAAAGTGATATATTTAATGGATTGCCTGCATTACTGAAAACACATACCTATTATTGTATTTGCTTCTAAATATATGAGAATGTGCATTTATTTTGCATATAGTATTTTACAATACTATTTTGTATATAGTATTTTAAAGTTATTATGAAAATTATATATATATATATATATATATATATATATATATATATTATTTTTGAATTCAGTAGCTACAATATAGGGATTCTCTCACATCAGGGGAAATCTAACTTTAATTTGTTGAGTAAGAAGACAATGAAAATATCTATCTATAGCTAACATATTAGTAGCTTTCCTATCTCTAAGTTAAAATATCCACCATCTCCAATTCAAAAAGGTGAGGTTTAATTTTGGCTAATGGGTTCAGAGGGTTTAGTCTCCAATGCCATAATGGCATGGCAGAAGGGCCTTGTGGATATTCATGGCAGCAGAGAAGCAAAAAAGGAAGAAAGAGGAGCCAGAGATAAAAATATACCCTACCAGGCCCGCCTCTTTCAACTGTACCACAACTCCTGAGAGCACACTCACCTATGTCCCCATGATCCAATCACCTTTTGCGATCTCTAGAAACATGAAACATTCTGGGCACATTTTATACCTGAACTAAAACAGTTAAAACTCAACAAAATATGTTCCTTTTTAACTTTAGTATAAGAAAATCTATCTGAAAATTATGTAATATATTTTACTATATTTGTAGCTATTGCTATGCTCTTATATTTATGATCTCTGTTCTAAGAGTTTTATCCAGAAATATATAGGTAAAATGCATATAAAATATTTATTCATTGTTTTAAGAAAAAGCAATAATTAACCACTTGTGAAATTTGACTACTTTTCCAATATAATCCATTGTTGTATTTCATTCAGGCCCCTCATTTAGTTTTGTAAGAAGATCAGATGAATGGATATAAATATATTGGTGCTGAATGACAGAGGATTAGTGCAAAGTTTTATTTATCAGTCAGTCTTCATGGGCAACAAACATTTCAGGTCAGGGTAAAAAATTTGAGAAACATACAATATGTAACATAACATTATGTGTCTAATAAGTCAAAATATTTAATCAGGCTTTAAATTATCTAAAGTTACAAGGAATGTATGATGTTTTTGCTTTTTTCTTTCAGAGTGTCATACAAGTAAGTATTAAAAAATAAATGTCCGTTTTTTTACTTAAAAAATAAATAAAAAGGACAGCTAGAACTCGATATTTTATGACCAATAGGCCTGATATATACAATCATTAACCAAAATAGATCCATTTTTTTCCCATTGATATAATTTGTATGAGCCCTGAGACATTTGACTTTATTAATACTTGGGTTCTACAATGAAATTTAGGTATAGCACAAGTATGATTTGATGTAAGGAATAATCGAGTTATTTTTAACACTGATTATGTTTTTTCAAGGGTTAATGGATTACTTCCTCTCAAGTTATTTGAATGTTTAAAATATTTACTTAATAGAAAATACCTCTTTGTGAAGCAAATTTTAACATGTTTTTTTCTTGTGGTTTTAGATTCTTCAATGACTTACTTGATTGAACTATTCTACCTTTTAAATTTAGCACTTTCTTTAAAAATGAGAACATTCCCTACAGATTATAAAATTACATAATTAAATAATACATATTATCATGGGTATGTATGTATATGTATTATTATTTATCATTGAGTATTTTGTTCTGGGTTAAGAAAGAGCCATTAAAAAAAAAAGAAAAAGTCATAAGGCATGTCAACACTGGGAAGTTACCCTCATTCCTGTCATCTGATGGGGAGAGACAGATACCAGGTCAACCACGTGATGTGGGAAGAGTATTTTTCGATGGGGAAGAATCTCTTTCTCTAGAATCTTCCTTACAAATTAGCTATAAAGGTAAAGTAAACTTACTAATTGTGGAATACACTAACACTTTGAAATTGGACAGTGTCATCTTGGATGTCAAATGTTACAGCAGTTTTCTGCAAAACAGAATGATCTACTTTTGAAAACCCAGTAGCAGTCAGGTCATTAGACCCTGTGGGTGGTCATGTATCCCACTTCTGGGCTGAAGGAGTCAAGACTGTTGAGAGAAACTAAGCTTAAGCACATGCTTCTCCTTGAGAGGTGGGGTACCTATATTTCCTTCAATGAGTTGTTTAGGTAACGCAGTACCTTTTTGGTCATTTATCAGAAAATCACCTTCTTTGTACAACATAGTTCAACTTACTTGATAAACACTCAAATATTCTTAAAATAAATGTGGAGGGGATCCATTGCATACATATTAATGAATTTATTTTAACTTTGACCCCTAGACAAGGGCTGATGATTCAAAACAAGATGGAAAAGAATGGAGGACATTTTTATAGTATGATAAGTTCAGTTATTTGCTTTAGAAAAGGGTGTTCATACATTTGTGGGAAATATTCATTCATTTGGTAACTTTTGTTACAAGTCATATTATACCACAAAAATCACAAAAGTTGTTATAAGGAGAATTTATATATAGAAAACGTATTTCCTTTTTTTAGATTGTTTATTGGTATAATGTAGATATGCATAAAGATCATATATATTGTAAGGAATTTGTACTTGTGTAGAATATATTTAGATGTCTCTTTTTCTCAATCCTTTCTCCTCATCTTAACCCTTCTTGCCCTCATATTTGCAAAGCTTTGTTTTTTTACCCTTTTAAATCATTTTTTAAAAATTTTTCTTGATTTCCTTTTCCCTTCCTAGTTCCTTTTACCACTTAAGCAATTTATTTATATTTCACAATATCTATTGAATAGTTTCATCTTTATTTACTCTTTCAGTTTTTCACACTAGAAAGATAATAGGATATTTATACAACATTGTCTAATATATTTCATTTAAAAGTATGGTCCCAAGGTGCATCCATTTACCTAGAAAAGTCTCAGGTTTATCCATCTTCAATGAGAAGAACTCCACTGTACATAGAAGAAAAAAAAGACATCATTTTTTACCCATTTTTGGGTTGATGGGCATTTAAGTTGTTTCCAAGATTATCTATTACAGCTGTGCTGCTATAACTATGAGTGTGCATAAATCATTGTGGTATGATGTCTTTAATTCTCCTGGGAAGATACCCAGATCTTTCTGGGTAAATGGGGTCGTATCATCCTAGGAATTGAAGGAATCTTGACAATGATATCCACAGTGGTTTCACCAGTCAATGTTCCCACCAACAATGGAGGAAGGTTCCCTTTTTCTTGCAGCCTGACAGATTTTGTTATTGGATGATTTCTTGATGATAGCCATTTTTTTCTTGAGTGACATGAAATCTCAGTGTTGTTTGAATTTGCATCTCTTTAATGACCAATGATGTTGAACATTTTTATATATGTATTTGCCACTTGTATTTCTTCCTGAGAACATACAAAGAATTGAAAAAAATCAGATTCCCCAAATTTAAAAACTCAGTATAAAACACGTTGAACACAACATAATATTTGTGATTAGCTTACAGATAATACTGACACTAATATTTTCACCACTTGTTGAAATTTCTGCTTTAAATAATAAATAAATAAATAAATAAATATCACCATACTGAAGTACCATTCTTACCATATCCAGATTTGCATCTTTGTCAAACTAGCTTTAAAATAAAATGAAAGATGTGTTAAGACATTAATCTGTATACATCAATAATGTGATTAAAGAACTTACACTCATTTAAATCTTCAAAATCATCCTTTAAATCCTTGCCAAAATACTGAATTACTTTCATAGTCATATAATTTTCATTTACAATTGCTAAAGAAAATATTTATCTTTGAATTTCAGAATTGGAAATTTTATATTTTATAACAAAGAAAAAGAAATATAAGAAATGTCAAACATATTAGCAACTTGGTTTTGGTTGGACTTTGAAACTTACTATTGACTCAGTTAATAGACATCTTTAGATAACACACACTTCAATTGGCATTAAAAACAGACAAAATGCAAGTTGCTATACTAAAATTTCTTAGTCTATTTTACAGGGAATTACTACATATTAATACACATTAGCTTGATTAGCTCAAATATTTGATGTATAAATTATAGCTACTAATGAAAGAATTCTCTGTGAACCAGGTTTGATTTTGTTTGCTTTGATAATATGTCATGCCTAGAACTGTATATCAACTACTGAAAAACACCAGCTGTTTCACTCATGAGCTTCTGTATAAAATCTAAGAGAAAAGAGAGTCCGTAATGTTTGGATAGAGTTCAGACCAGATATATTTACAAGACAAGAACTCTTTACTCTCTGTTCCTGTTAACACCAATCATGCAGAGACACAGTTCATTTACACTCACGAAAGAGAATTCATGTTCATAGCATACCTTAGCCTGACCTTAGCATTTCCATGAACTAGAGCCTACAGTCTGCTGCTTCAGAGTTTGGCAGCATTTTACACTAAACACAAATTTCCAGGTACAACAACATTCTGCTTATTCTATATCAAATAGATGGGGAAAATGTATAAGTCTCTCAATTACCTTCCATGTTTGCAGTAACTGTGACACAAATTCCTTGAGCATTCAAGTTTTCTTGAAATCAATATATATGTATAATTTCAATTTCAGCTAAATCTTCATTGTGTAATAAAATATAAAATCTTCTTTGTGTAATAAAAATAAGTCCAAGATGAGAAAGTGTATTATAGCATATATAACTAAACCATAAATTCTACTTATTTTTAAATATGAAGGGAAACTTAAATATCTTCTATGAAACCAAAACTACCTTATTTTCTGTTCAAATTTTAATATTTTTTCTTCTACTGATTAAAACCTTAAAATGTTAGAGTCTTTAAACGTCTTACTTTTGACAAACTTATGTCTGTAGCTTAAGAAAAGTCATCTAAAATATTTATGATGATGGATTTTAAGTCAGTTTTAGAACAAAGATTCAACAACATTCTGAATATTACTTTTCACTTAAAAGTATTCTGAAATTCCCAAAACACATTTATTTTTCAAAATAAAATTTGTATAGCCTTAGTATCAGGTACATATAACTACCTGATGGTTTACAACATAATGTTCAGAGTGGCAATGTTGTCTTTTAAAATTACAAAGCCAGTTACCAATAAGCAGAATAATCCCAACTTTTAAACTCAAATCCCCTTTCTCTGCTTCTTCTTTTCCCTCCAGTTGCAGTTGGTCCTTTTGAACATTTTCTTCATGATCAAATATTTCTTTGAGTGATATTCCCTATATTCTTTTATCTTCTCATCTGTTTTGGGGCATCTAGACTGCATCCATAGCTTGCCTTCTGTGAATTGCCCTCCTATGCACACACATGGAGGTGAGTCACTGATGGCATTATGTGGAAAGGTCTAATCTTGTCACTGACTCCTCCCTTTTCTCTTTGCTTCTTAACTCCCAAGGGCTGAGTAGCTTTCACCTGTCATACCTTTCCACCATACTTCTGTTTGGATCCTACCATTCTCTGAACATATTCATTTTGTAGTGGTTGATTGATTGTATCAACCTGAGACATTTGGAAGCTTAACTAAATGTGTTTAGCAACTCTACACCCAAGGGTATAGAAGACCCACCCTAGGGTGGCTCATCACCTGGAGGTATAAAAGGGAAGGAGGAAGGACAAATGCATTCCATTCTTGGAGAAGCTCATTTTCCCCTTTGGTTGGGCCTCATCTCTTGGCTTCCAGTACACTCTTCAGCTTTCTGGCCTAGACTCTTCAGTCTTTCATTGTAGAGCCTTTGGCCTTCTGTCGCAGACCCATCAGCTTGCTGGTGTGGACTTGCACGAGACACTAGGGTGAACTCCAGACCTTGGATTGAATCCTTTGACCTCTAGTATGCAGACACCCTCTGCACACTTCCTCATCCGACTCTGTGGCTGACCATCATAAGCCAATCTTGTTGTTTCTTTTACATCTGTATATCTCATGTTATATCTATTCTCTCTAGTAAAACCCTAATACACATTTTCTAAAACATGACCCATTTCCCTTTAAATTGTGAGTGCTGAGCATTGTATACAGCAGTCAGAAGCCAATACAGAATATCCTTACAAGAAAAGTTGATTCATTGCTGTTACTTTACCTGATCATGTAATTTGAAGCTTTTGGAACATTGGAGGAGAGTTTGCAAAGATTTGCATATGTGTACATGTACGTAAGTATGTGTATGTGTACGTACATATGTAGTGGGCTAGAGAAGCCCAGGAATGTTGCAAACAGAGTGTGATGGATAAACTTCAAGTCAGATCTCTGAAGATCAGATTTTTGATAGGAATGTAGATAGTAAAGTCTAGGATCAGTATGTTTCATCTGGGAATAGGTCTCCATTACAGTTTGACTAGCAGTCATGTGTGTTTCACTTTGGAAGAACATTTGTCTACACTTTATTCAAGTTTTGAGCTTTTGCAAAAGACAGATTAAGAGTGATAAATTTAGTAGTCTGGTGAAAAAAACTTCAAGATAACTCAATAGTCAAACTGGTGCTTGGGCACTGCAGGCTGCTTTTGGCTAGATTTACCATAAGAACTAGGGACAAAATGGAGATTTCAGTGATTTTAAGAATTTGCAACCTGGCTCACAAGAAAGCCCCTGTAAAATTATGGCAATGATAAGCAAGGTTTCTGAAAAGATCAGCACTAAAAGTATATCAGTAAAATGACTGTTTCTTTTTTTTTATTTAAAGAAAAAATTTGAAACAGAAAGAGGGTAGAAATAATACAAAATTTCAAAAACAAAAAAAATAGTTACCAGTAAGAAATCACTAGTTGATAATTACATATTTTCCTCTTAGAAGTAGTCATTCAAGTTACAAAAGTAAAGCCTTGTAGGACATCCAAACAGTGAGACTGTTTGTTTTGTTCATCCATCCAACAAAAACTTAGCAACATGGTTATCAATCCCACACACTCAAACATACATCCAGTTATATCCTCTCTTTTTTTTCTTTACAATAACTATAATCCATTCTTGTAAACTACTTAGAAGTTCTACACATGTATAAGTCTCTACATGTATACCTAGCCTTTCTGTATTAGAGGGAGAAACAAATCAAAACAAGTCAACAATACAAATTCCTAGAGAAACACAAAATGAAAAGGACATATAAAACCACAATATTAGGTGATCTATGGTAGTTACTATGATGTCTCTTGTTTTCAGTAAAATTGTCTATATTGTCAAACATGGTATAATTAAACTTAGAGTTGCATTACACTATTAATAAAATCTAAACACTGTAGACATCATAGGACTTCAAAGCCAGTTAATAATCAAACTAGAATGGGTATCCTATTGAATCTCATCATCTTCAGAGTAGTTGCCTCTACTCTCAGACTTAATACTCCCAAGCATACCAGATTCAAATAAAATCAGTCAAGATAAAAGAGCAATATAACCAATCTTCTCTGTCTTATCTCTGCTATGCTATTTTTGTGTCATTGTTACTTGTTTACTTTTCTCCTTCATTCCACTGTCTGCCACTTTCTTTGAGGCCTTTCTGCCATTGTTCCTGGAACCCTGGTGATTTTCTTCTCTCTCTCTAGAATGTCCTTCAGTATTCTTTGCAGGGTTGGATTGGTGGTCACAAACTCCCCCTATTTTTCTTTGTTGTAGAAATATCTTGTCTCTCCATCAATTTTGAGAGACAGTTTTTGCAGGTTACATCATGCTGGGTTGGAGATTATTTTCTTTCTTTTGCTCCAAGCTCTTCTTGATTTGATGGTTTGCATCGAGAAATCTGCTGTGATTTTGATGAGTTTTCCTTTATAAGTAATCTGTTTCTTTTCTCTGACCACTTTTAATATTCTGTTCTTGTGATGGATTTCTGGGATCCTGATTATTTTATGTCTGGGTGTAGATGTTTTGTTTGTAGCTAACTGGAGTTCTGTATGCCTCATTTATCTGAACTTCACTTCCATTACCTATGTTTGGGAAGTTTTCCTTAATTATTTCTGTCAATAGACTTTTTTATTTCATTTGTATTTGTTGCTGCATCTTCATTTACATATTTTATTCTTAGGTTATAAATCCTCTTGTCATCTTCTAGCCTTTGTATCGTTGCTTCCTGGTTCCTTGTTATAAATAAGAGATCCTTCCTTTTGCAATCATACATTGCAAGTCTATCTTCAAGTTTTGAAAGTTTGTCTTTAGTTTCTGTTAAAAGGTTTTGCCAGCTTTCAATGGAGTTTTTAATTTCCTGATACTCTCTTTAGATCTGTTTCATGTATTCTAGATTTTGTTTATATTCTTCATCAAAGGCTTCTCTCCTTTCTCTGAGTTCCTTCATTCTTTCATTTGTGTCTACTTGAGGATTACCCAGGAATTCTTTTATTAATCTTATGTCTTGCTTCACCTGAGTTAGAATTTCAGTTTTAAATTAGTCAATGAGGTCATGGAAGTATTTCTTTATTTCCAATGAGGCTGTCTCTGATATTACAGGTTTGATGCCCTCAAGTTCCTCTGCATGTACCTCTGTGGGACTCATTTTCCCTGGTTCGGCGGTTGGAGGCCTTTCACTGTCTCTCAGTCTTGTCATGTTTCTAGCCCCCTTCAGATGGGTGGGTGGTGGAGGTCTCCAGGGTCTTTCATATTGCCTACAGTTTTTTCTGCAACACACTGGCTAGGGAAGTGCTGCCCACCCCAGCCTGCTGCTGATCTGTGAGGTGCTGGCTGTGAGCTGTCCCCACCCACTATGTCAATCAACCTGTGGATGCTTCAGTAAGTTTGTGTGTTCCCTGGGGATGCCACTGGCTCAGGACAGCCTCATCCCTGGCTATTGGGTTTCAACCACGGGCCTGGCCCAGCCCAAGCAGATCCCTCCAATCTGCTTTGGACCAGGGGCCTTCGATAGCTGCTGCCTTGGGTTTTGATTCAAGCCAGCCCTGCCCAACTCCGAAATGTTGTCTAGTCGGTCCTCCCGCTCTGAGGAATCCAGTTCCCATCACTCAACAAAGTTCGTACAGCTTGACTGGTTGTTTCCACTCCCTGCCGCAGCGCCTCCTCCAGGGTCTGGAGCTCACCAACCCCCGCTCTTGGCAGGGCCACGATCTCAGCTAGATCTTGAGTTTCCTGACTCTAAGACATGCTGGTACAGTGACTGGAGCTTGCCCAGCTCCAGCCCTTCATCCCCGCTTCTTCTTTTTTTAGTTTTTTCTTTTTCCTTTTCCTCAGTTTCTTCCTGGGTTGTGAGAATTCCTCTCCTTCTGTCTGGCTTTCTCCATGTTGTCAGATTCCAGCATCTGAGTTGGCTTTTTTTTCAGAGAGGCTCTCTATCGTGCCACCACTCAGTCAGCCATCTTGGATCCGACTGTTTCAATAATACAATACTTTGTGCTTACATATTGTAAGCACAAAGGTATAAAATGGTAAACTTGTTTTTAAAAATTTTACAATAAGAAGAGACATTCAGAGCTAACTTCTCTTTCAGGGATACTGAAGGGTATCCTCAAATTTCAATATCCAGGCACCCAGCAGTCTTTGTAAACATAGTTGAAGGTTACTAGGCTATTGCTTGAACATCATCTGTGTGGTGCTAGATTTTTAGGCATGCAAAATGCATGCATTGTGGGATCATAAAGACTTCCCCTTAGATTTCAAAGAAGACTTTGTAGGCTGAGCAATTGCTCCTGAGAGAAATGAATGAAGCTGTCAATGTGACATGGAAATTGCAATGGAGTAGCCTGGAAACTGAAGATGCAGGGAACATGGATCATCTGCTTTAAAGAGCCAAAAGCAGTGAGTCCAAAAGTGAAGCCACAAAGGGGCAATGTTGCTTGAGCCCACTCAAGTTTACAACTTGCTACAATCTGCTTTGTGTACTGGGTATGGTACTACAGAATTTAATGCTTGCTTTGCTGTGTTCTGGTCTTCCCTTTGTTCCATCATTCTATCTCTCTACTCCTTCCTTTCAGAATGGAAATGGTTATTCTTTGTCATTCTATGTTGGAAGTGTTAAACCTTAAAAAAAATTTTAACAAATCTCCCAGGTAAGAGTTTGTCTCAAGTCTCAGAAGGTACTTTGGACTTGAACTTTTCAGCACTGCTAAAACTATTGAACTTGATGACTTTTAGAGATGGGCTAAGTGAATTTTATACAGTGAGATGGACATGAGTTCCTGGGAGCCAGGATCATAATATTATGGTCAAATCTAGAATATCTCCCAGCAGCCTCATGTCTTCACAGGTAGATATTTGCATGGACATTCTGGATTTGAATAAAGTTTTCAGTTGTGAATATCAAGTATTGTATCCAGGTAACAGTAAGGTGACTAATATGCCATCACAGTAATGAATGACGGTTGCTAAGATTATAAATACCTGGAGCTAGCTAATTCAATTTAGTCTCACTCTCTTTAAGTACCTATGTTGTCAGCCTAATAGTGCCCACAGCTTTAGGGGATCAACAGGCAACCTGAAAATTCTCTAATTTAAGGGGACAGTTGAAATCTACCTCATGGAAGAGGTAAAGGTAGACAGTAACAATAAATTTGGAAGGCTTTAAAAAGTCTTTGTATCCAATTAAATGAACAATAAATTTGAAATCAAAACTAAAATATTAAAAATAAATAGATGCATATGTTACATATATATATATATAAATGTACTTTACATATTTTTATGTATAGCTATATATTTTTCCTAAAGCAAAAATAGAAAAATTCAGTATATATACATTCATGTCTGGTGATTAAGCTTAATAATGTCCACTTGATTGCTAAGGGATCAGCAGATGATAAGTAAAGACACTTCTAAGGTTTTCTGTCTGGACCACGGATGTTCTTGGGTACTATATGTGGTAGCTGGGTTACTTCACCTTGCTTTATCTCATTTCCTGCCTTAACCTGTAGCTTTGTTCTTCTAAACCTTTACAACATGATATTCTACTTTGAATCCAGATGAACATGGACTGAATATTCTCAAATGTTTAAGATGTTCCTGTACAGTATTGTGTTACTGTGATGGGAAAGTTCACTAGTAAAGTATCTTATGTAAACGTTTAAATGAACTTTTAAAAATACCAAATTGTATAAAATATTTCTATGTGCTAGTGCAGTGCTAAGTCATCTATATGCAATAACTATCATGTCCTCAATTTGGTCATTTTTCTTATAAGACAAAATATTCAGAAGTACAGTATAGTAACCCAGATTTCTGTCCCATTTCATAGAGCTGAAAGTGTCAGGATCTAAATTCAGGACGCTATGCTGCCTCTGCCTGTGTTAGACAACTCATTCCTGTGTCAAGGTAATTGCAGTCTGCCCTGGATGACTATGGTACAGTTATGCCTTAATATTGGTTGAAAAGTGTTTTCTGGAACCATAATTTTTAGTGTTAGTAATTAACATAATATTTTATCCTTTATACTTCAGAAGACTTTCATAAAAGCAGAAATCATTTGAAAGGCTTTGTGAAACAATTTCATAGTGAGAGTAAGCATATACAGCTTATTTTATTACAAAAGTTGGACTTAACTGACAATTGTAGATTTAGTTCCCTTCATATTTCAAAAAGAAAATTTAAACCATGGCCAATATGCATCAAATTTCTAAGTTTTGATACTTATTTAGACAAGCAGTCATGAAATTAAAGTTGTCAGTCGTTCTTCAGAAAAACTTCAGACAACCAGCAAGGACACTTTGATGGAACATTAGTTAAAGTCAAATGAAAAAGTAATCAAGGTCTCTTTGATGTTACTATATTTTATTATAAAGTATATTGCTACAAAAATGAAATAATATATTATTATATTTCTCCTACTAAAATGTTTTTTTAAGAAAATACCAAATTTTGAATTTGTTGGCCCTTTAAAGCATTTAAGGACCAGTTGTATTAATGTATTAATATAAGCACTCAAAACAGATACATATTGTAATAAGCAGTGTTAGTTCAAAAAACCACAATGGAATATTCAAACACTAACATTTGTACTGTAATATATCTTTCCTCTTTTCCTCCCTTTCTCCCTCCCTCCCTGCTTCCTTTCTCTCTCTCTCTCTCCTCTCTCTTTTTCTGTATTGATGTGTCTCTGGAAATGAAGTCCCCAGAGTACATTCAAATGATATTATCCCTATTATTGTACCAAGAGAATGGACTCCGTGCATTTTAACAACAAAAAATAAATTGATTTCATATCACAAAATTAACATTTTGAATTCTTCAAAGTTGCAGAAATGTTTCTCCTCAGCTAAACATTTTTTATTCAGAAATAAAACATTAAAAGTTGTTTGCTTTCCTGAATACAGCCTTAATTCAGCTTACCATTAATTTATAAATAAAAATATCATCAATAATTCTATGGAACAGTGTTAACTAATTACTTGTTTTATATTTGACTATGAGGACATTTTCTATATAAAATCAGAAGCAGAAAACAATGAAGTTATTTCTTCTTGTACTTTTATTATCAGAATATCCTGTTTAAAAACTCAATAAAACCATTCATTGAAATTATGCTATATAAAAGTCCTTAAAACATTTAAATTCTATAGAAAATGAAAGCTCTAAAATTAAAAGTTATCAAAACAAAATTGTCTTTTGACAAGTATGAGTGTAAACTAAAGCTCAATAGCTTTACCTGAGGAGATTACTATACAGGAAAATTACTTTCTACAGTAATTTTCCTTTTTGGGTAGGTGGTTATATTTGCTCTCAAATAAATTCATATTAATATTTGAATTTTATAACTTGTTAGAAATACAAAACATACTAAACATGGTACTTTAAAAAGATTATACACCCTAGTAATTAGGTAAGACATACTGCTGTGTTGTCCTGCTAAGAAATTCTAGTCTGGTAAGTGTTTTCAGATGCATTTAGAAAACTGGATCCAGCAAGGTGGTTTGGATGTCACAGGTATATGTAACACTATTACTTCTTTATTTTCATTCTCTATTTCACATGAAATAATCCTTGCACTTTTCAATTTTCTCACACTTAAACACATTTCTCCTTGTTTTGAGTTTTTAACTCCAGAATTCTGTCACCCTTCATTGCCAAACTCATGTTTTCTTTCATTTTTACTGGGACTTTCTTTCTTTCTTTCTTTCTTTCTTTCTTTCTTTCTTTCTTTCTTTCTTTCTTTCTTTCCTTCTGTGTGTGTTTGAGATAGGCTCTCACTATGCATTTCAGGCTGGACTTGACTCATTTTGTAGCCAAGGCTGGTCTCAGACTTTCAACAATCCTCCTGCCTCAGCCTTCCTAATGCTGGAATTACAGGTGTGTACCACCACGGCACTGGGACTATTTTAATTGGAGACAAATGGAAGAAAATAGATGACAAAATGTTATTGCTTGTGACTTTTAGTAAGATGTTTAATGTATATTTGAATGTTAATATATATTTAAATTAACCATATTCAAACTATCTGCAGTGTATTCTTCTGTCATACTTTTCATTTTTCTATTTTTTTATCATGAGACAGAGATACCAGGATGTTCTCTTTGTTTTGTGCTATATTTTTTTTATCTCTTTTCTCAAGTGGTAGATAAATGAATTATTCATATACACTTGGTATTGTTTGAACAACTGTGTCTCTTCTTTCTCTCTTTTTCCCCTAAATAATTATTAAATAATATTTTTAACCATATAGTGAAGGAGCAGAGTAAAATCATATACAGTTCTTACTATCAAGTAGTGTATTGTCTGGTTAAGAAAAACATTTAATTGTTTAAGTGAGACTATAGCTAACTTTATCGAAAGATTGTTGTGAAAATATTTTAGAGAGCTGGAGATATAGCTCAGTGGCACAAGCACCTGCTTAGCAAATGCAAGGTCATGAGTTTGATCCCTGGTACAAAAAAAAATCTTACAGAGAACAGAGGCAAAATTCTCTTCAAGAAGTTCAGATCAGTGACTACTGAAATTAAGGGAATATTCTTAAGGTCTAAGGAACAAGATAAATAAATGGTAGATATTAAAAAGAAAAGAAGAATATGGATATCATTAACATTTTCTTCTAAAATTTTAGAAGATATAATAACTATTCATAGGCATTTACACCTCATAATTAAATACTACAATAGTAAGTGAAATAAATCTCACACAAGTTTAAATATTTTATGGTTTCTCTTTTATCAGAAATCCAGAAGATCAATAAGGAGCAAAATAAGACAGATAATAGGAAGTAGGATGTCTTAGTTATGTTTCTCATTTTGAGATAAAATACCCAATACCCGATGTTAAGGGAAGATGAGTTTATTTTGGGTCACAGTTTGTAGGTGTTTCAATTATAGTCAGCTGACTCCAAGGCAGGGACGCATGTCAGACACGCATCACAAAGGAGCAACGGCTCATGCCAGGCAGAAGGCAGAAACATAACACAGCAGTGAAGTAGCAGCAGCAGCAGCGACTGGCCTGCCTGGCTTCTATCCATCCAGGCTACCTATCCTTAGGGCGGACAGCACTCAGACCCAGAATGGGCTTCCCGTTATCCACACCCGAAACCATGGCAAAACTACAGTGGGTTAGGTTAGTGACCACCAGTCCTTAACCCCAGCATCCCACACTATATCCAGCCACCTCTGAAAAGCCCCATCTAGGGTCCCATGAGTCTTTGGGGAGCCATCTAGACACAAGTCATAACATAGGGGGAGCTTTTTCAATGCAAAGAGGAATAAGAAATGGAGGGAGAAGAAGGAATGGGAAATGAGCGAAAAGCATGGAAGAAAAAAAGTGGAAATTTTGCAGAGAGAAAAATGCCTAAGTGTTGGAGGGATAAGAGGGGTAGTGGATTAAAAATTTTTTAGAAGTGTTATGTACATGTCGCACCTCCTCATGATAAATGTAATCATTATGTACTACAAAGATGTACAATAAAATAATTAATGATCATAAATACCTAGAGATATATGAGTACACTGGCACATCTGTTTAGGCACTTAATTTGTTGGGCCAGTGAATTAGCTCAGTACTGGCAAGTGTGAGGTCGTGAGTTTGATGCCTGGTACAAAACAAAACAAAACTTAGTTTGTTTTATGATTTAGGAGAAGAGGGCTACTTTTGTGTTTATGTGGGAGAGATGGATGTGGTTGTTTTTATCGCTGTGCGGTTTGTGAATGGAAGCAGAATTTTGCCCAACTCTTTTGTTTGCCAAGTGAATTGTTTGCAAACAAAAGCGTTCATGAACCGAGGCATTACTATCTAAAGTCTGATGATGCATCCTGGACACCAATCACATGGAGAAGAAATTCAAGAGAAACAGGGTATGCAGCAAAAACTTAAGGTGGGGAGAGAAGGCAGTACATCCATTCTCATTCTGAAGCTATTAAGGATGGTGGCCAGGAAAACTGTCCAAAAATTTGTTGAAAACCATGTAGATCAGCTTGATGCTTTCTCTAGAGCTTTACAAGAAGATGGAATTTGAGCTGAGGCCTAAATGAGCAAAATGCTGTCATCTAATGATCATACCTGACATTCTAGGCAGTGTGAATGGCCAGCCCTGGAGCAAACCTGCTATGTTTGAAGAACCAAGAAAATCAGTTTTAAAAGAAAAGAATCTGAACGTTGAAAGATGCACAGAGATCACTCATATTTCCACAGCTTGCTTTAGTATAGTTTTATTAGTGTTCATTCACCAAACCTTTCAAACATGTCAACATCAAGAGTAACACACGAATCTGCTAAAGCAATAACAGTGTTAGTGTACAACTAACTCCTTGTTAGTTTCATGATAAGAAAGTACGGACAGTTTTAATGAACATTAAAAGTCTTTTTATTTCATTAAAATTATCACTTTTTACCTTACTTCAACAATCACTGAATTATACAATTTTGCCCAGTGCAAAGCCTACCCTGTCCTCTAGTTTAGGGAAAGGAGTTTTTATGATTAGGTGTAATGGAATCCCAACGGGAAATGTTTTCATTCGGCTTCTAAGAATTTGGTTACCCGTCTTGTTTCTCTGTATTTTGCACAAAACAATCAGCTTCTTTGCTTGTCTTCAAAAGATGGGTAAAATGAGACTCAAAAAAGCTGTTCACTCGGTCACCTATTTTTTTTAGTAATGTATTTTTCTTCTTTAAGAAACTTTTATTTTGTGTTAAAATGTTTGTGAAATTTTTCATGTTTTGAATACTTTTATGAAATGTCTAATATGAAACCTCCACTCATATATTTGTGCCTAGATTGTTATGGCTATTCTATTTCTTTTGCTGTTCCAAATAAATTATAGAATATCTTTTCTATTAGTAAACAATTCCATGGGAATTTTGATAGGGATTACTCTCATTCTGTAAATCATCTTGAGTATTATGACTGTTTAACACTATTAGTTCTTCCAATTGAAGAACATGGGATCTCTCTATCTTTATTTTTTGTAATTTCATTCATCAGCTTTTAAAATTTTTGTTATGGGAGCATTTCATAATTTGCATTAAGCTTATTCCTAAGTAATTCATTCTTGCCATTGTGAACGGCATTTTCTTGATTAACTCTTTAGGTCATTTGTTGTGTACAGAAACAACTGCAACTTTTGCATGAGTTTTTTATCCCCCAAGTTTATTTAATTTTTCTGTCAGTTAAAACAGTTGAATCATGATTTTCTAGATGGACACACTTGGCCGAAACATAGTTTAAGTTTTTAAAAAGTATTATGGTAAAAGTAGCGTAGCCATTAACCCCTCTATAAGTAGTGCTCTTCACTTTGAGCACGCACATCCCATCATTGTTGACACTTTCTGAAGTCCTTTCTTAAGAGGATCTTCAGCTGTGCTGTCCTAGCTGCCTGGATGTCTCAAGTGATTCAAAATGTGTATCTTCCATGGTCATTGTGATTTAGGGAAGGTCCTGAAATTTTATGGTGCCAAATGTGATGAATAAGATGATTGAGGCCATACCAAGATAATTTTATGAGCCTGGATTTCCAATGGGTGGTTGGTAAAAGGAGAATTTACTGAAATATTCATCACATTTGGGAAGGACACATGAAAAAGGACTTCCAGGCCAGGCATGGTGGCTAATGCCTGTAATCCCAGCACTCATGAGGCTGAGGCAGAAAGATTGCTGCAAGTCTGAGGCCTGTGTGGGCTACAAAGTGAGTTCAAGGTCAGCCTAGTGTGAACTCTGCATAGTGAAACCCTACGTCAAGAAACCCTAAGACAAGAAAAAGAAGAAGGAGAAGAAGAAGAGGAAGAGGAGGAGAGGGAGGAAGAAGAGGAAGAGGAGGAGAGGGAGGAAGAAGAGGAAGAGGAGGAGAGGGAGGAAGAAGAGGAAGAGGAGGAGAGGGAAGAAGAAGAGGAAGAGGAGGAGAGGGAGGAAGAGGGAGAAGGAGAGGAGAAGGAAAAGGAAAAGGAGAAGGAAGAGGAGGAGGTGAAGCAGAAGGAGAAGGAGAAAAAGGAAAAGAAGGAGAAGGAGAAGGAGAAAAAGAAGGAGAAAGAGAAGAAGGAGAAGAAGGAAGGAGAAGGAGAAAAAAGACTTCCAGAACTGCTTCAGAGAGCATCAAGCATGATGGGCTGTGTTTAAACCAGGGGGAATATTTTAAGGGGAATTAATGGTAATATATATTTTACTACTAGAGTTTTAAAAAATAATACTCATTCACCACTTATTTCAATTACACCTTGTATATAATTCTCAACTGTTTTAACATTAATAGTGAGTGTGACTGCTATAGATTTGTTAGTACAAATATGACAAAACCAACAATTATGATTGTGAACATTATAAGCTGATTTCATAAAAAAAACAAAAATCTCATAGTACAAACATCCTTCACCACTGAACATTAGTTTTTATAATTTCCTTTGATTTCTGAATGAAATTACTCTATTTGGTTAGTTGATGTAGGTTCCTGAGATAAATTACAGGAATTTTGGTAAAGCTGGGGGATCATTTCTCAGGATTTCATAGTTTGCCTCTGCCAGTTAGCTGTACATGTAACACGAGGTGATAGGCATACGTGGTGTCTAATACTGGAAGTTAGTTTAATCGTCTTATAGTTATATATTGGAACTGGCATAAATACAGTTAGGTTTTAAATAGTTGGCTATGTTCTAACTGTTGTCATTGCCTGGAAACTAGCACAGTTTGACATAGTTATCCGCCAGTCAAATTGTTTCTTTTTTTTAATTTTAAAGAGAATAAAACTAAAAATAACAAAACAGAACAAAGCAGATCAGAAAAAAACAATGTAAGTGACACAGATTTCAAAGCAAGTTAACAGCAGATCTACAGTGTCTACCATAATGTCTCTTGTTTTCTTCTAAATAGTTGTTTATATCTTAACACACAATGAATTCATACAAAACGAAATAGTATAAAACTGATCAGAACAGAGTAACGAAGGCATTTCAGGCCTTCAAAACCAGACAATAGGGAAATGAACAGTGACTGCCACAATGTCTCTTGTTCTCTTCAAAATAGCTGTCCATACCTTCATGTATATTGAAATTAAACAGTACAAAACAGACTAAAACCACTCTGAACAAAGAATAGAAGCATTCCTGGATTTCTCATCAACACATAAACACACTTAGTATCACTAAGATGATTGTCTTTCATTTGTTTTTGTCAGGCCCCATTTGGTACCCTGCTACAAGATTACATATTATCAACTTGTAAATATGCCATTTACCTGTGAAAGGAAAGACGTGAACCTTTATGAAGGTTATCTCCTAGGACAGAGAAAGAAATTGGATACTACACATAAATAAAAATACAAGTTCTACAAAAGATTGCCTTTGCAATGATTATTTAAATATATATTTTATAGTTACAGTAGGAAAACATTGTGGGTACAGTGTCAAACACCCACAATAAAGCAAGTAACTTTATTTTTGTGGTTGTTTCTTGACTGCATAGAAGTTATGTTTACATAATACACCAGTCCATTAATTGTGCAACAGCATTATGTCCAAAGAATGTGCAAACCTTAAAATATTTTATTGTTAAATGCAAACAGTCCTCTGAGTTTTTGCAGGACTATGCCAACAGACTTTCTCATTGTGCAGTAGATATGTGTCTTCAGTTTGTAAAATAAAAATATAGTATATGTGATGCACAATAAACAAGCTATAACTGTACTTGTTATAAAAACAAAACTATGTAAAGACCTTAAAATTCCATATTGGAATAAATATGAAATGTGTTAATACTCAGCATTTTAATATAGCATGTTTTACAAATGGAAAATGAAATGTAGACTAACTATATTGGACTGGGGTTAAATTCTTCATTTAGTCTATCAAGAGTATGATGGCTCCGTTGAAAAAATACTGGCTTTCATGTGAGATCACTCTAATAATTTTAAATGCAATTCTGAATGTCAATAGAACATTCTACTATTTTTGATATCATGAATAGTAGGAACCTCAAAATAAATTGGAATTCACTAGATAATCAATTATTTGTGGAGGTGTATGATTTAGGCTACATTATAGAAATGAATTGCTAAAAATTAAGATTGAAATATTTACCAAGAAGTACAATTTCATGTTATGGATATAAAACCTTATTCTGAGACTGTATTATAATATTTTGTGGAACTATCAATATCCATAAACATGGAATCTCATAAATACATCTTGTTTTTTATTTTTGTATGTTAGTATAGATTTTTTTAATAAAAGGAAAACTATGATATCTGATTTTCCTGAGTTTTTGCTTTTTCTCCTATAAAACTAACATTTTTTTTTTTGAACCAGAGATAAAAGTCATGACCTTGTGCTTGCAGGCAGGCACTTGTGTCACTGAGCTAAATCTCTGGAACAACTAACTTTTAAATCTTGTTCAGTGACATGTATAGGAGAAGTGTATGTTTGTACCTCTTTCCCAAATACATCCTTAAGGGCCATTACAAGAATATAAGTCAACCATTATTTTTTGTATCTATACATGAAGGATATTTCTCTAAGTTTCTTTTGTGATTCTGTAATCTTTGGCTTAATGCAAGACAACATAAGTATTGACCACTATATTAAACTTTACTCTGGAAAATACTATTTACACTTTCTTAACTCTTTAATTAAGATACTAAATACTAAATATACTTTTAGAGCATATTTTAGTTGACAATAATGGAAAATAGTGGAGCTGTTTGTAAAAGAAATGTACAAAACTAATTGTCAGCACCATAAACTAATTGTGATGCTAATAATCTACTTTAAATAGAAAGAATAACACAAGATTATGTTTGCCAGATTTCTTAATATATTTTTATGGTTTTTAATATAAAAATAATGGCAAAGAATATAATTGTAGAAAATAAAATAACTTCTGCTTTTCCATGCATCTGGTGTGTTACACAAAACAGGAAATTAGTATAAAATTAATTTTGAGTCTATGAATATATATATTTTTTCTGAAAGTAGGGTACAAAAACTGTTAAAAGATCTACTTTTAATGAATAAAACTGTTTAGAGCTTTGAAAATTCTATAGGTTTACATTTATTTTTCTGTAGAATTCTGTTAGAATTCTAGAAAATGATGTGCCCTATAAATCTAGAGGTCTAATGTTTTAAATTTCTCATAAACTTATAAGAAAGAAATAGGCAGAAGGAAGCAAATAATGCTCATAAAATATACTTATATTCTTATTAAAATCAATAAACATTGAGTTAAAATTGGAAGATTTGTTACAAAACGCCAAAGCAGATATCTTTTACAGAAAATGAGGTAAAATAAGGAAGGCACCTAAGACTAGTGAACAAACTAGCAATTAAAATTAATTATTTTAAAAAGAATGCACCTTGTCGTGCTATGTACAGAGTCTGCTAAATGACATATACACACTTCAGGAAGAGGAAAATTGTGATATCTTTGCAACAGATAGTGTTATTGTCGTATGGGGAATGTCCTATATCACCGAAAACTGACTGAATTGCCAGCCTGCAGAGAGAAAGTGAAAATGCATGTGCAGCAACCTCAATGACCAAAGTTACCCCAGCAGCAGGTCATTGCGTTAATAAATATCTAGAAGCTCATGGTCACCACTCTGAGCGCCTCTTTAATTGTAGAGGCCAAAGATAACATATTAATCTCATGAGGTTTCAATACATTTAGTATTAAAATATTTATAAAATTGTTTCTTTTCCTGAAGTGTGTATACATTTTTTGGCAAACTATGTATTTTGAAAAGTTTGAGTTGAAAAAGAAGGTATCAAAAAAAGTACATGAAACTATCCTCTGTACTCACCTAAAAAGTTGTATAGGAAAATCAAATTGTATAGCAAAGTCAAAAATAAGATGAGGAAAAACTTGCAGATGCCAATGGCATATTTATAAGAGGAAAAGAGCAAAAACTTATTGAAGTGACTGAGCATATAGAATAAGTTCTAATAAGGCTTGCCAAAACTGTATCAAGAGATATTCCTACCCAGTAAAATTATTTTGGGTTATATCTGTTCCCATCAAGTCATGCAAATACATGAAACTGGAGATAAATTCTCATAACTTTGTACAATACAATTCTCACCAATTAAGAGATCTAGTGATTTAGGGATCCTGGTTATCATGGCATGCAAAACAAATTCGATTCACTGCTTGTGGAAGTAAGTTGTATAAATGTATCATTTTATGTATTATTAAAATGCATCAACACTATGTTTCTCTTTAAATATGGTTTATATTATGTATATCTCTTGTTATATATAATAATACAGCACCTATATAATATCTACTATTGTAGTATAGTGAGATTATGTTTTACATTGTTCAATAAACAGACCGTATTGACCACTTGGCTTTGATATTACTGGTGCTAATTATGCTGGTGTTGTCATCATCCTTTTACTGAGCATATATTGGGCATCTCTGTGTTAATCATAACACTTATTCTTGAGAGAGTGCCACAGAATAAAAGACAAATGTTATGTTCCACTCATTTAGTTTTCAATTAAACAAGAAAGATGAATATCAGTTTCACACTTACTATTACATATAACTGTTTTCTGAATTTTGTTGTCAGTTTCTATGAAGCATCATCTACCATTAACTTTAAATTATTTGAGATAGGATTGTCCTTGCCCAATTACCAATATGTTTTACAATGTTTGACACATATATTTGTAGAGTTTGTGATTCTATACTACCATATTGATTACACACTTCTTCGGGAAGGAGGAAGCGTGACTTGGAGCAAGCTTCCTGTTTCAGTCATGTTTGTGTTTCCAGGATAAAGTATCAGCCATATTGCATAAATAAATTCAGAGATCTGGTGAATAGCTTAATGTTGACAGTCAACAATGCAGTAAGGTGCATTTAAAAACTGGTGGAGGTTAGATCCCATGTTAAGTATTTCACCAAACAATACACAACCCATGGACTCACGCACACAGTCACACAGGCCCATGAAGATTTAAGGAAGCGATAGATGTGTCTTTTGCACTAAATGTGGTGATAGTACAAGTGGTGTTTCAATATGTCAAAACTTATTAAATTGCATACACTAAATATTTACAGTTCTTGTACTTCATCTCTACTTCAGAAAAGTCATTAGAATAGTTACAAAAATTGTATGGGAGCAAAGTCTGATAAAAGTAGGAGAGTACTCATGCTGTTTAGTGAAATTATACCAGTAATACACAAGTTTGTGCATATCACTGTTTAAAGCAGAATGAGTCTTTCTAAAAAGTATGATGTATTTGAAATTTGTAAGAACAGATTTGAGATGTGGTATAGAAGTCCCTTTTTCTGTCCTTGTCACAGTCCAGAAGTGTGTATTTTCAATCCCTTAGAAACATTGGAATTTTGGCGAGTTAATTTCAATCTACCATTTCTAGTGCAACCCACGGCGAGAATAAAAATAGTAAGACATACTTATAGTTCCAGGCAGCCCAGGGGTCCTGGGTCCAGTGCAGATGAGTGTTTACAGATCCAAGGATTTGATCCAAGGCCTTACCTGGGTTTTATTAATTCGTGAAGAAGGGCATGGCTAAAGGATGACTGACTGTGAGAATGGTGGAAACTGTGTCTACTGTGAGCTGGGCTGTGAGGAGGCCAGAAAACACCTCAGCAATATGCAGAGAGAAGGATATGCAGAAAGACCAATCTGCATAACACGCCTGAGGTAGCATTTCATGTTTAAAAGGCTGGTGTTTCAGTTCTGATGTGTAAACCTTGAGAAGTCATCGTAGCCTCTTATCTCGAGGCTCAAACCCAGTTGACAGCCCTGGAGAACTGACGTTGCATCCTACTGGCTCAACCGTTTTAGGGAGACACAGAGGTGGAAAACAATGACTAAAGTTAAAGTCTGGCTAGGATTACACATCAGTACTTCAACTAGCCCTGTTTTCATTGTTCTGAGCCAATTAAATGAAAAAGAAAATAGCTTAGCCAGCTCTGTAAGTATCAGTAGATGGAGACGGGGCCAGGTTTAGCCCAAATGGAGGTGACTGCTCTGTATTCAAGGAGAGCTGTCCAGCTGGTCTTCTACAAAGTGGAGAATTGCATTGCAGGTTTTCGTGTCTGGTCTACATTCAGAAATAAGACAGCCTAACTTCAACCAAGGATTGCATGTATTACATCTGTTAAGAAAAAAAAAAAAACTGGATTTATAGGTGGGCTGAAGGAACTATAGATTGTTCCTTAACTCTGGGTCTTATCTACTGGATCCAGATGTAACTCATCTGATTCACTAGAGGTGTACAGCTTTATTTGATTCTCTGTAAATAGATACTCACCTACAACAAAGTACAGATTTCTGCCCCATAATAATTTAAAGGGTGCTTGTTTAGTGGAAAATACCAAAAGTGCATAAACTACTTGAAGTTTACTAAAAATCATTTTATTTTTAAAGAAAACTTATTTGTATTATTGTGATGTCCTCATGTGAATCCAAGGACCTCCAGCAATATTTTAACCTGCTTTGCCATTTTAACTATTCCTTCCTGAAAGAATCAGTTAATAAATCTTTGACACATATTTAATTTTTGTTTTTATTAGTCAGGCTTATGACTCTTTGTAAGTTACACATTAATGTCCCCTCTCTCTCTGAGAAAATGCCCCTTTCTTACTCCAGTCCCTTTCTGGGGTGTTGGCACCAACTCAATGACTCTCTCTTTATAATATTAAATTTCATTGGTCTAATTATGTTTACATTAAATTAACAAAGATTTCTTCTACTTTAGTTTTTTTGCTTTTTCTTTTAGAATCAAGAAGAAATTGTCAATATGGGTCATGAAGCTACAGAGGGAATAAGAATCAAGAACTCCCAATTTTCAATGAAAGGGAGGTGAGAGACAGAGGGTGGGATGGGGTGGGGCTTGGGGCTGTGGAAAGAACTAAGATGTGTCACATACGTGCCTCATTATGTGTTGCCAACATGAATTGAAAAGAAAATGAAATTAAAATGTAGGACAGAGACCTAGAGAGAAGGGAGGAGCTACGGTAAGAGAAGGGGATTAGAAGAAATCCAGATTTGTTACATACGTGTGCCTACTCCCTAAGGTGAGTGTAAACATTATGCAACGTACTGCAAATATGTACCAAAAATAATTCTCAAAATATTTTTCTCACTACATTCTGAAACAGAGGATAGAAACAAAATGGATTCAAAAAATTTCTTTAAAATTTAAATCAAAATTTTCTGACACAATGTTTTTTCTAGTTTTCAAAAATAAGAGGAAAATATATTTTTGTGACATAGAATTTGATTCATCTATTTCTTATATCCAAAAAATTCTAAGTAGGAAGTTAGACAATAGACATATTGAAATGCTGATTTAGAAAACAAGTATGATGAATATAAATATATGCTGCATTGAAATATAAAAATCTAACACCTTAACTTATTAGAATTTTCATAATGGACTGAAGAACTATTTGAGATGGAACTTACTGATCATTCCTTTTCTTTTCTTTTCTTTTTTTTTTTATACTGGAGATGGAATTCACAACCTCATGCTTGCCAGGCAGGCACTTATGCTGCTGAGCTAAATCCTCAGCTCCATCATTATTTTTTCACTAGAATCTTAGTACAATGATGAAATTTTAGGTGATGAATTTTCATTGCTATTAACAATTTTGAAATAATACTACAAAATTTTTATTTGAAATTAGGAAACAACATAAAGTCAGAGTAACAAGTGTAATAATAATTGATAGCTCAGGAAATTTCCTACTAAAATTTTAATATAATATTAGAAGTAAAACTGATATCAGCATTCTGAAAAAAAATCCCTTTATGGAATATTTCACTTTGGACACAAGCTTGAGAGTTTAATATATGGCATATTTTTGGAACCTGAATCTATAGTAAAACAGATTTATTTAGAAAATACTAGAGTTTCTGATGAAAATATATTATAAAACTAAATTTCATATGAAAACATGATTTTAAGAGACAATTTTTTTATCATTACAAGACATTGTGGGAATAATGGGTGTCACTATAAAATTGTTTATATTTTCTTTTATCTGAAATAAATGACAATTTTTACCTATGGGAAATAGTAAATGAATGATTTTTTCACTTTTAAATGAATCGTGGTCCCAGTTCCTTCATGACTCCCTTTCTCTTCTCAGCAGGGCTGCAGAGGGGCCCTTTACTCCCCTTATACGATGCTCATATTCTCCAATTGCCCTGTTTCCCCTAACCAGCACCGAACTTTCATCCCATGTAATCTCAGGTGGATATTCCTACTGAAGAGTGGAAAGGGAAGCAAATATTGAAGGGAAAAATCTCTGAAATCATTATCTATGTGTTTATGATTGTTGTCTTCATTATCATCAAATATTCACATATGAATGCAGTTTCCTTCATTCTTTGAAACATTTCCATTAGACAACAATGATTGATATGTGTGAAAGTTTTATTCATACACTGAATTCTAGAGATCAGAAATATTGTATTACTCATTATTTTAATTCACATGTCCAAATACTGTAATGTAGAAAGAGTTAAACCTATCTGTGTTTGAACAAAGAATTCTTATAATTACTCCTGAAACTTATCTCCTGTGAGAGTGTAAGGTCTAAATTCAATAAACTGGTATTTGACCCCAAATAATATACCCTTTATTATACTTGACTTTTCATTCCAGCAATGTTTTTGTATTGGCAAACCATTTATATGGCGTTTGCATAAGCTAAAAAAAGAGGGATAATTCTATTTTCTAGTAGAAATATGTATTGTCACTGTCTTATCCCTCTAATATATTTTCTAGAGGTCATTCAGCTTACAGCAAGAGCTGCACAGGACGAGGAGGTGGTAGAGCCACCAGGAACCCTTGCACAAAGTCTTCCTGAATACTTAGGTTACCAAGTATTAAATTTGTAAATGTAAGCACCTGGGAATACAGCATGGAAATCACATTCTGTCACTAGGTGTTACTCAACCTCAGTGAGGATGTGAAGTTTTCTTGTCTTTCATTGCCCTCCAAAATGCACTGTAAGAATTTTACCACTTTCTATTAGTTTTATCATTTATCTCTTTTCTTTTTTTCTTCCACAGAAGTAAAATTTTAGCTTCCTTCTCTTGTATGTCAGTTTATTCAATGCAACCCTTACATAATGACATACATTATCAAATGATATAAATATAAAGTTATAATACATGTAGTTGCCCACTATGTTCACATTATGTATCTGTGGCCCGTATTTTCATAAATGCAGAAGTTTTCTATACCTTTTCTAAATCATACATTTTCTCCATGTTTCTGTGTATAAATCTTTAAACCAATAATGTGTACATGTGTTTCTACCTAGATTTCTCAGTGCTTTCCTTTCTGCTGCATTTATAGTCAATATTATAACATACCATAAGAATAAAACATCCACCGTGTTCTCCTATACAACGATGGCAGTTATTTGTTTAAATGAGCACTTTTCTTCCTAAAATAACAAAATCAGATGCTAATAAAGCCACATAAGGCATTTTTGTATTTTAGCAAAAATCTATCTTTAAACATGGCAATATATGTTTGTTACTACTTTCTAGTGCTGATGCATTAGATGAATTAAAGACAGTGAGGAAATCCTCCTTTAATGCAGCACCTCCATGGTACGGGACTTTGTATAGATGCTGGGAGACTCAGATCCTAACCCATTCCATATTTCACCTACTCCTCAGCACAAGTAAAACAGCAACTTCACATTAAATGGAACTTATATTACATAAAGGCAAATCAGATGATCCTTCAAATCAAAGTGATTTGTTTAGATTTGCTAAGTCTTTATTAAAGCTGTCATTCCTTTTAAAAATTATATATTTCAGTTTTGCAGCCACTTGAAGAAAAGCATTAGAGAAATTTATTGCTATGAAGGGAGTAATTGGACTCAGTTCTGGTTCTACCACTAGGTGTTATTTAACCCCCTGTGCAGATCTTTTTCTCTAAATTAGATGCTTAGATTTGTTCTCCAGGGCTCCCTTCAGCACTAATATTTATGATATGTATCCAGAGCAAAGACACAGCAAATAGGCCTAAATGTTCATTGCACTGGTTGGATAATGAATTTTTCCAGCATATTTACTCTTCTCAGTGGACACATTCCAGGCAACCTACAAGTTTTGTACTGGTTGTTCTTTCTGGAACATTTCTCCCTAGATTCTCTCTGTGATTAGCTTTCCCAGGGTCCTGAAGTCTTTTATTATCCATCACCTTCTAAACAAGGTCTGCTCTCAACCATCCTGAACAAAGTGTAACTGGCCCTCCATTTCTCTACATCCGTATTCTCTATTCCTTTTTATCCTCCTCTGTCTTTCTTTCTCTCATGGAGTTTTTCTTCCTTAACATGTCATATTACTTACTTACCTATTTTGCTTATGTAGATGTGCACTATCAGGATTCTCCCATAGACTAAATCTCTAAGAGTGGCAGGGTCCTCTGTCTGTCACATAGCACCTGGAGCACAGCCTACACCAAATCATTATTAAGCACATTTGTGGAAGCAACAAATTGCTTAGAGAGTTCTGCAGACATATATCATACCTTTAAATAATCTTGAAATATATTCAGCTTTAAAATAGTGAGTCTTTGCTCTCTCATACTAAAAAAAGAGGGGATACTCTGAAAACTCACAAAATGATGTACATAGTTATAAGTGGAGAACAGTTTCTAAAATATTTTAAATCCAAATTTTGAAAATTAAATTTCTTTTACCAGAGCAAGGAAAAACAACAAACAGGCAATAAAAAAAATAGAGAAAAGAAGAAGAGGAGGGGCATTTTTAAAAAGCTCTTTGGGTTTAGATGAGGGAAAAGGCAAATCTCTCACATCACCTCTTCCTGCTCCCTGTCCCCACCGATCAGTGGAAGCACTGCCTTTTCTGAAAACCCTCATGTGCCAAGAAACAAGCTTTAAAAAGCCTCGGATAAAAGAAGGAAGAGTTCCCTATGGTTAGAGCTAAGGCTGAGTAGAGATAAAGATGGAACAGTTACCAGTTACCAAAGACTCAGATTTCAAAAGATTTTTTGTGCTTGTTCATTTGAGTAGGACTATTTTAAAAGCCCAAAGAATATATTCAAAAAGTAAATCAATCAAAATATGTGTACATTCTAGAAATTTGGATGAAATTTTTAAAGGCTTTCTAAATTAACAGGTTATAATAAATTTAAGCAACACAGTTTTCTTAGAAATTGTGTACTGTGTATCTCCAAATGGTTAATGTGGTTATGTAGCAGAGAACAAAAATTTCTCTCACTTGTTCACCCCCTATGGCTTTATACCACAGCAATTCGTAAGCAACAGACCATAAATGTTTTACTTCTTACATCCTAGTATTATTACATAAATTAATAGGTAATTTGCAGCCTTGAACCTCCTAAATCACTTGAAACTAGGCTGACATACTGATCAACGAAATCTGGTTCACAGTCCCAAAAGCACACACACACACTTACAGTATGCATTTTATTCTGACCTTTCCATTAGCTGTTCCTTGGTCTGAACACATACAAATGAGCTGTGACACAACTAAACCATTCATTTTAGCTATCATAGTGGTCTCACTGGAACACTGAGTGATTGATTCAGTTGCAAAACATTTGTATAGATTGAGCAGAATGACCAGTATGAACCTAAATTATCTAGTTTGGCATCCAACCAAAACAACTCTGATGGTTCATTGCAGAGCTACACAAATAGTGTCACAGAATATATTTTCATAGAAAATATTGAAATGTTTTTATTGATAGTCCTTTTAATATGAGTCAAATTGTGTTATTGGTCATTCAACACATAATATTCACTGTGTGAAAAATCATTGAACTTTATGCTATTACAAAACATGTTGATGACTAACAGATCAGAATCTTTTCTAAGTTCAAAAAAGTTACTTCAAAGCAGAATATTGGCGAGCATGGTTCCCTGTTCAGCAGGTCTACTCACTTCACTTTTTTACTCTTTCTGTGGTTCACATAAAACTCAAGTCTGTTAATTGTATAGCTCAAGAACATACAATTGACACACAGATCACGTCAAAGAAATTCCAGTTTCATAGTACATATTTTAAAAGATAATTATTTCTAAATTCAGCATTCTTATTTATTAATATGAGAAGATAACATAAGCTTGTATACCTCATAGTAAAATTATTTTATATATGTCTTGCTTAAATTCAGATTATATGATTGTTTAAAAAAAGAAAAACTCAAGGTATACACTGAAGAGATATAAACATCATTTCTGATGAATAGGATATATCTAATTTTTAAAGTAAGAGTCTGGACCCCCGTGCTTTCTCTGACGAAGAAGGATATGATGGCAAATCACCTTGTAAAACCCGATTCTAGAAATTGCAAGAGGCCAAGAGAAGTGGAGCCTCAGATTCCAGATAGTCCACTGCTATCCTCTCTTGGAAAATCAGATTCACCATTTTCTGACTATGCTGGACTATTTTATAAGGATGAGGCCCTGGAGAAAGAGTTGAATGATACAAGCAAGGAAATTAATCTAATGTTTTTTTACATATGCAAAGATCTTAAGTGAGAGAGCAGCAGTAGATGCATCCTACATTAATGAGATCGATGGACTCTTCAAGGAAGCCAATACTATTGAGTACTTTCTGATACAAAAAAGAGAGCTCCTGAGACAGAGGCTTACAGTGATTGCAAACACACTGCACAAATAAAACGTGTACTACACATAAGTGGAGAATTTAAACCTATAATTGTTATAATAAAAGAATGACCTTTAAAAAAATAAGAGTCTGAATACATACATGTCATTAATATTACTTTAATATTACCCTAAGTGACACCATGGCATCATTTGAAAGTTCAAAAGAAGTTCCTTTGATGACATGTATAATTTCTACTATAAATACATAAAAAATTTATAGCAAAGTTTTTGATATAATGTACATTTTAAAAAATAATTAATTAATAAAATATTATCACAGTCTTATGTTCAAGAAAATAACAAGCTATTACCTGGAAAAATAAGTTTATATCTTGATGCTGTTAAATATTTAACAGCTTTTAGCTGACTTGATCTTTGCAAGAAATCATTCATTATTGTGATGGGTTAATGGTAAAGGTGAATTACCTTTGTGTGGATACTGTTAGATATCAATAGCATATCATGACTGTCATATTCTCCTGTCTATGAGGCAGCAATGGATGATCATCTAAGGAAAGTTTACACAAATTCCACTTGTGGAAATGTAGTCCTAACCTACCAAGAGTTAAAATCTCAACATTCTCTCTTTTTGGAATTTTTTGCAGTCCAGTTCCCAACTGAGAAATTGAGTATCATTTATTACATGTTAAACAGTTCGTACCATCACTCTCTTGGCAGTCTTATTATCACTGTTAACTCTTTCTTGTTCTGATAATTTTGCTCTGAACTTCACTGTTAAGTTGGCAAAGAGTCCCATGATGCACTGTGATGCTCTGCTGGGGGTATCCACCTTGTAAGTAAGGCATCAATCCTGAGAGCAAAGGCTTCTTGCACACTGCCTTAAAGTCTCTTCTGATTTAACATCACCTGATCTGCTCCACACCCTCTGGTTGCCTGTTGATAGTAATGTACTAACACATAGTTACTGTTCATTTATGAGCTCAGTTACTAAACCTTCTGATTCTGCTTATTCACAGTGAAGGCAAAGGCTCTCTGGGGAATTTATTCAGTCACTGTTAATGGGCTTTCTGGTGCGATTATAGAGAGAATGCTCCTATAAGCAGGTGTCTGCCCACACTCAGGAATCTGGAACAGCTTCTTATGCACTTTGTGAAGAGTGCCAGTGTTCATATTATAAGTGATACCTTTTATTATTCACAATATCATTCCTTGTAATCATCTTTTCTTCGATGACTTTAAAGCCCTTTGGATCCCCATTTCTTATTTGTGTGTATCAAAGCATTAGATTCTCTGCTTTCACCCATTAAAATAAAATGTGTGGCTGGATCTGTGCCATTGGGGTATCAAAACCTCAGCTTTAGCACCACCAGAGCCATCATACATTGACTTATTTTAATTGACAAATTTAACGCATGGACCCCTTTGTCAGGCAGATTTGATTAGTGTGCTAACATGGTGCCCAAGGGTACACTAAATGGGATTATTTCTAAATGTGTGTCAGAGGCAGTAAAAAGAGAAGAGGAAGTTGAAAACCTCTTGAAATAATACCCTTGACTACAAACATTTATTTTTTACATATTGATAATACAGTTTAGTAAGATATATGTAACTAGAAACAACCCCACTTCCTCCTCAAGAAAATCCCACAATTATGGGACAACAATGAAAAAGAAACAGAATTTGAAAGTTATGACAGTAATACCCTATCTTGCCAGGTTTCTTATGTTATGCATTTATAACTGTGTTTCTAGAGAATGAATATATATCATATAATATGAATATAAAAATAATGATAAAAATAACACAGAATTGTTTAACATACAAATGCAAAATTCTAAATTCATTTTCCTAGTGCTTACTTTTTTACTTCCTCTCACTGTCTCTATCTTTACCTGTCTAGCTGTCTTTTTAATTTAAAATTCATTTTTTGGCAGGCCCTGACTGCACGCTCCGGCGGAATCCCAGCACACAGGAAAAACTTGGAACTTAACTCCCAGGCAGTAAGACCATGCCCTGCTTCTGAAACAACCCCAAGGTGTAGGAGAGGGACCTGGGGCCCAATTGGGCCACACCCAGTGAACTCCAAACAGCAAGCCGCGAGCCCTGACCACATGCTTCAGCAGAATCCCAGCTCATGAGAAAAACTTGGAACTTCACTCCCAGGTGAAACTTGGATGACAGCAGATTAACTGTGTTAACTTGAAGGGAGATTCAGTAACTGCCTCACCCAAACAGAAGATCTCAGCAGGAACCAGTTAATGTGGTGAGTATGCCCCTAAAATAGAGGTATACAGGGGGTAAATAGGGTCAGGATTAAAGTCCCCTCCAACTAACTGTAAGACCTTGGTGAGCCTGACAAGAGTGTGGATGACCCCTCCCTACACTCAGAAAACATCAGGCAGAGTGAGAAGGGTGCCAAAAAGGACTCCCACAACTTGAAGAAAATTAAAAGTGTTCATGAGACACACAGGCACAAAATAGGGGCACAGTATGGCCTCAGCCTAACACAAATACTATAGGCAGGGAGATTTGAGTATCTGGAATAACTTGAAGATAAAGCAATAGCAGGAACTAGGGGTTGACCTGCATCAATACTACTAGGCTGTCAGCCCAGAAGGAATATAGGACTCACCCAACAGGCCCTGCCACAGGCAGTCAGGTGACTGGCCCACCTATACATTGTGGGACCCGGCAATTGAATAAACATCAACCTTACATTAGGACTGCAAGAGGCACACTACCAACAGTTGACACTAGCAGGACTGAGGGACCAAACACTAACTTGAAAGAGGAAAATGGCAAAACAAAAAAGCAAAATGCAATCTTAAACATCTAGTTCATCAGGAGCAATGTACAGGACACATTGAAATACAGGACTTCAAAAGTCACACACCAGAAATCTATGAAAAGATAGCAAGTGAAATAAGAAACAAATCCATGAGGCTATAGAGGAAATCAAATTAGAAGTATTCTCTCATGTAAAGACAGAAATAATGACCTTAGTAAGGGAGTTGTTGAATGCATGTAAAGAAGAAATAGAGAAAAAAGTACAGGAGCATGGGAAACTGATTGAAACCTTGAATGAACAATATAGAAACCATGGAGAATTCATGAAACAAACTCAAAGAGATGTCCAAGAATAAAATATTCTACTCAAAGTGTGCAAAACCGTTCAAATGAAGCTGAGGATAGGATTTTGGACCTTGAGGACAGGATCACAATTAGTGATCATGAAAGGATAGAACTTTTAAAAATAACAAAGCATCATGAAATGACAATCCAGGAGCTTCAAGATGATGCCAAGAGCAACAATATAAGACTAATAAACATTCATGAAGATGCAGAAGTCAATGCAAAAGACATAACTAAAACATTCACAGAAATAATAGCGGAAATTTTCCCAAACATGGGAAAAAAGATGATATACAAATAAGTGAGGCATGTAGAATTGGTCACAACCAATATAAATCCACACCCAGACACATAATAATTAATATCTCAGACATACAACAAAAAACAGAATACTAACAGCTGTTAGAAAAAAGACACAACTCACTTTTCAAGGAAAGCCCATTAGAATTATAGCAGACTTTTCAACACAAACCCTCAAGTCAAGACAAGCTTGGAGTGAAGTATTTCAAGCCCTGAAAGAAAACAACTTTCAACCCAGACTGATACATCCAACAAAACTTTCACTCAAATTTAATGGAGAAACAAGATACTTCCATGACAAAGAATGACTGAAGAAATTCATGTCCACCAAGCCAACACCAGAAAGAGTGTTGAAAGATATACTAGACAGAGATAAAAATGACTGCAATTCCCAGAACAACAACAGTAAGAAAACACCAGGTAGGACAAGCAATTAAATAAGGGGGAAAAGGAGAATGCAAACAACTGGAACTTAACATGGCAAAGTTGAGCCAGTAAATATCAGTGATATCTATAAAAGTAAATGGCCTCAATTCACCTATCAAAAGAAATAGGTTGACATGATAGATCAAGAAACATGATCCCACAATATGCTATATACAAGAAACAGATTTGACCCAAAAGGAAACTCATAGATTAAAAGTCAAAGGATGGAAAACAGTATTCCATACAACAGGAACCCAGAAAAAAGCAGAGATAACTATTCTATTTGCAAACAACATGAACTTCAAACCCCAAATGATTAGAAGAGATAAAGAAGAGCACTACATACTCATTAGTGGAAAAATTCAAGAAGAAGAACTAATAATTTTAAATACATATGCACCAAACACAGGAGCACCCAACTATATAAGACAGATACTAATGGACTAGAAAAACAAAATGCATAAGAACACAATTATAACAAGGGACCTTAACAGTCCATTGTCACAAAGAGATATATCAACTAGACAAAAAGTCAAGAAAGAAATAATAGAACTGAATCACACCTGTGAGCCATTGGAATTAGTAGATGTATACAGTGTTCCACCCAACCCACATCAAAATACACATTCTTCTCAGCAGTGCATGGGACATTCTCCAAAATAGACCATATATTATCCCATAAAACATTCTTAAGTAAATGCAAAGGTATTGAAATTATCCCATGCATTATATCTAACCATAGTGCACTGAAATTGGAAATTAATGGCAAAAGAAATTGCAAAACCTACATAAATACATGGAAATTAAATAACAAATTTTTGAACAACCAGTGAGCTACAGATGAAATTAAAGAAGAAATAAAGCAATACTTACAATTCAGTGAAAATGCAGAAATAATGTACTGTATTCTGTGGGATGAAATGAAAGCTGTCCTAAGAGGGAAATATATAGCAATAAATTGTCACATCAAGCAAACAGAATGAGCACAAATAAACAACTTAATGCTTCATCTCAAGCTTCTAAAAAAAGAGCAAGTTAAACCCAAAGCTGACAGAAGAGAGGACATTGTAAAAATTAGAGCAGAAAATAATGCAATTGAAACAAAAAATACAAAGAATTAATGAATCAAAAAGCTTTTTTTTTGAGAGAATAAACAAAATTGACAAACTTCTAGCTAACTTTATAAAGAAAAAGAAAAACCCAAATTCACACACTAAGGACTGAAAAGGGAGAAATTACTACAGATCATGTGGAAATTCAAAAGATCATGAATACCTACTTTGAAAATCTCTACTCACATAAAGTGGAAAACACAGAGGAAATGGAGAGATTTCTAGAAACATATGAACTACCAAAGCTCAACTAAGAATATATGGCAATTTTGAATAACCCAATATCAGCTATTGAAATTGAAAATGTAATTAAAAACTTATGAACAAAGAAAAGCCCAGGTCCTGATGGATTCAAAGCTGAATTCTACAAGAAATTTAGAGACAATTTGACATTCTAAATACTCCTTAAACTCTTCAATGAAATTGAAAGGGAAATAATCCTCCATAACTCATTCCTGGGGGAAGTATTACTCTCATACAAAAACCAGATAAAGACCCAACCAAAAAGGAGAAATATAGGCCAGTTTCACTAATGAACACTTATGCAAAGATTCTCAATAAAATACTGGCAAATAGAATGCAGCAAATCATCAACAACATTATACATCATGACCAAGTGGGGTTCATTCCAGGAATGAAGGGATGGTTTAACATACTCAAATCAATAAATGTAATACACCACATCAACAGAGCCAAAAACAAAAATCACATGGTCATCTCAATAGATGCAGAAAAAGCTTTTGATAAAGTCCAACACCTGTTCATGATAAAAACCCTTCAGAAATTTGGAGTACATGGTGTCTGCCTCAACCTTATAAAGGCCATCTATGACAAACCAACAGCCAACATTATACTAAACAGACAAAAACAGAAATCTTTCACTTTAAAATCAGGAACAAAACAAGGATGTCCACTATCACCACTCCTGTTCATTATAGTTGTGGAAACACTAGCCAGGGCAATCAGACAAGAGAGAGAATTAAAAAGAATAAAGATAAGAAAGGAAGAAGTTAAATTATCACTATTTGCAGATGACATGATACTCTATATAGAAGACTCAAAAAACTCCATTAAAAGACTAGTAGAGGTAATAAACAAATTCAGCAGCATAGCTGGATACAAAATAAACACTCAAAAATTAATAGCATTCTTATACACAGACAAAAAACTCACCAAGAGAGAAATAATGGAAATATCATCCTTTACAATAACATTTTAAAAAATGAAATACTTAGGAATCAACCTAAGAATGTAAAAGACCTATATGCTTAAAATTATACTACACTGATAAAAGACATTGAAGAGGATATTAGAAAATGGAAGGATATTCCTAGCTCTTGGCTAGGAAGAAACAAGATTGTGAAAATGGCCATACTCCCTAAACTGTTGTACAGATTTAGTGCAATCCCAATCCAAATAACATTGACGTACCTCACAGATCTAGAGAAAACACTCCTAAAATTCATTTGGAATCAGAAGAAACTTATAGCAAAGGCAATTCTGGGCAACAAAGACAAAGTAGGGGTATCTCAATTCCAGACTTGAAACTGCACTACAAAGCCACAGTGATAAAATCAGCATGGTACAGGCAAAGAAATATGCTTGAGGATCAATGGAACAGATTAGAAGGTGCAAACACAACTACAAAGACACTCAGCCACCTGATATTTGACAAAGGGGCTAAACATGTTTAATAAATGGTGTTGGAAAAATTGGCTCTCCACATGCTGAAGACTGAAGCTAGATCCATGCCTATCACTATGCACAAAACTAAAGTCTAAATGGATCAAAGACCTCAATATTAAAACAGAAACATTAAATCTACTGCAAGACAAGGTAGGTAGAAGTCTTGGAGACATAGGGGTAGGCAGAGAATTCATCAACAAAATGCAAACTGCATGGGAAACACTTCAAAGAATCTACAACCTGGATCTCATATTATTGAAAAGTTTCTGCACTTCAAAAGAAATCACCAACAGAGTGAAAAGAAAACCCACAGAGTGGGAAAGAATTTTAGCCAATAACCCCTCAGACAAAGGACTTATATCCAGAACATATAAAGAACTGAAAAACATCAAGCCCCCCAAATTCAAAGACCCTCTCCAAAAATGGGCATCTAAGATGAACACACAGTTCTCAGAGGAAGGTATACAAATGGCAAATAAATGCATGAAGAAATGTTTACCATCACTGGTCATTTGAGAAATGCAAATTAAAGCAACACTGAGATTTCATCTCACTCTGGAAAGAATAGCTGCCATCAAGAAATCAATTGATAACTAATGTTGGCAAGGCTGTGGGGATGCTGCTCCACTGTTGGTGGGAATGTAGACTGGTGCAACCACTATGGAAATCAGTATGGAGAATTCTCCGAAGACTAGGATTGGAAGCTCCATTCATTCCAGCTATTCCCCTCCTGGGTATTTTCCCAGAAAAACTGAAAAGTTCATATCACATTGATATATGTGCACCCATGTTCATAGCAGCACAATTTGTAATAGCTAAATCTTGGAAATAATCAAGATGCCCATCAACCTCAGAGTGGATGAAAAAGGTGTGGTATATTTATACAGTGGAGCATCACTCAGGTATAAAAAAGGATGATCTTGAGGCCTTCACAGGTAAATGGAGACAACTTGAGACTATCCTCAGTAGTGAAATAAATAAGAATCATATTTATAAATATCACATTGTTTCTCTAGTGTAAAAAGTTATAAGAAATGTAGGAGTAACAAAACCCAAAATGTGCAATTGCTACTGTAAAAAGGTGAGGAAAAGAAAGTTCTCTAAAGGATATAATTGCTTGTTATGTTTAAGTGTGTATGATAGATGACATATTACTAAGTTTTTGTTAGAGAATTGAGCAGAACTGTTTGCAATCTCACTGTTTGAATGTCTACTTTGCATGCTTTAATTATGTAATTTATCAAGTAGTGATTTCTTAGTGTTTTTTTTTTCTTTTTTTCCTTTGGAATTCTGTATTGTTGCTACCTTTTTTCTGTTTTTTTCTCTTTAAATAAAATTAAAAAATAAAATTCATTTTTTGATTCTTTTGACTATTGGCAGAAATCTCAGAAGTAATACTTTACATAAGCAATTGAAAACTGAATTTATGAGACACATTGAGGTGACTGTTGAGGAAAGATATATGGATTTATTTGACATTTCAGTCTGAAGGTACTTCTATTACCTACAAATGACTCAAGTTGATTCTTCTTTATGGCAGAGTAGTACTCCATTGTGTATTAATAGCATATTTTTTTTATCTACTCATCTGTTGGTATGTATATAGGCCATTTTCAAAATTTAGCTATTGTGAACTGCATTGCAATAAACATAGGTATGCATATATCATTGTGATACAATCCTAGCATAGTACTTTCATGTATAAGTATATATAGTACAACAAATGATATAGAATTTGCTTAAAATTAATTAAAATATCTGAATAATTTCAAAGTTTTTTTGGGTGAACTCATTTCCTCAAATACCACTGTTGAGCTTTGATGCAAATTAGTGTGTGTGTGTGTGTTTCTCAATATTTTAAATTAGGGTGTCAAAACATGGGACACTATACTTTAAATATGCAATAATTGTTAAAATGAGAAAGAAGACTTCTTGGGACAACCAGTATAAATAGGTAATGGTAGCAAAGATGACACGAGTTCCTAAATAGTACTGAAAAATGACTACGAAACATCTACAAGAAGGTTTATCAAGGAAGTCTAGAAAAGACTAGACTCACTCTGAGGTATTCATCCAGTAGTTACAGTGGTTGAACATAGCATTCAGAACAGAGTGGCAATTGTTGCACGCAGACCTACCCAAAAGCCAGGGTATATGACGGCATGATAGCCACTTAGATACCCTCAGAATAGCTGAATTTAACGCAGCAACACAGCTAAATTTTTAAAAGGCAGCAAAATTCTTCCAAATATACACAACTCCCTGAAAGCTGATTCCACAAATACTATTGTGGGTGAAACTACAGAATTAAACAAAAATTGATAATTAAAATGATCAATGAGGTTAAAAAGGGCCAAATATGTAGTACAAAGTGAGGTCTTAAAACACTAAAATTATGGCAAAAAAATACACAAGCCTGAGGAAAAAGATAGATACAGGTAAAGAAGGCATTTAGAATTCCAAATAGTATGTTAAGAAAAGAGGGTTTTCCACAACACATTATAGATAAAATGCTGGAAATTCCAAACTGTGAGAGAATACTGAAATTTGTTTTTAAAAGTGCCAAATCATTGAACAGGAAAAACTCATTAAAATAAAATAATATTTCTCAAAAGAAAACTAAAGCCAGAAGTTCTTAGAAAAAAGCATTAAAAACCTTGCTAAAAATGATTTCCAAAGCAGATTTCTATATCTTGTAAAGGTAATTTTTCAAACTGAAGGATAAAGACCTTATATGATAAAGATAAACTTAAGACATTCATGTCCACAAAGCCAGCATTGAAAAATACTTAACAGTCCTAAATAGAGATGATAAGCACAATAACGCTGAAGCCAAGGAAAAGAATACGTCTTACTGGAGGAGTAAATAAGAAGGGGAACTGAATTAAGCATTAGAAAAAGAACAAAATGACATGAATTACTACACACCTCTCAATAATATGTAAGTAGTCAAAACTTTCCAGTTAAAAGACACAGAGTTGAAGGTTGGATACAAATGAAAACCAATTTATATGATTTTTCAAGAGAAATATCTCACTTGCAAAAACATACACAAACTCAAAATTATAGGATAATAAATGAATTTAAAGTAGCTGAAATCTGAAAGAAAGAAGGCAAAACTATAATTATATCCAAGTTGGTGTCAAACTAAAATGGTTTTTGGATAAAAAGAAGGTCACTTTATATTGGTAAAAGGGAAAGTCATCAACAAGAAATGACAATTGCAAAGACATTTGCACTGAATATTAGCACATTCAATTACATTAAAAAATATTACCTGCCATAAAAGGACAGATAGACACCATTGTAATAATAGTGAAAAATTTCAGTACCTAACTATCATGAGAAGAAAGATTCTACATACAAAAAAATTGATAAATAGCAAACTATACTATACATCAAATGAACTCAAATTATCTACAGTGGTTCATCAAATGACAACAGAATTCATGTTCTTCTTAGAGGTCCATTGAACTTTCTTTAAAATAGACACTATTTTAGGTCATAAAATAAACCTCAATAAATATAAAAGAAGTGAAATAATCTAAAGCGTTATATCAGATTAGAATGAAGTGAAACTATAAATTACTAGGAAACAAAGGCACAGAAAACACAAACATACAGAGATTAAATGATACCTTCTTGTACAAACAATGTCACAGGACAAATAGGAATGAGATAACTTAAAATTCCTAGATGTATTTTATTTGATAATAAAAGTGAAGTGAGAACAAGTGGGACACAATGAAAGGGAACTTCACACCTCTAAGTGACTACGTTAGAAAAACAGCATTCTCAAATTAATAACCAAAGGATGTACCTCAGGCTCCTAGAGAAAAAACAAACAAACAATACCAAAAGCAGTAGAAGAAAACAAATAGTAGAGATCAGAGTAGAAATTTGTAAAATTCTCACCCCCCAAAAAAAAAAAACCCAAACAAACAAACAAACAAAAAAAGCAGTACATAGGATCAAAAAGGCAGACAGTTGATTATTGGAACAGATAAACAACCCTGATAAATTCCTAGCCAAACTTACCAAAGTAAAGAGAGACAAGGTCTAAAACAATAAAATTAAAGCCCAAAGAGGTAAAATTAAAATACACACCACTGAAAGTCAAATAATTACCAGAAAGTACTTTAAAAGCTTATATTCCATTAACTTAGAGAATCTAAAAAAATAATAAAATCCAAGACACATAGTATCTGCCTAATTTGAACCAAAAAGATGTGTGCAGTAGTTAAAACTCTACCAGCTAAGAAAAGCCCAGATCCAACTTGAATTACTGCTAAATTTTATCAAAAGTTTGGAGATGAACTGACACCAGTGTATAACTGTTTCTTATAATAGAAATGAAAGGAAGGAAAGTTGATACCAAATTCTAAAATAGCCTCACTAAAAGAAAGAACAAAAGAAAGAAAGAAAAGAGAAGGAAGGAAGGAAGGAAGGAAGGAAGGAAGGAAGGAAGGAAGGAAGGAAGGAAGGGAAATCTACTAATCCATTTCACTGATGAACATAGATGCAAATAGCTTCAATAAGAACATTGGAAACAGAATCCAACAATCTATCAACCAAATCATACATCGTGAATATGTTGATTTTGTCTCAGGAATGCAATGATGTTTAACATGCATAAATCAATAAGTGTAATACATGACAAACAGGAAAATGGATAAAAAATAATTCAAGCCAATAGATGCAGAAAATGCCATTGCCAGAAATCCAACATCTCTTCATGACAAAAGCATTTATGAAAATAGGTATCTCAACTTGAATTGATAAAATCCACTCAAAACAAACCCACATCCAACACTACACTGAACAAGAAAAAAGTTGTATTTCCTATAAAATTAAGAAGTATACAAGGATCTGCATTTTTCACACCTCTTCAATAAAGTAGTTAAGGTTTTAGCCAGAGCAATAACATAAGAGATAGAAACAGAAGAGGCATGAATAGGAAAGAAAATATCAAATTATCCTTATCTATAGATGATGTGTTTCTTTACACAGAATAAGAAACTATCAAGTTTTAAATGTGATCAACTAACTCAGCAAAATGTCTGTAAAAAACTCGTGTTGTTGTAAGAATCCACTGAGAAAGAAAATCAGGAAAACATTTTCATATACAATAACTTCAAAAATTCAAATATCCAGGAATCAACTTAATGAAAGATATGGATGAATTCTGCAATGAAAACTTCAAAAATAAGGAAAGAAGATATTAGAAAATGAGAAAAACTTTTTTGATCATGGATTAGAAGAAACAATACTGTGAAAATTGTCATATATCAAAAAAGATCCATAATTTCAATTTAATCCATGTTAAAGTATCAACATCATACATCACAGTACTTTATAAAACAATCCTGCTATTCATATGGAATCCTAAAAGTCACGGTATAATAAAAAAAATCCTATGCTAAACTAAACACGCAGGAAGCATCACAATACCAGATTTCCAGCTATACCACAAAGCCATAGCAACACAAATGCCATTGTACTGGCACAAGCAGATGTGTGGACCAGAAAACAAAGAAGTTATGTACCCACATCCACCTGATTATGGGGAAAGGGACCAAAAAGTACAAACTGAAGGAAACAAAGCCTCTTGAACAAATGATTGTGAAAAATAAAAAGGATATTCACATTCAGAAGAATGAAACTGTATTCCTATTTCTTAACTCATACTAAAATCAAATCAAAATGCATTAATCACCTATATATAAAACTAGGAAACTTGCAATTGATAAAAAATAGCATGAGACACACTTGAAATCATACACAAAGGTAAAAACTTCCTTAGTATGACTTTAAAAGCACATGAATTCATATTAAGATTTAAGAAATATGTCAAATTATAAAAGCTTCTGCCCATCAAAGGAAACAGCCAAGTAGAAAAATTTTCCTAAGCATTTTTCTGAATAAGGATTAATATCTATTCTTCAAAAAATTAACTCTTCAAAATCAAATACCCTAATCAAAAACTAGGCAAATAAACTGAACAGACACTTTTCAAAAAAGAAATTCAAATGGCCAATGAGCATATAAAAATGATCAGTATCTATCTTCAGCCATTAGAGAAATGTAAATTGAAACTACACTGAGATTCTGCCTAACCTCAGTTAGAAAGGCTACCTGCAAGAATAGAGTGAAATAAATAAGTTCTGCAAAGATGCTCAGTAAAAGGCAGTCTCTAATATTGTTGTTGGTAGGAATGCAAGGTAGTGCAACTGCTGCGAAAATCAGTATCAAGACTCCTCAAAAAAATGAAATATACAAATATCATTTGACAAAGCCATGCCACTCCTGGATATATTCCTGAAAGAAATATTGTTAGCACACTATAGGGATACATGCATATCCATTTTTAGAAACTGCAATTCATACTATCTTATCTGTGAAAACAAGCAATATGTCTCTCAACAGATGGATTCACAAAGAAAATGTGAAATCTGTCCACAATGAAATATTCAGCTATAAAGAAGAGTTAAATGGTGCAGTGTTCAGTAAAACAAATAGAACTAAAAAGTACAATGTGAAGTGAAATACAGTAGACTCAGAAAGTTAGTTTTCTTTCCCCTTTGATTATCCTAACAAGTAGATGATAGATAGACAGACAGGTAAGATAAGATAAGATATAAATGAAAGATAATGAAAAATGAGAAGGCACGTGTTTGAGGGAGTGGGGGACAATTGGATACAGGTATCAAGATATGTTAAATGCATACACAGACATAGAAATAAACCTTATGATTCTTTATTAGAAACATGCACTAATAAAAGCAAGTAAAATAAATCTAGATGCAAATAATAATAAACATAGAACTTAATCCTGTAAGAACTAAGACGGCAATAAAATAGCACAAGTTGAAAACATAAGTTTGTGCTTATTTGTGGAACTCTATTATTTCCTCCTGATTAAACTAGTTTTGAAAGCTCAAATTCTACATGATGAGGAGACATCCTGATTTAAAGACAATCTACCTACAATAAAATAATCAAATAGAACAAAGAATTGTGCAATTTCTATCAGGCAGGCTAGAAAAATAAATATAGCTCCTATAAAGCAAGACATCACTATGATTATGGTTAGCTTATCTCTGCAGCCATCTCATTATTTTCAATGTAATAAATAAAAGACTTAACCAGGATGGTGAATTCTTTGAATGTGAAAAAGAGAGATTGTTTGGAAAGAAAAATATTCTTATTTGGTAAGAATAACTTCGTTGATAGAAATAGAAGCCTCTGCTTATACTGATTACTGGAACTTTACAATTATGTCCAGAGTGGATGTAGAGGGAAAAAATAAAGCACAAAATTAATATCATAGGTTAATTTAACCTGCCTAACTTATCCTTTTTTTGATGAACAAGACTTTGGTTCAAACAGTCTCTGTTCTTTCCCATGATTAGCTTTATCTTTGCATCTTAATTCTTTTCTTAAACTCTACCTGATACTTTATGGAAGAGCCCTTCTTGTTCTCTCATTGTACATAAGATGACAATACTGTTAGCATGGTCAGAACAAAAATATTTGACAAGTATGATCTTTACACTTGGTGAATTGATTCTTTGCAAATTTGATTAGAGAAAATAATATGTAGGTTTTATCTCAGTAGGGAAATATTTTAATAGCTTAAAACAGAATATCTTAGTGTTTGGGTATATTATTAAAGATATTTTTGTAACATGTAAAAACACATTTATATTAGTAAGATTCATTAGCTTTTATCCACTATTGTAATTGCAGCAAAATTATTAGTTGCACTATAGTATAACTCATTATATTAATTTCCCACTTCCCAGGGAATCTGCATAAATAAGTGAAGGGAATCCTTATGTCAACTCTGATTAGTGAGGTAATATATCAAACTTTTCTTATAGTGAGTCCATAGTCCTCAGAAATTCATGTACCTGTTACAAGAACCAGAATGGAATGTTTCTAAATAGCACATGTATTAGCTTATTTGGTGACAAGCATTTTGAAAAATAGTCCATACATATTTTGTGTTGTAACAGTTTAATTATATAAAAATCTAACATTAAATGTATATTGTACATTATTTTATACTTGATTTAACACAGGTTTATAATATATATTTTTTGTTAAATGAATATATACATTTTTAATATACTTAAATTTACTATCTTATTTTCACTGATGAAAACAAGAAAGAGTTGGGGCTTTTGATGTGCTTTTATATTTGGAAGTTCTAAGAATTGAAACTAGAACACAGCCAGCTAAGAAACACAGCCAGTCTCCTCTTTCAAAAAAAAGTTAATTTGGCCCATACCTTCAACCTAGCAAGTCACATGGTTAAGAGTATAGTTAATTTTTGCTAGAGAATTCAAGCATGGTCTTCCATAAACCAGTATTCTATTTTTTTATTGAAAAATAGATTAATATCTTACTTTATAAATATTTTTTTCATATTTCAATTGTAAGCTTGTGTAGTACTTATTCATTTTATTAGGATACACCATACTACTACTGTATATAACATGTTGTGTTGGCTATTTTTCTCTTGTTGCTGAGACAAAATATTTGACACCCAAAATGAAGGAAAAAAAGGTTTATTTGGTTCACAGTTCATGGAGGTTTCAGTCCAAAATCAGCTGTCTGCAAGTCAGGTTGGCGTGGCTTAGGGTCAACATGGTGTTTGCAGCAGATGAGAAAAACAGTAAGAGCAAAAGGACAAAAATGGGAGGAGCTTGGAGAGAAGATTCTTTTAGTCCCTTATATTGTATGTAGACCACATCCATTTGGGTGCACCACACCCATAATCCCAGCTTTGGACCATGAGAGTCATTCACAAACTCTCGAGGCCTATATCCATGATTGCATGAGGCTTTGGGGAACATTCAGACTCAAACCATAACACTTGTTATATACTTAATGTATGGAAATATACAATAGAAACTTTGGGAGGCCTATTGTTATCAGTGCCATTGTGTTGATAATTTGGGCCTGGAATCAAGCATATGTGACTATATATTACCACTCTAAAATGTGTTAAAGGTTTGGATTTGGACAAATGTTATACTCACTTATAATAAACATAATGCAATCCCACTTAAAACTTTTAGTTAAATATAATGACATATCCCAAAAAACAAGGACAATGATTGGCTCAAGATCAATCAATGAAGAGTTGGTTCACTCGCCAATGAATGTTTAAGATATGAATTGTCCTTAGTATATAAGTAAGATAGTTCTAAATTTAATTGAGAATATATCTAAAGATTTAATTAACTTTTCTTATGGTTTATATTGACTCTACTTAATCAAAATGGAATAATACATGTTGCTATATACTTAAATGTAAATGTTATGCTAAAAGTAATAATGTTTCAAGATTCTACCAGTCACTTTGGGAAAATGGCATGATTAATGACTTTTAGTTGGTTTTGAAATGCAGGAATTCAGCTGAGTATATATGGTTGTGATTTGTGATGATACTATATTACAGCATTCTAATCTACATAGTTTTTCTTAGTAGCCTAGGACAGATACTTTAAGATTTTTATTGATTATAATGCAACAAGGGATTTAAAATTTATTTTCAACTTTAATTACTAATAACTTTTAAAATATTTTTGCTTTGATTTTATAAAAATTAACTTTTACACAATTGAAAGAATGAACATTAACATACCAGCTCATTAACTTAGAATCACTAAAGATCAATTGTACTTTAGAACTCAAATTAAATCTTAATTTTTATGTAGTCCAAAGGGAATGTTTTTTCCATGATCTAATTAACTATCATTCCATATTATTACCTCATAAGAATTACTACATACTCAAATAAAAATAAAGATTGTCACTGCCAAAAATAATAATAGTTTTAACCAAAAGTTAAATTTTATGAATACTTACATTCTGTGTCTACATGTCAACTATAAGTACTAATGAGGTAAATTTTGTTATTTTTTCCTTCAAATATAGTACCTAAGTACTATAGGTACTATATTTTAATCTAACATTGTTATCCAATTTAAAAAAATACTCATTGAAGACATGAATGTGATGGAGTCAAGAAACGCATGATGTGAACATGGAGAACTTTGAAGTGTCACGAACTAGAGAAGCACACGAATAAAATCACGACACTCGTACTATAGTAAAGATGCAAAACTAAATTTAAAAAAATCTCTCAAAGGACAAAGGAATGGAATAATTTTTATTTTTGTGTATGCACTTGGCAGGGAGTTATACTTTCCTTGCTTTTGGTCTTTTAAAAATATTTTCATTTATCTTGTGTTTATTTCTGCTAATTACAAATTCAACTAAAATTTTTTTATTCTTTAATTGGATTCTTTTTACTTTAATCTTTCTCATCTTTCTTTTCCTCTTTTTAAAAATTTTACTCCCATTTTACTTTTCCTACCTCTTCATTTTTATTATTCTTGCTACTCAGCTTTATTTTTAGCTGTTTAGCTGAACCTATGCTATTACTGATGAATTCTTTTCTATTGTAAATGGTGACACAGTTGTTGGATTTTTAAGATATTTTATTGTAAGTCAACATTTGGTTTATCTTTTTGTTTACAGTGCTATTACAGACCTCTTTTCTATTAAGCATGGTATAGTTGTATTTTTAGGGTTCTGATGGTCTGTCAATACCTGGTTTGTCTCTGACTATTATTATTGCTAATTTGTTTGCTATTGTGAAAGGCAACATAGTTGTTAGCTTTCATTTGGCGTTTACTTTAAACTAACGTTAGTTTTGCCTTTTAGATAACAACAGTACTGTAGCTAGTTTTCTTCTCTCTCAGTCACACAGATGAGTTCCCAAGAGAAGATGGACACTATAAAGATCCTCAAATATAACACTGTTTTCATGGTGCCTGGTCTCCTTCACTATGTTATGAGGCACTTCTTTTCCCTCTGCCTGCCATCCCATGAGCAATGTCCCTACCATGTCACCCTGTTTTAGAATCCATCAACTAAAACATGAACCAAAACCAACCTCTCCTCTAAGTTGTGGGTATCAGCTATTGTATCTCATGGAGGAAAAATTACCTAAGACATGAAGGGAGTGAAAGTCTACTGTAACAAAAAGTCTAGTACCATGAAAAAGGGGATTGAAGAGTACTTCAGAAAACTGAAAGACCTCTCCTGTTCCTGGATAGGCAGAATCAATATTCTCAAAAAGGCTATATGACAAAAGTCATATGTAGATGTACTGCAAAAGTAGTCAAAATACAAACATGCTTTTTCATAGAGCAACAATAATAAAATAAAAATACTAAGGTTTGTTTGGAAGAAAAATTAATCGAGATCCATGTCTTTTTCCCAGGACTAGTGTCAAGTCAAGATTTATGAAAGATTAACACGTAATACCAAGAACACTGAATGTGGTAGGAAAAAATAATTGATAGAGTCTCTTAAAGACATAGGCAGAATCAAGAACTTTCTAAACAGAATAGCAATTGAACAAGAAACAACACCATTCATCTACAGGTGGAATTATATCAAATTAATAAGCTTCTGCTCACCACAGGGAACAATCAAAAGAATGAAGAGATGAATGGAAAAAAGTTTTGCCAGACACTCCTCAGACAGTGGTCATTGCATACCCATGTTTATAACAGCACAGCTTATAGTAAAATAGGTAAGTTTTGGAAGCAATCTACCTTCCCATCAACAGATGAGTGGATAAAGAAAAAATGGTATATATTCACCATGGAATAATACCCAGCCATCACGAAGCTTAAATTTCAGTCATTAGTAGAAAAATATGAATATATCTTTAGACTGTAATTGTAAATACAATAAGTCAGACACAAAATATTAAATATTTGAAGGTTTCACTTATGAGAAATTTAAATATACATGATTCTGTAATAAAAAAATAGGTGATAGAATACAAGGAGATAGATTTTGTTGAGATGGGAAGATCTGTAAATGGAGAAAGATGGAAAGAAGAGGAATGAAAAATAAAAGTGATCAAGATGTGGTATGTTTATGTACTAATTCTCCTCAGTGAATGTATATATTATGTATTAGGAAGGAAACAAACAGGTTAAAATTATACCTATAAAAAAAGCTTTGTGTGTGAGTGTGATGGAAATATAAATCAATATTACTCCATAAGTTTGCAAATAGATATTATTGGGCATGAACAATTAAAATACTTTACTACATTTGACTAATTGTCCACAAATGAAGAAACGTAAACTATACCAATGATAATGTTTCAAATTTATCAGCAGAATTTTCACATGTATTTCTATTAGTTAGCTGCATACAATAAAAAAAACCCTCAAATAAATGCTTAATTTGCATGATAAATATTTTTATTTGCATGAGTGAAGTTCAGATGCAATTATTCTAGGCTACAGGCCTTTCTATAAATGTTAAGGGCACAAGCTGTTACTATTTCACTCTTCAGCAGCATGAGATTTACTTATTTTAATTCTTAACAACAAGAAATATAATGTATATCTTCTATGTTTTAGTTTTCAGGAAAGAATAGGGAAATAAGTATAGAGAGCGATTTCTAGAGAAATTTCCACTGTCTTTAAGCTTTATATCAAATTTCATAAAAATCTCAGATTACCTTCACACATCATTGCCAGAACTGTATCATATCACTAAACCTTAGTAAAAAGGAGGATTAGAAATAGATCTCTGAATAGGATGCAAATTTAGAAGACAATGCTATGAAGTACACATACATCTTAAGTAGACATTAAGCAGTCTCAGCACTATTAAAAATGAAAATTGTACGCCTTTTAAAATAAGTCATATATCTACTATTCTTTCAGTTAATCTTCTTAATTAGTAGGGAAGACCAAATTACGATTTGGTCTTAGTTTTCATAGCTAATAGTATTTCTTCATTTCCACAATTATAAATTTTGAAAAGATCTTAATTTATGAACTAGTTGAGGGATGAATCAAAGGCAATGAAAAACTGCCATTTAATTAATGATGAGTAAAGGACATTTGCTAGGTGTTTCAAAATGAATCAGTTTTAAGTGCAGAATAACTGCTTATTATGTAACATACTTTTTGAAGAACAAAAATATTACAGGATTCAAATTCATGTGTAGGCAACAGTAAATTTCCAGCTAACTATAATTCTTGTGATATAAATCTCTATTTCTAAAAGGACCTTGTTCAAAGTAATTATATTATCTGAGAAAGAAAATTATTAGAACATTTTAATGAATTAATTTATTGTTTAAATAGCTGCAAAGGAAAATGATGGTACCCTAAAGATTTGTGCTAAGGTAATTCACCACAAAGAAAAGGAAAATAAATTATGGAAAACTGCTTTACAGTAATTCATATTTTTGCCCTGCAAAGTTATATTAGGTTATTTCTTATTGAAAATGTTTGTGCTTAAGGAGAATGCTGTCCCAAAGATACCACAACTTCAAGCTTCAGTAGAACCTTCCTTGAAGAGAATGCATAATAAAATCCTATTTTATTATCCTTTGCTATTTTAACCTACACATAAATCAAAATGCATATATGATATATTGCTGAAGTATTTAAAAAATATTGACATGAATATTTTTCTGAAATAAAGATACACTTAGTTATTTGGTAGGCACTAAGATATGTAGATAATAAATTAATATATTATGTAATTTTCCATTGTCAAAACATAATTTTATTTAAATGCACAAAGTATGTGCAAGTATTAAGACATTAAAATATTCAGCAGGTTTAGTTTTATTAATAAAACTAATGTCCTTGAATCCTACTTTCTTTCATCACAATAATAAGCTCCAGCATTTGCTGTGTTAATAAGCCTACTCCCTCCTCCATTGCTTTAGTTACATTAGGTAAGGTAGAAAAAGTTCATTGTGGGCCTAACATCTAAGAGAATTTTTCACTATATAATGTAATAATAATTGAAAATTTCATTAAGCATCATTTTATCTATCTCCATAGAGACAGAAAATGACAAGATGACTTTAAACAAGTGTAGATCAAAACATTAAAGACAAGAAGCAAAAAAATAAATAAATAAAGTACCATTATAATTCCACATCTGGTCAAGGAATGGACCATTTTGGTCTAGACTCTTGGTCACCAACATGAAAGCAACAATTTGAAAAAAGTTCTATTATGTAAAAACCTACCTAGAAGAAACTAGTCATTTTTGGAAACCAAACTTAGAAATAAAAAAGGCAGGAAACACTACTCCAAATAGAAATGTCTAGAATCTAGAGGATTTTTTTGTTTGCGTTGGTTGGAGCATGTTGTAATAATGTTAAAGATAGTAAATGATCATCTCTTTCATTTTAAGTTTGACTTTGAGATAGGTTTTTGCTGAGTTGCTTAAATTGGCCTTAAACTTGTAATCCTTCTACCTCATGCTTTCTTGTAGCTGGAATTGTATCCATGTGCCACTATGACCAGCTGGACTGTATTTTTAAACATACCATCACTATTGGACAAAAAAGAACCCCCAAGTCCTTTGAATGTCTCTGAATTTAGTTTATGTGTCAAACATAGGACATGTTTTCAAAACTGATGCCCCTTATCATCGTGACAGGAAAATGATCAAGTTTCTTGATTTTTCCATTTAAAGTAGCTACTGGCGTAGCTCAGTCAAACACACCAAGAAAGATAATATCAGAAGTCAGGAGCTACCCTTTGAGACATTCTACAACCACATAATTCATTCAATATAGAGACTTATAGCTCAATGAGTCACAAAAGGACTAGCTCATCCCTATGGTCATTCTCTCTTTCAATAAGAGTATCACTTTTGGGAATTATGAGCTTCAAGAAACCAGCATGATAAATGTTACAAATAGCACACAACCATCGAGTCTCAGCAATAACTCACTTAACTGTTGCAATGAACCAAACCCATGAAGTCACTTTAACAGCCTTCCTTAAGGGATCTGAACTTAGGGTTTAGAAGTAAAAGAGATAAAAGGATGAGGTTGTTCCAGGGCAGTAAGTAATGATAGGTGTTTTGTTCATTTTTGTTTTTATTGTGTCAAAACACATGGCACAAAATTTAGCATTTTAAGCCAAGTTTTGCATTTTTGTTTTGGTTGGGAGTGGTTACCAGCTTATCTCATAATGGTACTTATGTATTAAGCCATTAAAAATTTCTATATCTTCATTGAAAAATCTACCTCTGGCACTTTTTACCTTGCTTGACTCAGCAGCTATAATCATACTGATGTGAGAAAGACTTGTGTTAACTGTGGCCCGTTGTCTTATAATCTTATCTTTCTTCTTTCAGAGAAGAATGAGAAGAAAGCAACACTCTGATGGCTTCTTCTATCATATTTTTTGAAGTTAACCTATTAAAATTTCATTAACAAGTGAGAAGATGGGTGTCACAGAGGCACAGAATGTCACAAAACCCCAGCAATTCTTTTTCTATCTCTTAAAGTGGTTCACAAGCCACTCAGAAGGTCTAGCCAAAAAGCCATATTGATGTCATCACCCCATTACCATCACCAAAGCAGTCAAGAGATTTTATACTACTTGCAAACTAACAAGTTAACTTCATGTATTTTCATGTATGTTGGCAGGACATACAAGATGGCTATGCATACATACACTGCAGGCTGCTATTGACATCAATAGCATTACCTAGAGAATCACCTTTTTTACTCCTGTTCCCTTAGAGCACTTACTACAACAAGATACAGAAGGCGAGGTTATGCTTCTACAAATATGAATTTCACTGAAGAAAAGGAACCTCATGCTTAGAAGCTGAGATTTGAATAGACACTATATGTATCATTTGCTCTGAAGAGAAAGGAAATAATATCTTTGTTATGCGTGACAGATTCAAAACCTATCTGGTTGTTGGGGCTCTGCAAGCAAAGGGAAAATAAAGGGTCACACACACTAAGGGTCAGCAAAATGGCTGCCGCCCGGCCCACCTAAGCAAGCAGCTTTTATTGAGATGAAGAACAAAGACATGCAAACTGTGCATGCTGAGATTATATAACTTGTTTACTTCTTGACCTTACAGGACCTCATGTTTTTACCTTGGGTTGGGGGCGATGTTTAAAGGCCTGCACTTTTCCCATAACATTGTGGAGGAGATGTGTCCAGGAAAAAATGGAATCAGTGTGGCCTCTCTACATCTGGTAAATAGTAGGAAATATATATCTATTTTGGAGACAGTATGGTATATAAACACTCAGGTATGACTTTGAGACAAAGTTTATCGAATCATCACACTTTGTAGAAAATTAAAGAGCATTTCCTCATTATATAAAGTAAATTCTCAGACAGCATGCCAAATGTAAAATATCATCAATAATACTAATGCATTTTTTTCTAAAACTTTCTCACAGTGAAGAATTGATATGTGTTTCACTTCATTTTTGCTATTTGAGCTCACAATTTGAAAAATGTGTGTGAATTATTTTCTATAACAGGTTGCTCACAACTAATTGAATTGTAACTTTTTTACAGCAGATATTCATTATTAATTCTCCAAAAAGGATTAAGATTGAAATTTTCCTGCCTTTATGTAAGCTGCATTTCTCAGTCTGCCTTAGATAATTAGCTAGGCTTTTGTAGTTATAGAACAGATTATCTTTGGAGAAGATTATAAGAAATATGTCCTCCTATAGTTACACACTATTTATTATAATCAGAATTTTGATATTATGGAATCAATTGTACATATTAAAGATTATTTTCATATCATGATCTTTGTGGTTGCATTATATATTACTTCTTATTCAAATAGTATTGTTTTGTATATGAATAAGGTATTATTTAATAACTTCAATTATCCACTTAAACCATTCATATAATGTGTTGAAGTTAAAAGTTTATATCTTCCAAAAATATTAAAAGGAAAATAATATTAAATTTCAACAATCAGAACTTGGAACCAACTAGGATACCTTTTAATAAATGGATAAAAAATTGGGAAACATCCATACAATAGTATCTTATTCATTAATAAAGTGAAAATAAACGAATTGTCAACATAGAAAGACAAGATGGACTGGAAACTTAATGCTTATTGAAAATTAGCAAAGTCCATCTGAAAGGCCACCTGTTGTCTGGCTCCAAGTAAGGTTATGATGGAAAAGATGAAATTACAGAGATGCTAAAAAATTGGTGGTTTTCAGAGTTGTGTCAAACAAAATTCAGGCTCTCATCAGCCCCCGAATCTGTCAGTATCTTCGGCTTGAACTTCCCAGGTTCCAATACTAAGAGAAATAAGCATGTCTTGTTCAAGACACCAAGATAACTTGTTATTGCAGGCAAACTGAGACAGCCACTAAAGTCATAACACTACTAGTAAAGAAGATGTGTTTAAAATTTTCAGAACTTTTCTGACTCACATTTTTCATTATTGAGATCAACAAAGACAATACATGCATATATATATATATATATATATATATATATATATATAAAACAAATTTTTCTTTGAAATTGGAATTTATGCCCTTTTGACTACATTCAGATGAAAAGTATTTCTAGATGTAAGTTTAAAGTGTAATAACTAAAAGTAATAGAATGATATTAGAGATACTGATGAACAAACTTAAAAGTAGAATTATTGTTTAATAATTATCCTTTGATTACCTGGATCAGTTCAAATATACAGATAATAAATACTAAAATTGCATATATATATATATATATTTAATGTGCTTCATTTTATCTTTTATTTTTTATCCTCTCTGATTTGTATACTTCTACACAACAAAAATGAACATGAATTTATAGGGTCAATAAAACTTCTCTCTTAAGAAATTTTAATACCTGAAGATTGCAAATATGCCACAGCTTACACATCCCAGGCTCTCACCTATTTTATTTACCTCAAAATGCCAGGATTTTCCGATCAAGCATACTTTGCTGTTCAAGGAAATGTTGAATTGATTAATAAGCCTTGAATATAAATAGAGGTGTCAGCAAATCCTCTAATTTTCTTGCCCACAGTCTGCAAATTCTGCTTACCTCTATACCTGCTGAATGGTTTTAGACTGTAAACAGCAGGTCTGGGAAATAGCTACTCTTTAGAACAAGCCACTTATGGCTGAGGTGTGACTCCTGTGATCTCACATGAAATCAGAGTAAGTGAGTTCTCTGCACTCACACCAGACCTACAATGCCTCCTGGCACCTCTGGAGTTCTAGTCCGACTATGCCCTTCTTAAACTAAGCTTCGTTAAGTTTCAAAGAAAGCATTGGTAAGGAATGGGCAAGAGGACCTCTGGAGAGGCCTTCTGCACAGCAGCGCCGTACCTGCCAGGCCCTGCCTTCAGCAGTCCGAAAGTCCTCAGATCTCTGATTCTGAACCTGGCAGATTCTCTACACTCTGCCCTCCAACTCAGTGTCTGTGGTTCAGAAATTAGACATAGTGAGAGAGCCCAAAAGGTCATGTGACTCACCTTGAAAATATTTCTAGACTTTTCAGTCTTTTCCTTCTATTTGTGCAAGTGCTAAAAACTGGTCATGTCATATTCATGTTCTCCTAGTTTTATATTTGTTTATGGCAGGAGACATGATTCTTACCAGTTACTTCTTGTCTGGTGGCATTAACAGACAATTTTTAAACTCTGTATGAAAAGATATTAGTTTCGGAATTAGGACAAGATAAAAAAAAAGTGACATTTTTACTTAGGATAGGTATTGTGTCCTATTCAGCCATGTTTTAGAATTGTAAATGGGTAGAAAACTTTTGTGACATAGTAAATTTTCTGCAAAGTAATTTATAATGTTTTCATAGCTTTCTCAGTTAACATATTACAATTTGAAATTTCAAAATTAACATTTACTAACAAGATTTCATTAATATAGCTTTATTTATGAGGAACAATTTGATAGTCATAATAAAAATGTTGGAATCAGGGAACTGGAATCTCATATTTAAAATGAAGTAATATTTAGATTAAAGTCAATATTAAAATAATTTTAAAATTTGAATTTTCTTTTTATGAAACATTTTCTTCTCCCCCAAATATTTAAATATCACAATAGAAAATAAACAACAATATTTAATTCATCAGAGAATATATTTGGCACTTGATAGTAGTTTTCCAGATAGAATATCTGAAGAGAGTTGCCTTTACAATTATGAAAACAAAGTATTGCAATTTAATTTTAAGTTAAATACTCTGAATTTAACTCATGAATAAATTAAATGTCTTTTCCTTTTATTATTTAAAATAATAAAATGCTAGCACATTTCTTCACCTTTCTGTTTTGTAATTCAAAGTATTTTCTGATTTGGAAAAATACATCAAGGAAGGCTAAAGAATAGGTTTCCATATTTAAAAAAAGCCATGTATAAATCAATAGAAAACAATATACATAAAATTAATGATGTATGCCAAAAAGAACAGAGTTTTGTATATTTTCAATCTATGCTTACTTGTAAAATATATGCCTCAAAGATGTATTTTGAGTCTCTTCTTCATATTTTTAGTCACTGGAAGATAGAACTACTATGTAGCTTACTAACTATCACATACATTGTTGGATTGGTCCAGAGCTTGAGACTATTACATTTCATTCAGAGAAAGTTGCCTGGCAATTCCTGAACATGCTTATGTGTTTAGCTGAAATAATAAATTAAAGTGACACAATCCATTCAGGATGGAGTTGGCCACACAATCAAATAACTGATATTAACCTAAAGTTCACAAAACACAACAGTGTTATAATTTTATGATTAAAATTAAAGGTTAGTGATCTGAAGGTTAGTGTACTTGATCTGAAGGTTAGTGTACTCCCAAAAATATTTGCTACTCTGGGGCAATCTCAAGCCTACAGTTCAATGACAGTGTCAGGATGAGTGTTTTTATTAACTATAGAAGATCATTCCCTCTGATAAGGATGAATTTGTATTAGATTTTAAGAAAAATATAATTATTTTGTTTTTTATAGCCAGATTCTAAAATGGTCAATTATTCCAAAAACCTTAGCATTATCTCTTACTCGAACTTCCCTTCCATGACCTAATCTGATTCTAACCAGTGAAATCTGCAAAGTAATGAATGTCATATCTGTGGTTGTAATACATAAAATTGTCGTGTCCATTTTCCGTTTTCTTTGCTGGCTTGTTCTCTTGTTAGGGACATTCCCATAAGGAGGAACTGAGAACAGTCTCTTGCTAACTCAGAACCAAGGGTGACTTCTGACCAACACCTAGAAGGATGTTAATGTCTTCAGTTTATAACTGACCAAGGGAATCAGTGCTGCCAAGGACCACATCACCATCATGGAATGGAAGTGGTTCCTTCTCCACTTCCCTCACACGGGATCAGCCCAGGCTGACAGTACAGGAACTCTGCAGAGGAGCCAGCTACTTAGATAGACTGCACATCGGGAACTTTATCATAATGAATGCACCAAAGCTGCTAATTATGTAATGATACTGTGAGGAAATCACAGCTAACACACTGGACATTCAAAATGCTCCTCAATTTGGTACCGATCTCCCAGACAAACAAAAAAGAAAAACAAAGCACCAAAACAACATTTACCACAACTCAGCAGAATGAACTGTCAAACGTGTAATAACATTTCTGTTGAAGGCATAAAGTTTAAGCTACTGGTGCAAGTCATTGGTAGAACAGTTAGCTGGAAAAGATCCTGGATTTGGTCTTTAGCACCAGTGAGGAAATCACAAATTGTTCTTATTAGTGAATAATTTGAATATGATATGAATTCTCTTTGTGTGTGTGGACTTTCAACTATAAAAAATAAATTAATACATAAGGATACATCTAAGTAAATGTGTCACAGAGAAGTACTACAAACACATTTACCTAATGATGACAGGAAGCCAGGGCAGTCAACATCAAGTATTAAAGCTGCCTTCTGACTGCCAATAATCTTCCTTCTACCATTTACCATGACTGACTTGTTAGATTCTTTCAACAACCACCTCTTTTACAGCCTACTTTTCTTCTCAGATTATCTTCTGTTTTCCAATTTATGATCAGTTTTGCTATTTTTTCTAAGTGCTTTTCTATTTCTCTTTGTTTTGTTCTCCCTTTCCTCTGCTCTTCTTTCCTCCTCCTCCTCCTCCTCCTCCTCCTCCTCCTCATCTCTCTCTCTCTTTTCCCTCACCCTCTCTTCCCCTCCCTCACCCTTTTCATTTCTCTGCACAAGGATCCAGCTGGTCAGGCCAGTAGGAACAGGACCGCTTCTTTCCACAAGAAAACTTCAGGTAGTTTTTCATGGTGAAGGACCATTGATAGTCATTGTATGATTTATGATTCTTGGCACTTAACAGAATTAAAACTGTGCTTAGGTTTTTATATGGTAATTGCAAAAGCTTTTTAAAAAGAAAGTCACATAAGGATATTTGTCATGAGCTTTCTACTTTTATAGTTGCTTTATTTATTTATTTTTTCTTGGTACCAGCAACCAAACTCAGGACCTTGTACTTGCCAGGTTCTACTTTTATTGTACGACTTTTTGCATAGAATTGTGACTTTTAGGAAGGCAGGTACTCTGTTACAGCACAACTTGCTATAGAATTCAAATTATTTTACCTATGTCTTACATTTTCTTGCCTCTATGCAGGTCTTCATTTTCATGATACTTACTTAACCTCAGATGATTGATAATTGTACATTTGCAAACTGAATCCAATCTTTATACTTACTATTTCTACCAAGAAATCAGTTTTAATATCTCAAATATAAATGATGTCTCTCCCCAAATTCAGATCCATTGAAATTTGTCTTCTTCTATTTTTTCTAGCAATATTTGTTCTTATGCTGTATCACCTATTAAAATATAAAAATGCTGTGGGCAGGATCCTCTTTTACCAATCATAATTAATAATTCTGCTTTAAGTTAAAAAGAAATTTTTAAGAAAAGACTGCACATACAAAATTTAAATCTAGTATACATAATGAAATACACTCTCCTTACTCTAATTTTAACATGAGTAAGAATGCCCTGAGTCCTTCATTTTTTAGGGAGTAATTTTTGCAGAAGAATATAAGAAACATTTCATTTTCTATAAAATGGTCATTTTTATATTTGTTATTTTCTACACCAGCATTGTTGAAAAGAAAAAATAATAATTCTGGCAAAAAAAAAAAATAAAAGTTTTTCTTCTGTTTGTTTGTTTTTGCAGTGGGAATCGAACTCAGGACCTTGTGTTTGCCAGGTAGATGCTGGGCCACTGAGTTATATATCCGTGGACCAATGAAAGTGTTTTCCTCCATGCTACTTAAGCTCATCTCTACTGGGTGTGATTTTTAAGTGCTGGAAAATGGTAATTGTGACTGTGCTAATTATTCTTTGTTTGACTTTACTTTGATTTAACAACATACTTAAAAGCCACATTCTTATTCTTGTCACCTATTGTTTTGGCAATCCTTATTGTTTATTAAGCTATACAATATTCAGTTGTCTCATTTTGTCTGTATCTCCATTCCACTATTTAACATTTCAGTTTACTGATCTATATATCCTTAGTTTTATTTGCTTCTCCATTTCTGTTATAACTCTCCTGATTCAGAATACATATGTCCTCTGTTAAACTTACAGAATATAAATTATACCGTATCCCCCATTTGCTTTATAAAAGCAGTGTTCACTTATAAATGTGATTCTTTGGTGCTTTTACTGAAACATTAAGGTTTCAAATGGAGAAAATATTTATACCTGAAATATGGGAAATTTCCATGAATATAAGGAGAATTCACAATAGCCATAACTCAAAATAAACATAAATAATTCCAAAACAAATTTTTTCATGGTGAAATAAGTAACCTATATTTCTAAATGATGCTGAATCTTCTTGACCATCTAGTAGACTGATTTGATATAAGATAAATCCTGAATTTTGTACATGGAAGTAATTTACTTAAATTTTCTTCAGCCAATTTTTTTTTTTTTTTTTTTTGGTATGGGGATCAAACTCGTGACCATGTGCTTGCCAGGCAGGTGCTTATACCACTGAGCTAAATCCCCGGCCCAGCCAAATAGTTTTTTGCCCAATATTTTTTCTAATTCTTGCTATTTTCACTGCAATTATTTTCATAAAAATAATTATTGGTATCAAATGGAGATATCATATTCTTTAAATTTAATCTAATAGCCTTCCGTTTTAACTAAATGGGTATATATCTTTAAAGTGTCTCTTATAAAGTAGGTTTGAAAATTTTCTGTCAACATGTGAAAATCTTGAAGTCATGATTTTATACGTGAAATAGTTGGTCCTGAAAAGGTCATATTATGAGCCAGTCTATAAAGTCATCAATAGCAGGTTCAGAGGTTTAATAGAAAGTGGAAGGCAACATTTGAAAAGATCAAGGCACATAGTTTAATATGAACTTGGTTTTGCTTTTTATTTTGAATAAAAATGTGAAACTGAAGTTATTTTTCTTAGAATTAAACAGTTAAGCCCCATTTTGGCACCAGAATGGAACTTATGTTGGAAGTGGGCTTCTTCTCATTTGAGTCATTTCATTGTACAAAATGTCCTTTAGGTACTACCTGGGATATCTGTATTCTTGGAAAACTGTAATTTTAATATCTAATAAGGTGTTTGCATAGATTTCTACCTGCCTAACACTTTCAAGCCCTGTCTCCGCTTCCCTCCCACCCCACTGCAGGTGAAGTAGCCTTAGTTCTTGCTCTGCTGGTACCAAATATGCACCAGAGCCCTCAACCCAGTTCCACCCTGACTGCACTTGAATCTGAGCTGTTTTCTTTTCAATCTGTCTGGCTCCGTCTTCAGAAATGCTTTCAAGACAGCTCTTCTCCATAGAGCACCATGAGGTTAGTAACAGATTTTTGCTTAATGCCTCGGTGCACATGTGGTGTCATCTGTGTCACACTCTAAAATTTGTGTACTGTAACGATACTTCTTGGAAATGGCCAAAGCAGGAGACATAATACTGTCCTAATCACACCCTATAAAACTTTGTGATTTGTGAAAATGTTGTGGGTCTGCTCTGAGTTTTATGTAGTATCATTTTTATTAGCAGTCTCCAAAATAACATTATATTAATTTGATGGCCTCTTCAATAATGGCCCTTTGCATTTCCCTTTGAGCAATTAAGCATATTAGAGTTGAAACGACCACTCGGAAAGGCAGGTTTTAATCAAATTGACTATATAGTATGATGAATAATGCTCCCTACCCTGTAAAGTTGTCCATTTCAATCTAAAGACATATAAAAGAATCTTTCAAGGTCAAACTGTCCTGTCAGGTATGATTGAGTTAAGAATCTTGAGATAGGGAAACTACCCTGCATTATCTGAGCAGGGATCTTCATGAGATGGAGGTCACGGGGTCATAGAGGGAACATGTGAGGTGGACAGCTGAGATGAGAGGAGGCAGAAGATGCTTCACTGCTGACCTTGCAAATGGAGAATGAGAGTCAGGAGCCAAGGAATACCGGTGGTTTGTAGAAGAAAGAAAAGGCAAAGAAACAGACGCTGCACCAGAGACTGTGGGAAGAAGCTGATCTGCTAATCCCCTCTTTTTTCTGCCCTCCACAACATTAAGGGACTTAATATATATTGGTCAGAGCCACTAGATAAAGTGGTGAATTGTCTAAGTAAGGAATAAACAACTTTTGTAATGACCAAAGGAAGACAATGACCACAGATGATTTTTTTCCTGAAAATTTTCTCTGAAGAGGCAGTTGATTCATTAGTGCACCTAGGTCCCAACACCTGATCTTGTTTGTGTGCTTTCCAAAGCATGGTGTAATTTAAACTATTTCCTACCCTTAGACTTTGAGTTTCATCAGATTAACAGTACTTTTTTATATTGCCAGCATTTTAAGAATAATAATGGACATGATCTGTTTTCCTAGACTGTTTCTAAAATCAACACAAAATAAAAGATTGTTCTCAATAAAATATGGTTACTGTTGTTTTTGAAATATCATACTTACTGGTATTTTAATTTCTTTTTTATCGGTACTGGGGATTGAACTCATGACTGCCTGCTTGCAAGGCAGGCACTTATGCCACTGAGTTAAATCCCAAGTCCCTATTTTTTTCTTTTCATATCTACAATTGTAAATTATACTATAAACAAAGAAAAAAATAGACATTTCTGACCTCCCTCAATCTCTCTTGCTGAATTTAGGATTTATCATTTCCTCCTTATAAAGTTTGCCAATAAACAGATTTCAAAAACAGCACTGAGGCTTCTGGGAGCAAGGTGCTCTAAGGCTTGATCCTCTGCCCACATAGAAATCAATGAGAGCTTCTATTCATGCACTAGCCTAACTTCACAAGAAATAAGGGAACAGGGCAAGAGATTGCACTGCCTAACTTTAGTACAATAAGAAAAGAAGCATTTAAAAAGAAGTAAGAGTTTCTCATGTCACCACCTTCACTAACTTCAAGCCTCTTGAAAAGAGATGTTTCCCACTTGGGTGAAGACAAGCGAATTATGTCTATATTTTAGTCTGCCAAGATGAAACGTGATCGACTGAAAGTCTCTGGCAGAGCCTCTAGGCAATTACACACAGACAGAGCTCCTTAGCTAAGTAGCCAAGGCACTGCCTCCACTGCCCTTGCCAGCCTCACATGAGGAGCAAGATTCTATCCATCAGGGTACAAGAAAGATAAATAAGCACAAGACAAGCAAATAAGCACAGGCTTTGTTTTGAATCTCAGTGATGGGGTAAATTTGTAAGATGTAATACCAGTCAGGACCCACACATTCTTATCTCCAGGTCAGCACTCCACAGACAGAGGCTTTAGACCTGCCTATATACCAAGAAGAGACTGATGCTCCAATAGGAAGCAGTTGTATTTCACCCTGCAGCACTACCTGCTGTGGAACAGGTCTGGCTATCCTTCTGATTCTGCTCAGGGCCCTAAACTGTGGGATTTTGTGCCATCTTTCTTAGCATCAGCCTGAGTAGTGATACCACCAATATCTGCCTTCCACATGCAGCATCAGAGGGAGTAGTAAGGCTCTTTTACTTGAGTATTGGTGGTATACTGAGCACAAAACTCAGTACTGAGCTGGTGAAATCTATCTCTGGGTAGATGATGGTGGTCTCAAGCCAGTGTCTGTAGACAGAGTCTCTGGACCTGCCTTAATACCAAACAGGAGCATCCACAATTCTGGTCACTAAGATTTTTCTTCCATCTAGCATCACTTCTGGCTATTTGTAGTAATATTGAGGTGTGAATCAAACATCAGCCTCATCAACAGCCCATGGAAGCAGGGGGTCTACGTCCCAACCCCAATACAGCTACAGATGGCTGTAGGCTCTGTACAAAAATCCACATTGTGGTGTTGAAAGCCAAGGCCAATGCATTGCACACCTTTTTTCTCCCTTGATGTGAGGCAGCACAACATGGCACTGTGGGCTGGTCCCAAGGTGGTGCAATCCAAGACTGAGTGTAATCTCACGTTGCCTGAACACAGACTAGTGACTATGGACAATGAACCTGGAGAACTCCGACCTAGTGAAAACTTGATGGGGAAGACTATCCTTACTAGAGAGACTCTGCCTTTATTCCATAAAAGCAGCAGATAGGAGATAAAACTGGGTCTGAGGTACCTTCTAGTGCTGAGTGACACAGTATACTTATGGCAAAACTGGATTTAGGGGACCATATAATGCTGAAATGCCAGAAATATCCATAGGCTGACAGAAAATTAACAGACCACTAAGAAAGTCTCCAAAGATAAGTAGAGAGGAAACCAGGTTATGAACACTAGAGCAAAGATATAAACACTTCACCCCCTAAATGGTGTCAGAAGATAACAGGCATCAACGACTTTCAGGAATAGTAACAGCACCTCATGGTCAAAATAATATATTAGGAAAGAACAGTTAGTAACCAGTATGTGTGAACCCAAGGACAGACACTTCAAAAAATCCGCTTTAAGAAAACCCAAGGAGTTTTGAAACACACACACACACACACAGAGAGAGAGAGAAAGAGAGAGAGAGAGAGAGGAGAGAGAGAGAGAGAGAGCTCCAGCAAAGAATTTGAGAATGAATTAATTTTAATGAATAAAAATTCTTGAGCTAAAAATTAATGAATTTTAAGTAGTCACAGAAAACCTCAATACCAGATTAGGTTGAAGATGAATTTGTGAAGTTACAGAAATGCGAACTGGGAAGATACAACTGGAGTGGGAGAAAAAAGAAGACAAAGAAAACAAATATTTGAGCTATTGTTTTTCAAGAGTGATATGAGTAGGTCAATCGGAAGAAGAGCTTCTTTACCTAAACAATAACAGGAAATTTTACAGACAGAGAGACAGATACAAGAAAGAGAATGTTAACCAGTCAGATACAGTTCAGGGAATTCTTTCCCCAATTGAAAGAAAAAGAGAATAGGAAAGATGCAAAAATAAGAAAGTATAAAACTCATCAAGAAGAATAACAATGCAGACACACGCATAATGCTTTAATATTATAAGCATACTTTATAAATCACTCATATCATAACAACTGAGTGAAGATTAAGGAACTCAACAATTAAAAAGAACTACATTCATATCTCAAGAGATAAGCAATGGAGAAACTTGGAAAATAGGACATCAAAAATTTAAAAATTTGGAAGGGATGGAATTCAAATCAACAGGTATTAATTTTTCTCTTAGTATAAGGAATCACAATAAAAGTCTCATAATTTCTTGGAATCTTTATGTAAGGTTGTACCATTGAGGGAACCTTATTCCCAGGACACAAAAACAAAGATAGACCCATGAGTTTACATCTAACTAGGACACTTTCATACAGCAAAGGAAACATTCAGCAGAGAGAAGTAAACCTAGAGAATGGGAGAAAAAAAACCTTGAACACTACTCAGCTGATTTACATATTAATATCCAAAATATGTAAGAAGCTCAAAGCAATTATCAAATAAATGTATATAATTTAGATGTCCATAAACTGATGAATGGATGAAAAATGTAGTAAAGTCATGATAATACTCTGATTGTAGAATGGGTAAGGGAGCTGAGCAAGATGGTGCATAACTTTAGCCTAATGCACTCAGAAGGCTGATGCAGGAGGATCACTTATGGTCATAACTAGAGGCCAAATTAGTAGCACAGTGTGACCCAGCCAATGGACAAAGAAGCAAAAGAAGGAAGAAGAGGAAGAGAGGAAGAGGAGAAGGAGAAGAAAATGCAACATCCCATAGATGAACAGGTCCAAAAAGACATTTTGCAAAGAAGACATGCATGTGACTCACGGAAGAAAAAAAAACATCATGGAATAAAAATGAATAATATGATGAATAATTATCCCACGGCAGAAGTCATCTCAGTCCAGTTAGAATGTATGTGATCAAAAACACAGTTTCACACTGTTGGTGGGAATGTAAATTATGATGGCTCTTGTAGTAAGTGGTATAATTTTTTTTAAAAAAACTAAAAGGTAGAACTCTCATATTCAACATTGAGCAACTTCAATATTAAGTATACAGCCAGAGGAGGTGAAACCAAATGCCAAAGAGATGTGATTCACTTACATGGTTATTTTAACAGTATTCATAGTACTCAGGAAATGGATACAACCTAAGTGTCATTCAACTGATGAGCGAATGAAGGAAACATGGTCGTTATTGTATTTATACATTTGATTTCTCATATGAGAGAAACCATACACTATTTAAGCTTTTGTGTCTGGTTTATTACACTTCATTGTATGCTTTTAAGGTAAATCAATTTTCCTACAAATGATTCAAATTTGTCATTTTTATAGCACACTAATAAAAGATTAAAGAAAAATATGGTATATACATATAATTATAGAATTCTAGGAGAAAAGGTTGTAAATGTACCTTACTATAAATAATGAATTCTTGAAAATGTTGATATAACTGACCTAAATTAAACATTGCACAATGCATGTATGGTAATACCTTTGTTTACAAATGCTTCTGATTGCAAAAAGTTCAATTTACAGACCAAAGTGTTATGAAAACTTTGTTTCAGTTCACAAACTCCACACTGGGTGACAAACAACCATGGCTGTCTTTCCCACACAAACACAAATGCGCCATCTTCCTCAACGTCATAAAACAAATTAAGTTTGTAAAATGAGACACTACTGTTTCTGTCAAACCATCACATAGTACCCCATATACGAATTTTTTTTTATTTAAAGAGAAAAAAAAAACAGAAAAAGGATAGAAATATTACAGAATTTCGAGAAGATAACCAGTAAGAAATCACTAGTTGATAAATTACATATTGTTCATTTAGAAATAGTTTTTCAAGTTACAAAATTAAAACACTCAAAGTGGTCATTCAAGCAGTGAGAGTGCAAACAGATCTGTTCAACAATCCAACAAGAACCTAGAAATATGGTTATCAATTCCACACACCTAAACATACATGCAGCTATATCTTTTATAGTGCTTCCTATTTCCTCTTTTTTATAATACCAATTATATATTTTTAAATTTTTATTTAAAAAAAGAAAAAAAAGCAAAACAGAAAAAGGGTAGCAATAATACAGAATTCTAAAAGAAAGAAAAAAAAAGGAAAATGAGAAAAAGCCCCACTAAGAAATCACTAGTTTATAAATTACATATTGTCATCTTGGATGTAGTTGTTCAAGTTACAAAGTTAAAGGGTACACAGTAGACATTCAAACAGTCAGACTACAAACAGTTCTGCTCAAAGATCCAACAAAGATTCAGCAATATCGTCATCTGTTTTACACACTCAAACATACATGCAGTTATATCCCTTAGAGCACTTTCTTTTCCACTCTTTTTTACAATAGCAATTACACAATTTGGTTTTATTACACTTGTTGTTCTTATTGACTTTTTACACTAGAGACACAATATGATATTTATAAATATGATTCTTATTTATTTCACTAATGAGGATAGTCTCAAGTTGTCTCCATTTACCTATGAAGGCCTCAAGATCATCCTTTTTATTGCTGAGTAATATTCCATTGTGTAAAAATGCCACATCTTTTTCATCCACTCTGCAGTTGATGGCCATCTGGGTTGTTTACAGGATTTAGCTATCACAAATTGTGAACATGGGTACACATAAATCACTGTGATATGAACTTTTCAGTTCTTCTTGGAAAATACCCAGGAGGGGGATAGCTGGATTGAATGGGGCTTCCAATCCCAGTCTTCTGAGAATTCTCCATATGGATTTCCATAATGGTTGCACCAGTCTACACTCCCACCAACAGTGGATCAGTGTTCCTTTTTCCCCTGCAGCCTCGCCAACATTTGTTATCAGTTGATTTCTTGATGGCACCTATTCTTTCCGGAGTGAGGTGGAATCTCAGTGCTGTTTTAATTTGCATTTCTCGAATGACCAGTGATGGTGAACATTTCTTCATGTATTTATTTGCCATTTGTATATCTTTCTCTGAGAGCTGTGTGTGCATCTCAGATGCCCATTTTTGAAGAGGGTCTTTGAATTTGGGGGGCTTGATGTTTTTCAATTCTTTATATGTTCTGGACACAAGTCCTTCATCTGAGGGGTTGCTGGCTAAAATTCTTTCCCACTCTGTGGGTTTTCTTTTCACTCTGTTGGTGATTTCCTTTGAAGTGCAGAAACTTTTCAATAATATGAGATCCCATTTGTTGATTCTTTGAAGTGTTTCCCATGCAGTTTGTGTTTTGTTGATGAATTCTCTGCCTACTCCTAAATCTCTAAGACTTCTGCCTACCTTGTCTTGCAGTAGATTTAGTTTTTCTGTTTTAATATTGAGGTCTTTGATCCATTTAGACTTTAGTTTTGTGCATGGTAATAGGTTTGGATCTAGTTTCAGTCTTTGGCATGTGGAGAGCCAATTTCCAGAATTACTTAACTAGAGTGTTCCCAAATTAGAGAAATGCCTTTTATTTTAAAGTAAATTGTTCCTACTATAATAGTGGAAGGTGAAAATATCTTAACAATTCTTAAAAGTAAATTTTTCCAAATGTTATAGAGGAATCATGTTGAATAGACTTTCAAGTTATTTTTCACATTGAATCATTAACTTTTCTATATTTTCTTTATTTACATTCTAAGAAAAATCTGGAAAAATATACAGTTTGAAGTCAGCCTCCCTGGTGATTTTATTTGCTTAATAGACTGCTTAATTGAAGATTTGTTTTTAATAATGAGATAACATATTTAATTTAGCATGTAACATGTCTACCTTCAAATTTTAATTCATTTTAGATTTTTTTCAAAGGTCCTGAACTTTAAAAAATTTCCCACCATGAGAATAATTGTTGTAATTTCTCCTTTTGCATGAGAGTATGCAAATATGTAATACAAAAATAGAAAATATGTAATTATCTTAAACTTTGATTTTTTGTGGATATATGACCATACAGATATGAATTTAAATACAAAAATAAAAAACATGTAATTATCTTAAAATTTCCTTTTTTGTAGATATAGGACTGTACATGTATGAATTTATTTTAGTATTTTAAAAATACTCATTCTAGCTTACACATGTTAAATGCATTTCACACACTAAATATATTCCACATATTAAAAACATTTGTTTAAGGGTACTCATAATCTAATTCTTTATCATGGTAAATTTCAAAGTGATTTTCTGTTCTTTTGAATTTTTTGATGTAGAATATTTAATAATATTTCTACCGTACTTTGTTGAATCTGTGTCAACCTCTTGAAATCACATTTCTTTATTCTGACTTCATTAGTCTACTTCTTTTCCTTTCCTGTAGTAAGGCAAAGAATTTTCTTGAAATTTTCATTTATCTGTATTTGAGCAATGTAGTATCAAAGATGTAAGGCAAAGCAGCACTTCAGAGTTACCAATGAGATGCCCTGTGTTTAAGAGCTGGAGATTTGCATTATATACAGCATTTAACATAAACTATGTAGGTTATTATATACCTTAAACGCAAAGAGATGGTAAGGAAAATGTCTTTAAAAGTCAAAAATGCTAGTAATATTAGACAATTTATTCTACATGTAGCTATTGATTTTTAAACTATAATTCCTAAGAGAGAATGATATTTTAAGATATAACTAGAATGCAGTGGTAAATAGTCTATTACAGGAGATAAACAGTACATAACATTTGTTTGGCATGATTCATAGTTAAATCTTCTGTTCAGATTTTCCTAAAATTATATTTAAAATTTTTCATAGGTAAGGACAATGTACTTTCATTTAAAAGTTATGTCTCATTGTATTATTTACACAGCACATTTGAAAAGTTGAATATCATTGAAGCAAATGTCAAATTAGCATTATTTGTTTCTATAATGGCTATATATTAAAAAATAAGTGTTTTTTTATGCCTGTACTGTGATGTTTTTGCTACTAAGACTATGAAAATAGAAGAGATGACATAGGTGTGGAGCCATGAATCTACACACAAAACAGATATTGGAGAAAAAAATATATATGATAGTTCATGCAGAAGATTATTATATATTATATATTTTCAATATATGTAGAAGAGTATGAATATGTAGAAGATTAGATCTTTTATATGTAGAAGATTAGATATACCTCTTACTCTGTGTGATAATCAATTCAAAAAAAGAATATACTGTAAGCCATAGGCACAGGGAACAACTTCCTGAATAAGACTTCAATGGCTCAGGATACAATAGCAAGAATTAATAAACAGAAATTCATCAAATTAAAAAGCTTCTGAACAGCACAAGAAACAGATAGCACAATGTTCATGGAAATGTAAATTAATCCAGCCACTCTGGAAACCAGTATGAGGATTCCTCAAAAATCTAAAAATAAAGCTACATTTGATGCAACTTTACTGATACAAGATGTTTACCCCATTCACCCCAAATTAAAGTCAGCATACTGCAAATATATTGTTTACTGAGGTACGATTCTTTAAATTTAAGTTATAGAAAAAAATCTTAGCACCTCCAACTGATTAAATGAGTGGGTAAAAAAAATATGTATACACAATGACTTAGCCATAAATAAGAACAAAATCACATCATTTGCAGATAAATGAATGGAATAGGATATCATCATATTAAGTGACATAAATCAGACGAATAGCAATGTTATCTGTAGAATGAGAGAGAGAGAGAGAAAGAGAGAGAGACAGAGACAGAGATAAAGACAGACAGAGATATACAGTGAGAGAGAGACAGAGTGAGACAAACTGAGAGAGAAAGAAAGATAAACATGAAACTAGAAGAAGGTTACTATAGAAGAAGAAAGGAATCAGGAAGATCAGGAAGAAAGGACAAGAGTGGTAATGGGGAATTTAAGGTATCAAAAGGTTATTTGCACTCAGTTTGTCATTTGTCAAACTGAGTCCTGTTTTTCTGTATAATTATTATAAACTAATAAAAAACAAACATTCAAAGGAAAAACTGCTTATGGAAAAGTCTTTGCAATGTTGAGGCAAATCATGTTGGTATCTTTATCAGAAAATAGCATAGAAGTAAATTATAATGATTAAGTTTGTTTAAATATCCATAATTTTATTATGATGATAGTAGTAAGAGGGATTAAAGTAAATGTGTCTGAAGTTAAAAACATAGTGATATGGAAACAGTATGTCACATGTTTTGATGGCACCATGAGATACTAACCTCCCATTCAAGAAAACTAAGAACCATATTCAGGTGCTCTCATTCTGGGTTACTGACTGAAATTTTTTTCAGTCATCTATACAGATTATTACACCACAGTGGGAAGAAGCAATTTATCAAACCTGCCTAGTTATCTTGATTCTAGAAAAAACATTTTAAAATTCTCTATTGGGTGTCATAAAACACGGTGTTCTTCAGACTTATCCACTCTCATTGCAAAGTGGTTTTAAAAGTTAAGGGGAAAATGACCTTTTCTTTATGTTTCACGAGACTCTGCTAAAAATTAGAATTAAGAAAAGCAGAACAAATGATTTGTTTTAAAAGCACGCAATATCACAGTATCACATATGTAGAAGGCAATATATAACTGAACATTGAAATCTGTCTGAGAAGAGGTTGGCATAATTTATGTGATGTACAAGGATTTGGTTTCTTCTATTTCTTAGGTGTCTGTAACATTAAACCACATTCTTATAAAGCTGATTTCCTGTAACACATGATCCATGCTCTTTATGTGTCTAGGAAATGTGTGTGAGATGATTCCTTTCTTTCTAATATGCTGAAGTTCTATTATAGTTCCATTTACATGATATTACCTACTGTCTGTCAATAGGAGAGAATGAAATAATCCTCAAAAAGTTCTCATTTATACATGAAATTGATTTCTATGAATTGCTTTTATTTTTATTTAGTTTACTCATTGATATCTTTTTGATAAATTCTAATGGAAAGTCCCTCAAAGCATCATTCATAGGAGCTAAAAGAAATGCTTATGTAATTTCATGTCTGATTGGGAAATACATACTAATCAGAAGAGGACATTAGCATAAAGGTAACCTGTCATTGCAAATATAAGTAACATAAAATAAAGGTATTTGAAATATGATTGAATAGTATTTCTAATGTGCCTTATTCAATTGTCCATGTATTCATTTTATTTTAATTAGTGAATAGATAATTTTTGTTTTGTATTACTGAAGAGATTCATTAAGTGCTACTTCTCCATATCAATCCTTGACTAATTTGCTCATTCTTTGACAATCACTATTTATTTCAATATGTTTTAAGTTTAAAAAACAGTTTTATTCGTTTAAATCACTCCTTTCAGCGTGTTTTTTAACATACATAATTTTCTTATCCTAGTAGGTATATGTCCCCTGTACAGGAAAAAATATAAACATAACCATGTATGGTTACTTTTCTACACAGAGGTTTTGATATACTACATACTATATTTGTCAGATAGTGAAGAAATAGTAGAAAATCAGCTATTATAATGTAATCAAAAATACAATCAGCATAAATCATCATAGGAATTCCCCCAGAAAGAAACTGTTTCCACTTGCAGTTGCCAAGGAAGAGATTACTTTAGAGCTAGTCATGATCTTTTCAGGATCATGAAAATTTACCTGAAGAGATAAAAGAAAGAGGCTGAGTACAACATGAAGAAAAGAAAGACTATGTGGAAGCATATCTGTTTACTACAAGAAAATATTTGTACATTGATATGCTGGAGTGAAGTTAAAAAAGGCTATGTGTTCTAAATTTCAGTTTAAGTCAGCCCTTGAATCCTAAAGCAATATATAACTGAACATTGAAATCTATCTGAGAAGAGGTTGGCATAATTTATGTGATGTACAAAAAAAATTTGGCAAAGATGTGGAGTTATGTTTAAATAAGCTACACATTTAGTTTGTACAAATTATTTGTAATAGATACAGAAATAAAGCAAAACATTTAAAGTATTGGTCACATGTGCTGTACTTGAATGACCAGGGTATGCAAACAAGACAGGTTAAGAGTTTATGAAAAGATATTTCTAGGTAGCTTGAAATTTTTATCTCAATGGTTAAATGAAACAGAAAATTGAAAGAACAGATGCAGCAGAAAGGAAAACCTGCATTTTATTTGGAGCATCTTAAAACTTCAACTGAATAAAACACTCAACTGTTTGGAAACAGTATTGTAGTCAAGAAGAGAAAACACTATCCTCAGCTTTTTGAAAACTGATAATAATCACAACCACATATTGTAGTTAAAATTTTGAGATTAATAAGATAACAGATAGGAAATGAGAAAACATGAAGATTAAACTAGGTACATGGTAGAGTGAGAAGGGATAAAATGAGTAGTCAATACAGAAAAAATTATACGACATAGAATAATCAATAAAATAATGGTATACTCAGTACAAAACTAGAGAGAAGTGTAAACATGGAAAGGGCGTTTTGAAAATAAATCACAGCAGATAAATTTGAGAAAGATTTGTAAAAATGGAGCTCTCAAAATAGTGGGGTCTGAGTATCAGCGACTCCAGCTTCTTCAAAACAAAATGCCAAGAGTCTGGGCAACAGCCCAGAGAGAATCCAAAGGGAGCACAGAGTACACGGGGACCACGAGTGAAATGACACTGGAGAAGGAGGAAATAGGATTCATTGCCACAGAAGAAACAGCTCACCATTGCAGGTCAGAGGCCATGCAGGGTGACAGGAGCAGGTGTGTAGTAGCCCTGGCGTGTGGCAAAGCAACAGTGCTCTTCACTGGGAGAGGGAGACCTGATCTTCACCAGGGCACTTGTCTGTCGCCATGCACTGAACTCAAATCAAAACAGGGCGAAGATCTAAATACTAAAACAGAGACACTAAGTCTGCTGGAAGAGAGACTAGGAAGAAAGCTTGAAGATATAAGTGTAAGCAAAAGCTTCATGAACAAAACCCTGAAGGCATGGGAAATACTACTATGAATCAACAACTGGGATTTCATCTTATTACAAAACTTTTGAACAGCAAGACAAACCACCAACAGAAAAAAAAAAAAAACCTATGGAGTGGCAAAAATACCCAGTTTCACTTCATACAAAGGACTAAATGTAGAATATATAATAAACTAAACTAAACAAACAATCAAACAAACATAAAACCTCCCCAAATTTAAAGACCCCACCCAAAAATGATCATATGAGGACTGGGGATTTAGCTCAACAGCATAAGCGCCTGCCTTTGAGAGCATGCAGTCATAAGTTTGATCCCTGATACCAATTAAAAAAAATGGTCATGAGATGAATACACGCTTCTCAGAAGAAGTACACATGACAACCAAATGCATGAAACAGTGTTCATTGACACGAATCATTCAAGAATTGCAAATTAAAACAATGCTGAGATTCTATCTCACCCCAGAAACCATGGCTATTATCAAAAAATCAACCAATAACAAATACTGCAGGGGCCTTAGGGAAAGGAATCCTTCTCCACTGCTGATTGGAGTGTAGACTGGTGCAACACTCGAAATGACTGTGGAGATTCCTCAAACCCTAGGATTATAAATTCTATTTGACCCAACTATTCTCCTTCTGGGTATCTTCATGGAAGAGTTAAAAACATTCTACCACAAAAATATATGTGCACCCATGTTTATAGCAGCACAATTTGTGATAGCTAACTCCTGGAAACAATCCAAATGCCCATCAACAAGGAAATGAATAAAACATATTTTTTTAATGCAATGGAATACTACTCAACCATAAGGAAGGACAAATGAGTTATTTCTAGGTAAGTGAATGCACCTTGAGACCATACTCTTTAAGTGGAATAATTTGGATACATGTGTAAATACTGTTCTCCGGCGTGAGAAACTGAAAGTGTAAATAAGCACCAAAATATACCATACATATTGTGAACTAGGAAGAAATTGTTTAAAAGAAAAGGGAAAGGGGTGAAAATGCAAGGAAAAGAAAAACTTAGGGAAAAAAAGGATGAGGGAGTCGAAGGGAGAGGAGGGGAGTCCCAGGAAACAAAGGGAGCTAAGATATATCGCGTACAGGAACAAGTTCTCTGTGATGAATGTGATCACTATGTGTATCTAAATTGTACCAATAAACAATTTATAAAGTGGATATAATGACATTATTACACATAATAGCATGAATTTATTTAATAATAATTAATGAAGAAAAGACATACATTTACATACATTTTTGAATGTTTACTAAGATATTTTCTATAGACATAGGATTTTTCCCAGATGTGTACCAGGAGATGTTAAAGTTACAATCCATTTTAGATTTCTCTTACTCTATATACAACGCTGTGAAACACTGTGATACTATTTACCTTCAAGTATACTGAGAGATTCACGCATGTGTAACTCTGTTGTATAAATGGAATATTTTCTACACTTTGGTACATACGAGGTACTCGTTTCTGTAATTCAATAGACAAGTCTTTTTGAACATCAGCGTTGTTCATTCATTCTGTTGTTGCAACAGAGATTTATAAACCAATCTTAAAATCTTGCAGATTTTCAATTATCTGATTGTGTAAAAGCATTGATTTTAGAATTTGGAAACCAATTACTGCCAACTCCATGTGAGTTAGGAGTTACTTTGAATTGGTTTGATTCATTTTAGTAAATGAATGTCTATCACATGTTAGAAACCATATTTTCATAAGACCAAAAATATATTTTACTCATTCTATTCATAACTTTGAACCTCATTGTTTTTATGACAAAAGTTTAAGCAATAATAACAAAATTTTTATGAAATAAGTATATTTAAAGAATATTCAAATAAGCTACCTCGATAAGACTGAGTTAAAGTTCCTTTTAATGTTAGTTTAAAAATAAACTTTAGAACATGTCATCTGTACCCAAATATGTCCCCGTGACTTCTCATCTAACACTTAATGCTAGGCAATACCTTCTTTTATTCTTATGTATAATTCTCATGTACATGTGCACATATTCATATATAAAATAAAAATAAGTATCAATTCCACAGTAAATTAGCTTTGTAAAAAAACTCAATGATATAATTTAAAAACCTGATAAAAATTAAATAATTGAAAATTATTTTACATTAAGTAAATGAACTTAAATGAAATAACAATATACATTTTATATAGTTCATTTACTTTACATTATTACCAACTTTTGTGACACTGAAATCATAATTCCAATTAGATTTAATTATAAAATCCATTTGAGCCATTTTGAAGTTTTTTTGAGTATTACATTATGTGGTTAAGCAAATTAAAGTTCAGTAATTTAATTTGCCCATGAAAATAAGCTCGCTAAATTAATCCATAGCTCACCTGATTCAATTAAGAAACAGGTTATAAGTTTTGATATAACAAACTTAAAGTGCATGTAATAAAAAGATCCATCAACATAATATTGAATTTAATACTAAAAATATCAAGTATCTTTAATTTTTTCTTCACCAGTGATACAGTTAAACTTCTTTATACGTAACAGCTTTTCATGACAAAAGCTTGAGTTTAAACCTACAACTAGTCTTAGAATTGTTCTAATTTATTTTTAGTATCAATATTTAAAGTGACTCTCAGTTCTGACAATCTATTTAGTAGGTTTTTAACCCTGGCACATTTGACTGAAATTCAGGGCAGTTAATTATGGTCTTTGTTGTTTCAGGATGAAACAATATATTATTGAAGGGGATCACTGACAATCCATGTAATTTGAAGATGTATAATATATTTTGAAATATCTAGACAAAAATTAAGGTTCACTAGAAAGAATTACATACATTTTAGTGAGGAAAAGTAAGACATGAAGTCTTCATAAGTATTTGAAATTCAAAGAAATTCCCACCTCGTGAAATTTATAAAACATTTATAAGCTCCTATTATGATGATCAAAAATTGCCTCTGCATACCGGCAACACCACTCAGGATCCTCTTTGGCAAAAAAAGCATTAGGCTCTTCCTTTCTGTGGATTCTGTTATCATTGAATAGTTTAAAGTTCTATTTATATGATTTAAATTTCTGTTTTATGGAAGAAGCATTGAAGAATGATAATTTTTAAAATGCATTAATTCAGCACACTTGAGAAGGAAATGATAAAATATTGCTGATGGGATATTTGATGAATTTAACATTGTATTTGTATCAGTGCAGAATGCAGCAACCTACAATGCCATACATTTCCAGTGGAAACATGATTTTTAGAGTGAGTAAAAAGTCTTGTATTTTCTCTGGGAATATAGAGGACCTATCATTACACAAATCGATGTTCTTATCAATAAATCTGTTACATATGAGAATTTTTAAAAATCTCATAATTTTTAGATCATTCCAATCATCCAATAATATTTTGCTTCATACATTTTAGTTTTTCTGACATACTACCAGTGAGAATATTGTTGACATGAAGCAAAATGAATGACTTTTTTTCTTTTTTCTTTTTCTGGTACTGAGGATTGAACTCATGATCTTGTGCTTGCCAGGCAGGCTCTTTTTCAGCTAAATTCCCTACCAACAAATGACTTTTTGCAGAGTCTAAAACAGAAGGAATTGTTAAAAATTCCTGAATCTCTAAATTTAGAAATATCTCAATACTGTTTCTCAATTGTAAATCAAAATGCTTTTCTTCCTGTAAGTCTTTCAGTGATGTGTAAGCACTTCAAAAACTGCTGACTTAAAGTTGTATTGGACATCCAAGTGAAAACTCGTGAAATTGTATCATATACTAGTGAATATTACCATTAGAATTTAGATACATGTCTTATGCCTAATTAAACCTTCATTATTCTTGAAACATAGACATTTTATTTTATATAGAGAGAGACCAGAAATATATCCACCAACCAGACAAAACTTGAATTAGGAATAAGGATAATATTTCATGATATGATAGGATGGTGTTTTTATGACTTTCTTCTGGGCAATAGACATATGATACACATTCAAGATAAAAAATAAACAGTATTATTTAACCAACAGCTGAACAGCTGACAGCTTAAATTTCCTAGGTGCTATTCTTATGGAATTACTTACCATGCAGAATATTCATTTACTTGATGAAACTATTTTATACTTATTTAAATAAATTTTTTAGAGTTTATAAATTATTGCTTTTCAAAGATATATAAAGACAAGTGAGAGATAGAATATACCTCTAGACATAAACTCTTGAATAGGAAAGACCAAATGATTTTGAAGAATGACAAGAAGTTTTGAAGAAGTAACAATAATGAAACAGAATAGTTGTATAGAAACGTTGGGTGTGAATATTCATCCTAATACAAAGGAAATTTTATAAATATCAGCACAGTGAGGCTACTTATAGAAAATAATTAAGCTTCTAGCATTATTATAGTAACTACTTCAATAACACAAAATATTAACATGACCTGCTGTTTTAAATGCTTCCACACTCTAAAATATAGTAACTACTTCCATAAAACAAGTGATTAAAACAATTTTCTGTTTTAATTCCATTTTATACTGACAGCTACTTACACTTTTCAGAATATATCAAAGTTTCATCCTTTAGACTTGGGTTGAAATGAATAACTTATCATGTTCTTACTGTTGGTGAATACATGACCAGAATTTCTTAAATATTCCCTCTATATTACTAAAAGTTGCTGAGTGCTATTAGGAAAGCATTTGCTCTTTGAATATTAGCTAGTTAGATGGAAACCATATGTAATAGTATTTTAAACATAGGCTTTTGTGTAAGAAAGTCAGATTTCAATGATTTTGCTATTTCTGACTACTGTTTCTGATAAATTTGAAACTTTATCTGTTTTTTTAAACTATAAAGTTGATTATACACATCTTCTATAGATAGCCAGTTTTAATTTAGTTAATTTACTTACACATATAAGCATATGCTTGTTGCATAAAATATCTATTATCATTAAGTAGAACAGGTGATTTAGTATAAAATATTCAATTAACGTAGTAGGACATGGGTTTGGGGCTTGTCTCACAACTTAATGATCATCCTAATTATCTATTTTATTACGTAGACATAACCTTTATGTATAAAAGGCAAATATGCAAACTTTGGACTTTCGCTTTATAAGGCCTTTAATTAATATTGCTAAGCACTAATTTGAAGAAGAAAATATCACGCACCAAAGAGCTAACAATGTGTTGAAAATAATGAGAAAATCCTATTGACTCAAACTCTAATAAGGAATCATTGCCTCGTAATCACTATGAATCATCTTCTCATAATGAATCTGAAGGCACGACGCTGAGTGAAATAAACTGGATGCAGAAAGAGGAATACTTCAAGGCGTACTCAGTGTTCTCCCAAGAGACAGAGTCAGCAGGAAGTACAAAGGGATAGACAGATAAGAGGCATATTCGAAGAGTTGGTTGAACAGTGACAGAGGCTTAAAAGGACCATCATAGCTAAACTGCCGGCTGGAGAACCAGCTAATTTAGTACAGTGACTCAGTTTAAATTCAAGTCTCAGAGCCAAGAATGTTGACACGGTACCTCTCAGACTAAGGCCAAAGCCCTGATAGCATGAGCCTCTCGGTCCAAGTGACAAAGAACCTGGAGTTCTAACTTTTCAGGGCAGAAAAAGAGGGAATCCAGGCTCCAGAACACAGAGAAAAAATTCTCCCTTTCCAGGTCTTTTAATTCCTTCTGAGTCCCCAGCTGACTGAACGATGTCCTCTCTCATTGACCCCACGGACACACTCACAGCACTTCTCTGGGAACATCCTCACAGCCACAGCCAAACTCAATGATTTTCCAGTATCTATGTATCTTTTAGCCAATCAGGTTGATTGTTAAAATCAGCCATATATATATATATATAGTCCAAAAAAGTTGAGTTCATACAATGATAGATAGAGTAGAGAAGTGGTTATCGGGGTGGAGGGCAGGTAGGGAAGGGGGGATGTTGGCCCAGTGGTTGCAGCTGTGAGGTAAGTTCTGGAGACCAGACTTCACCACGACAGCGGTGCAGAACAATGAGGATCATATGCTTTGTTAAAAGGACAGATCCTGTGCGTTCTCATCACACAGGCACATGCCTGCACACACGAAAGCTAACTGTATGAGGCGATGGATATGTTAACAAGTTTGCTGTGTTAATCATGTCAAACCACTATGTTAAATATATAGAATGTGTATCACCTGGTACACTTTAAATATACATAATTTTTATTTTTCAGTTTGTCATTGTATTGAATGCTAAGGTAGAAAAACCTTTTTTTTTTTTTTTGCTTGTTAGTTTTGAGACAATTTTTCACTACAAAATTCATACCAATCTTGGACTTACTATGCATCCCAGGCTGACCTTGAACTTGCAGGGATTCTCCTGTTTCAGCCTCCTGATTACTGGGATTAGGCTTAAACTACTATGCCCAGCTTCCTTACCAATATTGTAGATAAACCTTAATTTGTAAACACCAATTCCCTACAAGTGTGATTATTATGTACTGAAAGTGTGTACTAAGAAAATAAAAAAAGAAGGAACTTTAAATTTCAAAAAAAATCCCTGAATTTGCTGTAAAATATATGTATTTAATTACATACATATTGCTTACAATTTTCCTAAACAACTCTGATTTGATATCATTATAATTGAGCAAATTTGTAAAATATTTATAAATATTTTATTTACTCAAGGAAAAATACTGGGCAAAGAATTGAGCCTTTTAAAAAAATGTCAGTTTTCTCAACATTTGATGATGATACTAGTTTTTATGAATTTTGCAAGTAGAATCTTAAGAATATCCTTGAAAATATTTCCTTTTTAAAAGACTACACCTATGGAAATTCAGATTTATCAAGATGACTAAGAAAGAAACAGCATAATAAGTTTTTTAAGGATATAATTTCCCTAAATGTCAAATACATTATATTTTATACAGAAACACAAAACATAATAACATAGTGTATAAATTCTAAATTGATATATTTTCACTGATATTTCTATCATTAAATCAAAATATTATGATTACACAAAGTTTATCATCACCAATTTGTAAATGACTTCAGTATAATATTTTATTGATATATAATATTGTATTTAATTAGTAAATTAATAAATTTTTAATGGCGTGCGAATGGTGTGAATCAAAATACTGCCATTACATAAAACCTATTAATTCACAAACTTCTAAGCAATTTAAATATTATTGTTGACTGGTTGGAGTATATTATAACAGAAGAGAACACATTTTAAAATGTTTCAGCAAAGAGTATGCAGGAAGTAAAAATAATTCCATTTTTCTGGTATCATATTTATGTGGAAATCATCTATTTCTTATGTTTCCTGCCTTCTCAACTCAGGTTATGAATTTTTCCACCCTTCAAAAGTATTCTTGATAATTATCCTTACACTCCCTTAAAGTATTATTTATTTTATTATCTCAAATAATTTTCCAACCTCCAACATTTTAAGGTTTAAGTTCACCTAAAACAGAGCTTCAAATCAGTACTCTTATGCTTTCTTTCACCATATTATTCTCTAATTCAGGACCCATTGACTAATTTGTGTCAGTTCATAATTTTTGAGCCCAAGTGTCATGTTCATCCATGTTTTTCTCTATATCTACTATTCAACTCTTCAGAAATATCCTTAATTATCTTAATGTATGTGCTTGAATAAGAAAAACTGTACATTTAATAAAAACTTTTATATATAAACAACATATTTAATACATAAATATATATTATGTACACTTGCATGCATGTATGTAAACGTACGTACATTTTCAACAATAAACTCTCCAATATCATGGATTTAACTTTCTTCACATGTGTATTGATTCTTCTTTCACTTTCATTTTCTCTTTATATATAAAGTTTACATCATGAATTTTGTAAACATTTAAATGTTTTTACTTCATGTAATTCAATTAACAAATAACATTCACATTTAAGTACTTGAAGTAAAAATTTTAGTTACAAGTAGAAAACTAGTAGCTCCTCATTTTTACTCAAATGACAACACACGTACATCTAAACATTTGTGGAGGCATGTATCACTTTAAATATTAATTCTTACTGAACCTGGCAGTGCACCCCAGTAATCCCATTACTACAGAAGCTGAGGCAGGAGGATCAAAGTGAGTTCAAGGCCATCCTGAGCTTCACAGAGAGACCTCCCCGCCGCAAAAAATATTCTTACCAACTTCCTGTTTTAATCATAATGAAATCATAGAGAGTAGCTCGCTCATCTCAAACAATTATAAAATGGCAGAATACATATGAAACAAATTTTTCCAATATTGGAAAAACGTAGCATAAAAACATGAGTTGTAAGAGAAGTAAACAAAGCTGACACACTCCACGGCTACCTATCGGTCACCCTACAAACACATTCCTCACTAAAGTGTTAGGTGGAGAAGTCTCAAAAGACAGGAGGGTCTCCTTGAGCTGAGGGGAGAGGATTGGCAGATGAGGCTCCAGAAGTTTGGCTAGATGTCCCAAAATACTTTGGCTATGTGCCAGGTAGAGCATGATAAGTCGAGGCCCTTGATAACTTGACAGACAGCAGACAGTCAGGCACTATGAGATGAATGGACATTCTTAGTTTTACACAATTTGGGGAGACAAAGGGGTTTTGGCCATGTAAGATGAATAAACTACAGTAAACCTTAGTATCTGCAATGGTTCATCTTGATGTCAATTTGACTGGTGAAATACCAATAAAGTGCTATACTGAGTGCTTCCAGGTGCGTCTTGGGTGCCTGTCCTTGGGAAATATGTCTTGTCCTGTGCTCTTTTCTCAGATGCTCCTTCCTTGTTCTATTTTTCACAGATGTCACAGGTTGAGCAGCTTTCCCCTCCGTACCCTTCTGTTATGAAGTTTATACCATGAACCCAACTGACCAAGAACTGAGACCACTAAAACCATGATCCAAAATAAAACTTTTCTCTTTTAAACTGCATATGATAAGTGTTTTGTTCCAGCATCAGAGAGATGTCCAGTATAGAAAGTAAAAGAGAAGCCGGGTTCTTGCTGGAACTATACCTGACAATTTTCTTCAGCATTCAGACTGTGCTGTGGTTAATGGGGTCTGGTGTTAACCGCTCTTGTAATAAGAATTGGGATCAAAAGCCAGGGCAGGGAAATTGAAAATCTTTTGGTTTGGTCCCAAAAGATGTACATGTACATTTAAGGCTAATGGAAGCACGATTGCTGAAGAAAGGAGCTGCATTTGAAATCAAAACAGAGACTTCACACAAGGAGCAAGATGTCTTGAGGGTACATTAGGAACAAGCAAGCAGCCAGCCATCACAGGCTGAAGGGGGCAAGAAGATGAGCATTTCTTTGAAGAAACAAGCTAGCGGACCTCATGCTTGAGGAGGTTACCGAGATACCTGGGTCAGCAAAATCCCTTTCTTTATGTGTTCACATCCAGGCACTTAGAATCTACTGTAGCCATCGTCCAAGGAGGCCTGGCTGCTTTTTGAGCTGACAGCAGACGTTGGCCTCAGCTATGTGATATGAATTCTTCAGGAGGGCTGAATGTAAGATTTATGGGGTCATGGATGCTTCCACCAAGCTTTCAATGAAAGGTCCAGGAGATCAGGCAAAGTGTGACTGTCAGCATCCCTGCCATGACCCTCTGAGAGGGCAACATAAATAACCAAGAGAGTAAAGCCAGAATAAATAATGAAGGCCTCAGGAGGATGGAGATGAAAGGAATGTGGAATGGAATCCAAGGAAAAGAGTAGCCAAGAGAGGAGGAAACTGCCAAGAAAGTAGACTGCCAAAGCAAAAGTGGACATAGGGAATAAAATTGAGCATACATCATGCAACCATGTGCACCAGATGCTGTTAATGGAGATATAGGACTTGAAATTTACCTCATTAGTCAGTGACATAGGGATACCCTGATAAAAGTAACAAGAAACTACTAAATAACTAAAAGGATAAAAATGTATCTTAGTGCAAAGGCCATATATTCAGTCTCCAGTATCAGAAGCAAATAAAATATCCCTCTAGTGTGTTTTGGTCTCACTTTGGTCAAACTCTTTCTATATCTGTGTTTCTCCCCTTTGGAAAGGAAGTGATTACCCTGTGCCATTATACATTTAGAATGTGTAATTGGCTTTCCTAAGTTTGTAAGTGTTCTGAATAGATGGCCTCAAGTCTCAGAGGAGACTTTACACTTCGATGTGTGATCAAAGCTGGGGCACTTGAGACTTTTGGACAGAAATCTGTGAGTTTTGGTTATATGCAATATCATTGCATTGTGATAGGTGGTATTATGAAAATAATGTCTTTCTTTGGAGATTAAGTAGGATCTAAATAGATGTGTTAGGGCATTAAGTTGACATGGGACGGAATGTGATAATCTTTATGGCCACAATAATGGGCTTGAGAAATGCCAGCAATCAGTAAATTCACTTGAGGTTTTTTGGTGGGGGAGGTGGCTGCTCACGTGGACATTCCTTTTGGGACAATATCTGGCTCCTGGAATTTTATCTCAGGTGTTCATCTCTGCTTTCATCACCAGCTACCATCCCGCAGATTTCCTCCAGCATGCCCTTGCACCGTGATGCATGTGCCTTGAAGCCAGTCAAATATGGACCAAACCTGAAACCCTGAGAAAAAATAAAGCTTGCCTCCTTTATGTTGTATGTGTTGGTGATTTGGTTCAAGCAATGGAAACTAAGTACTACAATATTCAACTAAGGCACTATAAAATCACAACTTGAAACTTTGACTATCCTAGGTATAGGTTAAAAGCTATTCTAAACTTAGATAACTTTATTTTAGGAAAGCAAAAACAACCATTAATCTCCCTCAAACATTCCCACTAGTTGAGGCAGAGTGCGAGGCACAGTGACCGAGGTAGAGGAGCCACACTGTAGTTCCAGTGAGCATACCTTTCCACTGCATGGCATTTGGCAGCCACGTGTGCTGAAGTTCTGTTCACACCCCCTCAGGACTCCGATGAAGGCAGATGTCAAGTACTGCTGCAGAAAGTGACAAGTGCAATGGATGAGTGCATTCTCAGTGAAGGGAGGATCCTGACGGGGATGACTGGCAAGGTATCTTGTACTTTAAAATTATTTTAATTTGAACATTCACTGCAAATTTTGATGACATTCCATAAATTTATCTAGCGATCGCTATACACTGAGCAAGGCTTTCATATACATGACTAGACTGCAGCATGAACCTTGCCCCTGAGAAATAATTGCACAAGTATTTTAATTAGTTTTATTTCTGTCACAGTAACATTAGGAATGTATTTGGGGATTAAATGGATGGCTGTGCTTACTTCTTATTGGCCAGTTAAAAATGTGTAACCCACAGGAAATACATGCATTGTCTTAGTCATTGTTTCATCACAGAGACACAATGACCAACACTAGTAAATCAAAGGAGAAGTTTATTTTAGCTCGCAGTTTACAGAGGCTTTAGTCCATAATTCACTGGCTCCAAGGAAGGATGGCAGAGCACTTATGAATGAAGAAGAATAGGCTGAAAGGAAGAGGGGGAGAGAGAGAGAGAGAAAGGAGACAGAGAGGAGGCAGGGAGGGACATAAACCCTTCCAAGTCAGCACTCAGTGACCTCTTCAGATCAGACCTCCCTGCCTCATAGCAAGTTTTCTGTAAACATCACAATACAATCTCCCTCCCAAACTCCTGTCTATAATCGCATGAGTGTTTGGAGAGACATCTACGTATAAACCAAAACACTTGTCAATTACAATATGTCAATAATATAATTGAATAATTGAATAGATTGAATTATAAGAATACATGATAAAAGGTTAAGAAAAAACTGGAATCTTATTACTGTGAAGAAAATAAACAAATAAAATGCTTTTTGGCTTTGATAAAACCATACAGAAATTATCGATATAGAAGGATTTCCATGTCTAAAGTAAAACCTACACAAAGGTGTATTTTACAGAAAGGAGTTTCATGTAATTTGTAAAATGTATTATGCAGTTAGTATGTTCAAAGTACAGTCCAAAATCACTTAATCCTGCTGAGGATATAGCTCAGTGGCACAAGCGCCTGCTTGGCCAACACAAGGTCAATTAATTCGTAATCTCAAATAAAAAAGCAATATAAATTGGTAATTAAATTGACAGTCATTTTTAATGTTTTCATTAATATAATTTATAAGGTTGGATTTAAAGCAAGCTAAATTTGAAAAAATTGACTCGAAAAGTGAAATGCAAGTAGCATGAGAACATGCTTTAGTTAATGTTCAAAACATAAAAGCATGCAGAGGTAACTGAAATAATTAATTGATTCAAAAATAGCTTTAAGCCAAGCTGTATTGAAGTTAAGCAAAATTATTTATAAATATTTGAATATATGTGTGTGTGTGTGCATGTGGAAAGGTTTAATACATTTGATAAAATTATTTTCTTGAAGGTTTTATTATTTATAATAATGCTAACTACAAAATGAGGGTTAAAAATACTGAATTGAAAATACATACACTGCTTACTAAGCAGAATCATTTAAAGAATTCTGAGCAATTTAATCATTAAAAACCATATTATTCAGTTGTTATAATATTTAAAGTAGAGTAACTCGGTTGACATTGCAGAGTATAACACTTTATTCTCAGTATTGTCCCAAATACTGTCTTGTTTTAAAAATTTAATGAAGCTTTAATGTGTTGTATTTTAAAGTATGATTCTTACATCATAGAATGATCTCTTATTTCTCTTTCCAGACAGAATGTTGCAGGACTTTGTCACATATTCATTCATAAGTGCGAAAAAGTTAGTGAAGGCAGATAGCTTTAACTCCTCAGTGAAACTCTGAGGCACTACAGTTTTAACAATAGAAGTGATTCTGGTCATACATCATCTGACTAATCTCCTTCAGAATGCTTAGCAATATCAGCTGGATTGTATTCCTGTTGTACATAGAACCAGAGAACTCATGCCTGATCTAGATACCAGAATATTTGTTTAGTGAAAAAAAAAAATCATCCCAGTCCTTCCATTTATACATGTTAATGCACCAGTCAAAAGCTGAGCGAGTTTATGCTAAAATTCTTTTGCAAGTCAATGCTTTCATTTGAACAGCTGTTTTTTTTTGGCGTATGTAGGTTTTGCATCTACTATTTTTCCAACCAGTTTCCAAAATATGTACAAACAGAAATAAGCTGCTTTCCAAGAACTCTGTTTTTATTTCCCATTATTATAGGGCCGATATTATATATTGAAAAGATATAATATCCTTAATAATATGATGCTTCTATTAAAAAACCCAAGAAAGTATGCTGTTTGAAAATCAGTCTTCTTTGATATATTCATGAGGGAGTTTAGTTTTAGTTGGTAGATATACAAGAATTCCATCATAGAAGTGTTTTATTCTAAATACAATAACTTGTAACAGAACACAGTTACTTTTTAAAATGCAAATGTTTTAAATGACCAAGTTGAAATTCTTGACAAGAAACATTTAATAAACAATAAATTAATAAAGTGGGTAATATTAATTGCAAAGATAATTAAATAATATTTATAGGATTTACAAAAGAGATTGAGAACCAAAACTGTAACTTGTCAAGAAAGATGACAAAGAAAAAATCCTCAAATATTAGAAAAAATGATAGCTAGTAACCCATTAATGTGTTTTGAAAAAATATGAAATAATACTTTCATTAATAATTACATATTCGGTACAATAATTGAAGATCATCAATTTAAATAAATAGGATACAAATTATTAAATAATAATTTTGAAAAAAATGAAATATTAGTTTGACTATGTTGGCTCTGACACATATGAATCTGAGCTTGGTAATCATTAAACATTTTCTTTACGTTTTCTGTGAATATTTTACTATTTCATGATCTATATCCTTGTTTAAAGGTATCTAATACTCAGTGAGACATTTATTCTTGGAGACCACTGAACATATCCTATGGCATTTTAAAATAAGTCTCATTCTGGCAGACAGGAGCCAAGGGAATTAGGTCGCTTGAATGATTTTGCCTTAATGAGTTTTGACCATCAACACTGTACTGGTGTTGTGATAATTCAGTTCAGTTGCTACTTAGAATGATCGTTTGTTTCAAGGTTGGTGCATGGATTCCCCGAGTGTTCACTGTAGAGGTTTTTAAGTGGTCCACTTACTCAGACCTACCACACTTGACAGAGGAAAAAAAAGAACATGAAGTCAGTATGTGGTTAAAGGAAGCCACTGCCAGTATAAAGCACCCACACCACCTCTAGGCTCACTGTCTTTAAGAATTCATGGAGGAAAAATACCTCGAGGTACACATGTTCTTTCTGGAAACAGAGCAGCAATATTATTTGCCTTTCTTCAAGTTGAAGGATGGGGTAGCTAAATTAAAACACAAATTTCAACTAAGTCCTAAAGAAAAAAATGCATACATGTTGGCTTGTGTATTTATCTTAAGCTTATTCTTTGTTTCACAACTATAAACATATTTTATCTTGAGAATATAATACAAAATATTACAAAATAAATATGCTTATTCTGTGATGTGCAATTATAACATGAATATACTGTACCTTATACACAGCACTCAGACTTGGAATGGGAATATTATTGATGAAGTCGAGAGACTGTCTTTACCCAGCCACCCTGCAGCCACCTCATAGAGAAAAGTGAAATCATAAAATTATACCTTGTTGATTTTCTTTAAAGTTTTACTACTTAAATTCCAAACTATGCCAGATATTTTTCCTTAATTTTGTTTTAAAACTTTGTATACAGGAAACTTGCTGTATTCATATATGCTTTTATGATAAACATTATATTTTGAAAAACAGTGTGTCATAGTTATGTTTTATCTTTTATTATCATGTTTAATATTATTAACAAGCCAAGGATTATTTATATATTGTATTTTGAAGGAGTCTTTGCATTATTTCCACAAATCGAGGCACCTCAGTGATAAATTACAAGTGAGTTTTCTGTTTGTCATATTTTTCTATCATTTTTGAAACTGCACATAACATTTTCAATTATACAAATTCATTTAAATAATAGAATGCATCTAGCTAGTCTGGTGTATACCATGGAAGATTTCTGGCATGCAATGTTTGAATTTTGTAGTAGCTATGAAAGTAATAGCTAAAAGTCTCTCAGTGAGGGATTAGTATGACAAGATGTATTGATCTGAAATTGGTTAAAAGACAAAGAGAAAGAAAAACAATCCATTAATATATACTGGGGAAGCAATGAATAGAATTAGGGACTCCCAATTCACAGGACAGAGAATAGATATAATACTCCTCTTCCTTCACTTATTTTTAACTGAAATCTATGGACATTATATATCGATGCAATGTAGGAAGGTTCTCACAGTTGGAAAAGACAGTTCAGGGAAACCCTTGAACTCAGTGGGACAACACAGTTGAGTTCATTGGTTTTTTAAAATTTTTCCATCATGCATGCCAATTTGAAGCAGATGGTCTAATAAACCATTAAAAAGCATCTTCCTAAATAGCCTTCTCTCTGTAACCAAGACATTTGGAAAGGTGCAGCTAAGTAAGAGGTAAAATATATACTCAACTTCAGCAAAACGCCACAGATAAGACATTGTGTGTTGAGTCCCATAAGTACCAGGAGAAGCCTAGCAGAGAGCCAAGACTTCCAATCTCACTGTGCTGTGCGGACACGGGCTGTGAGCCCCCTGTAAGAAGTGATGGGCGTCTTTCCCTTCTATATGCTCTTAGCGGAGCATCAGGACTTCCACCGCTTGCAAATGTAGTGAGCTGACATCCCATTAATGATGTCAGAGGAAGCCTCAGACAGCAGACAGGCAGGTACCTCTGCAGGTATCATGGGGACTCAGAACTCTCAAGCGCCTCAAGAACCTTGAGTGCCCCTAAACTCAAACTTGAAAGCATCTTGAAAATCTGGGCTTCTGCTTTACATATAGATTTTAAGGTGACCCCCACCGACTTTCCCTGAGAAGCAGCATCAGATACAAGTATGAAAAAAAAGTTTAAATGCAATCCAAAGTCTTATAACATACTATGAAAATATCCAGGCTTTAAGAAAAATCTTTTGTCTAGACAGGAATCAGAAATACCACACAATGGAAAGAAAAGTATCTAATAATAATTGCCAAAACAGAGTGGTATGCATTTTAAAATGTGTGAAGATGTTAGAACACTGATTATTATTACATATGACTTGACAAAATAAGAAAAAAGTATAGAAAGTGGCATAAAAAATTGTGGAGGAAAGGGTGCATTTATTGACCTCGATTATGAGGAGCATGGATGTCTGCATGGATTGTATTGCATGAATTAAATATGTGCAGTTTTTGTATGTGGAAATCTCGTTGATATGCCCATTCTCCCCTCAAAAAGTTAGCTGAGTCAAAATGAAGCACTAAGAAATATTTGATTGACATACAGGAAGAAGAAATAAAACCAGAGATTCTAGGAGTGGTAGAATTAATATTGTTATTTGCAGAACTATAGAAAATAATCCTAACATTCATGTGGAAACACAGAAGACCCAGAATATCTTATAATTATAAGATAATAGAGCACAGAATATCTTATAATTATAAGATAATAGAGCTGGCAGGTATCACAATATCCATTTTCAAAATATGCTACATAGCCATTGTATCCCCAAAAGCATGATATTGACACTGGAAGAGATGCGTGTTTCAATGGAACACAACAGAGGACACAGAAACCTCCACAGCAGTGCACATCCATTCCTTGAAAATGGAGCAAAAAATCTGTGTAAAAGACAGTCTTTTTAACAAATGGTGGCAGGAAAACTGAGGATATATGTAAAAGTTTGAAACTAGATCCTCATCTCTCACCCTGCACAAAAATCAATTCAAAATGAATCAAAGATCTAATATAAGATCTGAAATTGTGAAATGGCTAGAAGAAAACAAGGGGAAACATTGCAGGTTACAGGCATGCTATGGAGATACTGTATACTCATGTCTTTTGTAGCAGAACTCATAATTGCCGAGATATGGATTCATCCCACGTGCTGGTGAATGAATGGATAAAGAAAATGTGGTGTATTTGCAGAATGGCAGGTTAATCAGCCATAAGAGAGTTAAATTATGTCATGTACAGGACAAAGTGGAACTAGAGATCATAAAGTTAAGCAAAATAACCCAACTTAAGATAGACAAATATCACACATTTCCTCTAATATGTTGAATAATAAAAAAGAAATACTGAGAAGCAAAAGAGAGAATAGTAGATGAGAAGAAAGGCATAAGGAGGAAGAGAAGTTTGGTACAATAGAGGATGCATATGATCAATATCTGTGTATGTATGAAATTGCCATAATAAACCTTGACATTTTGTAAATTTGTTATATATATATATATATATATATATATATATATATATGCAAAACATCAAATGAAAAATATTTCTAATATGTCAATAATTAAAATGGTAGAAGTGATCTAAATACAGCAATGAAATGGCAAAGATTTGCTATGTAGATGAAAATATGACTGTAAGAAATGGAATCACTGTGGTTCTCAAAGTAATTCCAACGTGATCGTATTTGGAAGCAGACACTTGGAAAGCAATTGGGCTATAAGAGAAGAGTCTCTACAATCAGAATGGGTGAGTTTTTCAACTACCTAATTCTCTTTTAACTATGGGAGAACACAATGAGAAATCAGCAGTCTGCAAACTGCCTCACAAGAATATAACTCTACAGGCTCCTGATCTTGAATTTTCAGTCTGCAAAACAGTGTGAGAGACAAATTTCTATTGCCTATAAGCAATTCTGTCTGTTTTATTTTGTTAGAGTTGCCCAAAATTATTAAGAAATGACTTAAGTTTATAAGAAATTTAAATTAAAATACAGGTAGCTTTGAAGATAAAGGATAGAAAATATATATTATGCCAATTTTAATCAAAAAAATGAAAAAATAACTACTTAAAAGCAAGTTTAAAGTCTTATTGAAATGAAACTTACCAGAGATAAAAAGGTATGTTATATAATAATAAATGATTCAATTTACTGAGACACAAATCCTGAATGAATGTACGCTAAACAAGCATTCAAAATACAATTATAAAAAAGCATAAAAGTGGAAACAAATGACTTGAAAAGTCTACAAACATAGTTGGAAACTACAACATCACTCTTAACAAATAATGAAGTAAATAACAAAATAAGAATACAGTGATGGAATAGATTTAAATATCATCAAGACAAATGATGTAATTGATGTTTATAGAACACTATATCACCAAACAGCAGAAAACATGTTTTTCAGGGGTCATTGAACATATTTAGAAGATTAGCCTATCAGTGACAATTAAACAGGTCTCAGTAAATTTTAAATATATTTACACATGGAAATCTTCAGTATCAGAGCAACATAGCAGATTTTACCACAGATGCTGAAGATAGGAAAAGTATGAGACTACCAATAGCTTTATAAACAGGAAACTTGACGTGATAGATACACTGAGCTTATATTACCAAAAAACCTACTGAATTGCACCTGAAAAAAACACATAAATTGAGAACTATGTCCTATTTTAATGTGTACAAAGTGTCTTTTATAGTTATATCTGAACAGATAGTATGGTCATTTATTATTTATATTTTATTTAAATGTTAAAATTTTAGTTTCATGGTAAATTAATTTTTATTTCATAAAAGTCTTTAGGTGTTTAGAAAAATGCATTTGTAAAAACCATGTTTCAAGCACACATGTCACATGTTAATATCATTTTAAATCTGCAAGCACATTATTCCCTCCTTGGCTTTTCTTGTAATGAAATTTCCTGCACTATGCGCTTAAACAATAATGAACAGTGGATTTTCAAAAATTATCAGTACTAGCCATTCCACCTTGCAGTGAAATAGTCTGTGTTACTCACATCACAAAGCAAAATCATTATAATTAGTCCCATGCCTAGGAATAGTATGGAAATGTCCACAAGCAATATTAGAACTGTTCTCTGCACTCAGAAATTCCATTAACCAATCATTTGCATATAGTTATTGAAAATTAAATAATTGACATCTAATACACTCTTCAATATTTCTTGAGGTATTTATATTGGTAACAAACTCATATCACCTGGCACTAACTTCATTCTACACATAGGCAAAATATCTTCCATTTATTTAATATGTACAGAGGATATTCAGGAATGTAATCTACATAAATTGAGAGTACTACATTTACATGCCTTTTCTAATATTTTTGAAATGTTACCTACACTTGTGAACGTGAACTGCATTAGAAAACCATGTCACTGACCAATTTCAAGTGGATGCCAATATAATGTAGAATTTTAGTGTCTACATCTCATATACTTGTATCAACATTTGAGGTACAATGTACAGATATTCAACAGTGGAATTTGATTCTCTTTTCATTAGGTTTGTAAAAATCTATTTAATTATCTTAAGCATATGGCATAAATATATCTTTCTATATTCCATTTATAATACATTGAACATACATAATGGTTGTCTTAAGATTTTTAAAATTTGTAGCCCAGTGTATACCTTCTTTGTTTATATTACCATCTTCACTCCTTGTGTTCCTTGACTCTAGAACTTACACAATTTCACTAGGACTTTGTAGTAATATTGTTGTTGCTCATTAATGAATAGTCATCAAAGTCATTTCAGTAGTAGAGGCAAAAATCTGCCTTAACATGTACTGAAGTTTCAATACAAGTTCCATCTTCTCTGATATTTTATCAGTATTCCAAATTATACAAAATATACTTTGATAACAAATATAAACAAGCCAAAATCATTAGCAAAAAGTATCAATCATGATTCATTTTTCTTAGTTTCCAAGAGTATAAATGGCTTTGTAATACTATCTATATTTTAATATTATTTCCCTTTTTCATTTATTATGTGCATATGTCTGCCATGTAATTATTTCTACTAAACAAGTCTGCTTTTCTATTTTACTTATCATGTTATATCTTATTTCTTTACTATAAGCAGATGTATGTCATTAACTCAAAATGTATTCTAATGTATTTATGCTTAAAAACCACACATATTTACCACATAGTTTAAGTACATGGATGAATTCCAGTGAACAGTGGGAGGGTTAAAGTAATGTAACATTTGTTTTAGAAATGAATGAGAGATAGTAAAATGTATTCTATAAAATGTGGAAAGAAATTTCAATACTTGGTGACAAACATAAATAAGGTAAACCAATAAACTCAGAAATTTCCACTCAAGAAATAAAACAAATAAAGAAATCATATGTATATATATATATATATACATATAATCATATAATATCATAATAAAAATGCTGGTGATTAATAAAAAAAACAAAATTACAAAAGCCATGAGAGAAGAAAAGTCATATCCCATATTCTGAAACAAAGATAAAAATAATCAATGCTAATGGTGAAAATATCTTAAAATTATAACTTTTAAAATACAACCTGATATTATTCCAACTCACAACCTAAAATTGCATATTGACCTTTTTAAAAAATAGGTAAAATGAAGTCCTTTTTTTCTGCACTAAGGAAAACATGTGTGAATATTTTGGCAGCAGATTTGCATGACAAGAAATAAATTAGAACTCTTAAATCTGAGAAAATATAAAATGAGAAGCTAAAAGTAGGATATAAATAAAATTATGACAGAGTACTCACCATTTTTTTGTTTTGTTTTGTTTTGTTTTTTCAGTACTGGGGACCAAACTCATGAACTTGTGCTTGCCAGGCAGGCAGTTAAACTGCTGAGCTAAATCCTGGCTGTGTTCACCATTTTTTTTCCATAAGAGAAAGATGCATATGGCAACAATTCATTTCAGAGGAAGAATGAAACGTTAAGAGATGACTACAGAATAGACCAACTAATTCTACCTATGAACTGAACCCAAATCTCTGTTGATTTTGAACCAACAACATATGAGTAGACTGAAATCAGTTTATAATGAGATCGAGTGGCTGGTATTCACAGGAGCAGTGAAGTTTGCTACTTGGTTCTCAGTCAATCACCCATAAAAATTTATCATTTTGAGAGGAATATAATAATACACAGGGAACCCAAATGATAGGGCTCTGCAAAGATGAGGAGTTACATGAATGACCGTTACTCTAAGTAGGACAAGATCAGAGCGGAAAAATAAAGTTTTCAGCCTCCAGAGGACCCTGATGTTATAATTATCACAAAAAATAAGGTTTATAAGATGAATACAATGCAATTGTACTAAACAAAATGATGGAAACTTTTACAAAGAAATAGAATATTTCTTTAAAAATCTGAAATTTAAGTATTCAAAAACTCAGTTGCTAAAATATGCTGAGTGAATTTTCTATCAGAATATAGATATCAGAGGAAAGAATTCTTTTAAGAATGAAGACATTAGAATAGTAGACCTTATTTATTTGAAATTCAGAGACAAAAGATATTTTCAAAAATGAATAGTAACTAAGAATCAGGTATAAATATAAAAAAAACAATATATGTGTACTTGAAATATCTGTAAAAGAATATGATAAAGGACCATAATAAAACTATCATAGGAAATATTTCCTAAGACTTTCAATGAAATATTTATCCCAAAACAAAATAAATAGTGGGAATAGTAAATTATGCAAATTTATAGATAAGTTGCAGAAAAACATGACAACGAGAAAATTTTTTAGAAGCAGTAGATTACATAGAGACACATGACTGAGAACTTTTATACTACATGCTGGAAAAAGATAAAGTTCTTCACAAAAGACCTTACGGGAATAAAACCAAAATATTTTTATTTTATCTATTAAAATAAATAATGAGGGAAAATTATGAAAATTTTTAACAAAAAAAGGCAAAAAAAAAAAATCTCCTTTGCAGTGGGCCAGTACCTTCAGAAATGCTGGTGGGATTTCTGACTGTCGTCAGCATTTTCAAGCGAATAGATTTAACACAGGACACATCATAATTTATAGGATTATTTTATAACTTTTACCTAAAAAAATCAAATGCAGAGATGTGCAGGGGATCTGTCCACATGCTAGAGACTCAAAGAATTCAGCTGAGGCCCTTGATCCCATGACAGTGTCTTGCATGAGTCTAGCTGAAGTCCTAGAGCCCAGGACACTGTCTCATGCAGGTCTGTACCAAGGATCTGCACTGGAAAGGCCCAAAGGTCAGTGGTGGAAACTAGAAACTGCACAGTGGGAGGAAGGATCTGTGTCAGCAGGTGAGGGATCTGCACTGGAGCCGGGAAGTCATGCTTAAGGGAAGGACCAGAGCTCCCTGAAGAGAACCTCAGCCATCCTCAGTGACAGCAAAGACCTGAGCTCCTCCAACGATGAGAACAACTGAGTATCAGGAAAACCAGCATGACAGCTTCTCCAAGAGAATCAACAGCACACCATCTTCCCCTCCAGTTCTCTTCTATATAAAGCTGTTGGCAACAATCCTTAGGTGAGCCTTCCACACCCCGCACCATTCTGATTCAGTTCAGCTGGGTGTTACAAGTTGCCCACTAGTTAATTCACCACACTAGCTAAAAAGAAATAATACTAATGGGAAGTGGGGGCTTAAAATATAAATTGCATGCAGAAAACCACTTCGTAACTACAAATTTTGTATCAATGAATTTTATTTTTACAACTGAATATAGTTTAAAAGCTGCTTAAAGATAAATCATAGATACATAGCATGTATAAAGAATGGTATTTTTATACATTTATAGTAACAATTACTGTTGACAACTTCTCTGAAAAGATTTTAGTGGAGAGATGAAAACAATGTTTTAAAATGTTCTGTCTGTAAAGGAGACACTTATACGAGTAATGGAATTAAGCTACAATTTAATGCTGCTTTAGATAGTTAGTCTTAATAGAGAGAGTGCCTGCCTTATAAGCTTAAGTGAATAGATTCAATTTCTTCCAAATTCAATTTCCTATAGTAGAGTTATAAAGCAAGAATTAATGAGTATAATGTAGAGGCAAAAGCTTGAAAAAATATTGGGTATAATAGTATATGTTAAATTAAGTTTTGAAATTATTGGATTTATACTTTGAAAGACACTCCTTACCTTGAAATTCTGTCACTGTAAGATACTTTTGTTATCTTATTCGACATCTTATTTGATGTCTTACTTTATTGACATGCTCTTACATATTTTTTGAACATTAGTTGTTATTTTAAAAAGATTTGTGGTTTATTTGTTCTTCAAATTTTTTATTATGCTTCAAAACTTAAACAATGAAAATATTTATGATGCTATGCTAAAATACTTTCCACTGAATTTTCTCTTTTATTATAGAGTTTTAATTATTTTTTCTAACATTTAATATTTTATTTTTTTCTTGGATCTATACTTAATTGCTCCTTTCTGTTTCTAAATACAATAAAAAAATCCTCCCAGAATTAGCTCTTTTTTCTTAATTCTCACTCAAGTATAAGGTCCTCTCTTTGTCTAGTGCCTGGTATATTGTACACGCAGATAGGTGGGTGCTTATAAAACTTGTACATTTTATCCTTAAGGAATTCCACAATAGCTCCCATTTCAATCAGTGTACAAAGATTACCATTTATAGCACAGAAGGAAGTAGATTAGAGTGTGTACTTCAAGTTGTGTCATAATATTCTCTTTGGTATATAATGATTTACTGGAATAGAGCAACATTCATTTGCTTATGAATCACTGAGGGCTACTTTTGTGTAGACTTTAGCAACTACAGCAAGGTTATAAGGAACACAGAGCCTAAAGTATTTACTTTAGGATATTTACCAAAAAATTTTTCCAACTCTCTCTCCAAAGTTATCAGTCACATTTATGACTTTAAAACAATAGGCATTATTTTTCCTTTTGGTCATACTTTTTTTTTTTTTTGCCTTTCTCATAAAACTGAAATTCACTGAAGGGAAGAGAACTATTCATGGTTAAGAATTCTGACTCCAGAACCACATTTTCAGGTTCATACTCCAAACGCTGATGCTAGCTGCATGTTGCTGAATTATTTCTTTATCGTCTCTATAGCTCAGTAGATAACATAAAATAGGGAACGGGATTATTTTTTTGAGGCACTGAGGATTAAGCTCAGGGTCTTGCACCTGTAACACAAAGGTTCTACCATTGAGCTCTACCCCCTTCTCAATAACACTACTGACCCAGAGTACTGAATGCTCAGTGTGAATATATAGATTCAGTTCGGTGATCTTCTAGGTAATTAAGAATGCAGGATGTGCTACCACCATTGTAATTAGAACACTGAATTGTCACTGGTTGTAGATGACTTATCAGGGGATGTCTTATTTAGGTATTAAAAGACACAGACTACTAGATCCTGGGCCTTAAACCTTCTCAAGCTGCTTAAGATCAACCCAACTGCCATCCTCTAAGATACAGCTACAACATTCAGGGAAAATTCCACACTGATAAAGCTAAATTCATGTTTAGACAATGCCTTTTTCTATGTTCCATTTTAAAATTCTTATACTTTTCTTCTTTCTTGATCTCTCCAACCTCACCCATTTTTGCTTGACATACTCACCTTTTCCAACGTAAATACCACCAACTCTCAATTATCTGTATAAATAATGTGTGTATTTGACACTTTGTCTGAGCCTTCTACTTAAAGTTTGGATTCATTCTTTAGCATAGACACAAAGATATTAATGTAGCAGTGAACACTCCTCTACATTATTTTATATGTGTTAAAGTATTTCTATAAGCATAACAAGTAAAAAGAAAACTGTTCATAAATCTATGTATCCTTCAACTACTATTTATATGCTTAACAGCACTTTATAGCAAAATATCCCTACATTTCATACATTCACAGCAGTAATTACTTGCCTTCTCTTTTCTCTTACACTAACTTCAATCACACATCTCTATATATTAATAATTCATATTATATTATCAAGAATGTCACCAACTCTAAATAACAAATTCTAGTCTTCACAGTCTTCTACATTGATAGTAAAGTAGGAATTGATAATTCTTCCTCCCTCATATGTATTTTACTTAAATTATAGGATACGTTATTCTATTGGTTTCCTTCTACTTTTTTTGCATGTATTTTGCTGGATTGTTTTCTTCTTTTTAATTAGCAAATGATAGAAGTTCCCAGGATTGTTTCTAAATGCATAATCTAATTCAGTTTCAAGTGTTTAAATAGTAATTGTAGATTCTGAGTTTTATTGAAAGCTTGTACTTGAAAGAATAATAAGGTGATGTTTACAATAAAACAAAATAATCCGTACGAGTGATGGAAAGAAACACCTTCCGCACATCTATACTATCTTCCAAATTCATACCAAGCACCCATTTTCAAATTAATAATCAGAACTAGCTTGTAATTTCCTAATATTTTGTAGTGTGATAAATGACAGTTTTTCCAGGTTACTCAGATTCTAAAATGCCAGAAAGAATCATTCTTGCATCGTCTCTTTCTCACATAGTCTGTAATCTATCAAGCTCTACTGGTAAATTCGGTCATAGATATGGTCACTTCTCTATAGTGCTCCATAATGTCCATGATATCATAACTGTGTGCAGTAGCCTAACTAATTTATTTTTTATTTCATTAACTTTTTGTTTTTTGGTGCCAGGGATCAAACTCATGATCTTGCTCTTGCCAAGCGAGCACTTATGCCACTGAGCTAAATCCCCAGCCCTTATTTCATTAACTTTGAATCAAATCATGTTACTCCTTTTTCCAAGCTTGTAGTGGATTACTATCCCCTATAAACAGTGATTAAGATCCTACATAGTCTGCTGTGTGCTCATCATCACAAACCTATTGCAATTCTTTCTGCTTATCGTGTTCCAGTAACATGGAAATCTTTCATTTTCTTAAAATTCCAAGGACATTATTATTGCAATCCATTCACATTTTCTGTTTGGCTGACTGGAAAACAGAGATTCTTTTCAACAATCTTAACCTGTCCTCCATTCAGGTCTTTGGTAATTTTCAGTGTCTTAAAAGGACTTCTGTAGTTACTCTCTCTGAAATAAATACCATCTACCAGTCTTACATTCTATGTACCACCAACCAGTCTTTCTTACTGTGATCTACCTTGCTCCTCATAAATCTGAGAACTTTCAAATGTGATATTATGTGGTAAGGTATATGATACAAATTAAACAAATTATTTTTCTACTGTCTGTGTTCTACTATGATGGAAGACAGTAATAGTGCTTCATTTGCTGTTATGTTGGCAATATTTGGAAGAACACATAACAAATGTTAGGGAACAGTTTGGCTAAATCAATAAAAACATCATCTTTCCTTACAAAAGAAATCCCAAAAGTCATGGAAAAAATTCTGATTTCATTGTAATCAATGTTAGATAAACAGTGATGTCAATTTTCTTTTTTAAAAAAAATTATTTTAAGTAGGATAAAACAATAAAACCACTCAAAACCAATGCAAGTGATACAGGACTTCAAAACAATATGCAATCAAAATAGCTGCATTTACCTTCAGACATAGTGAAAATCAAACAGAACAGAATAAAGTAGAACCAATAAAACCAAAACAATAAATGCAATACAAAACTTCAAAACAAGACAGTAGTAAATCCAAAATGACTATCATAATATATCTTGCTATCTATGAAATAGATGTCCATGACAATATAACAAAATCAAATGAAACAAAATGGAAAAAAACCAACCCAACAAAACAATGAAAATGATACAGGACTTTAAAGCAGAACAATAGGCAATCAACAATGGTTACCACCTTCAGAAGGAGATCCCCTCTCAGATGCCACACTGTGTACCACTGCCTTCTGACCAGATGATCAGACCACTGGCCCTAGACCTGCAAGATCAGTGAAACACCAAACACCACAAGCATCAAATTGCATTTCATCTCAATAGCTGTGTTTCTCTGGATCAGCCAGTCACTTGGTAGAGGGGTAGGGGTGGGGATTGGCCCTTCTTGTGCACTGGAAGGGGCTGGAGTCTGACTGTAACCCCACCAGCAGCGGCCTGAGCATGGTGCTGGTTTGCAGATGGTTTCTTCTTGGTGAATCCTTGTTCTGTCCCCTGCAAGTCCATTAATGCTGACTCACTGGCATGTAAATTTTCTAAAATCTCAAATTTAGAGAAAAGATTGAAACACACTGAGAACATCTGACGTTGAAAGGACAAAAATGTGCTAATATTTTAGTATCTATTTCAAAATAAAGTATTATTTTTTATAAATTATTTTCTGACACTGGTCAGAGTCAAGATTTTATTTATTCTAAATAATTACATCTGGAAAATATCAACTTTAGCACCATGACTTTAGAATAAATAAATTACTCATTTGTATTGACCAAAAAATTGGCAACAAACCTCATGCTTCCAATGATGTAAATCCTTTATTCTAAATGCTTTAACTGTTTACCTTAAATGCTCTAATTCTGGGTAGTTTTGTGGGATAATTCCCTGAATAGTATGAAATGTTATTTCTTTAATATTTTAATGCAAAAAAGATGTGGAGATGGGGGTGTAACACAGTGGAACAGTGCTTTCCTAGCACGAGCAAGGCCCCGAATTCAACCTCCAGGACCAATATAATAAAAGTATTTTAATGTATCAGAGTTATCTTCCTTTTTGATATATTATCTACTTTAATGAGTACGTTGTCAAAATGTGAAATTCTTACAAACTTGTCTTTTCTGTAAACCTGTTGTGTGCTGTTAGTGGCAATGAAAACTATAAAAAATATAGTTGAATTATTAGAATCAAAATCATTGAACTTCTGCAAAGAAAAGTAATTAGCCATGTTTTACTTTACTTTATATTTTTGTTTAGTTCTAACCGTGGGCTAAACAAAAATGAGAATTTAAGGCCACATCCCCAAACTCTTTTGAGCACTTAACAATAAATGACTAACATAAAATATAGCTGTGTCTAGGGTTGTTTGAAGTAGAATTATACAATAGTATATAACTCATCTGTTCCTTAGGACCTTAGAAACTATTGTATGAGTGCTATTCCACCCCTCCATTGCCTGACTAAAATATACTTTGATGATCTACTGTACCCTCAAGTCTCAACATGTTTAAATTAGACTCATCTTGAATCCCTGTGGCCAGAATTTCTGACTTTCCTATTTTTTTTAATTACTGTATTTCTCCAGTCAATCAAGTTAAAAAATTTAAATCAATTTACCATTCATTATTCATTTTAGTAGTAAATATTTTTCCAAGCAATGTAAAATATTTGAAATTAATTTATTAGCTAGTCTTTATTCTCTCTTCTCATCATGGTTTTATCCAATCTAGGATCTTAGTTGCTTATTTTTAGAGCAATGTGAAAACCTCAAATTGCTTCCTTGCCTCTAGCTTTCCTCCAGTCTACCTGTTTTTACCCAAAACACTAAGAAGTAATCTTCCTAAGGGAGAAGTTTTTATTCTCTACTCCCTCAATTAAAAGTATATGAGCAAGTGAATAAGATTCAAGCTTTGGGGACTGAAATTCTATTGCCTTAATTTTTTAAAAAAAAAATTCTTCCTCTGAATTTCGTTACTCATTAGCTATCTTCAACTGACACAGCTACCCAGCTCAACATACTACTAGTATAATAATTCTTACTGAAAAGCACCTAAATCCAACATAATTCTTTCAATGATTATTAAAATATGTTTAGAAATTTGTATCTCAAAACATGTAATGTTATTCACTCTAATTTATTTATTTATTTATTTATTTATTTATTTATTTATTCCAGGGATCAAACTCATGACCTCACACTTGCCAGGCAAGTGCTTATACTGCTAAGCTAAATCTCCGGCTCTTATTCACTGTAATTTAACATCCTTGACATTTAGAAGTTTTCCACAATCATTTAGATTTTTCCACAATCATCTGAGTCTCTTCAGTACATCTGGAAATCAAAAATTTATTACAATATGCAACACACATGATATAATTTAAAGTTTTGTTTTTGAATATTTTTAGTTGATTCAATGTTTATAGAGTAAACTTCTGTTCAGTAAAATTATATAAAGACATGTAAAGCACTTGCCTAGCATGCACCAAGACATGGATTTAATCCCCAGCACCACAAATTATATATAGCAGATTTGTCAAAATTAGTACATGAGAGAAAGTTATGTATGATAAAATAATAAATCTATAGAAATTATCATCTAGATTGTCACCATACTAAATTATAGACAAAACATACAGTTTTGTAGAAAAGGATACAAAATTATATTACTAAAACTTACCTAGTACCTCATTTAAATATGTGTACCTTAGCAAATTTCTGTTTCTAAGCATCATTTGTGTGCTTGTAAAAGGGGCAAAGTATCAAGTACAGTCTATTACATTAATGGAAATAAGACAAATAAATGTCTAGTCAAATTTATTTCACCAAATGCTTTGGTTTCTAGCAACACATAATATAGCTTTTTAAATAAAATACTAAAATAGGGTTCACTTCTAATGTGAATTGTTTCTAATGAATTTAAGAATCAACTTGAATATATTTCAAATACATATCTAAAACATAAATTTAACTGCAACATATTATATTACAGACATCACTGGGATATATCATGTGTGGGGTCTTATTCATCAGCAAAGATTCTTAAGCTAGAAATAGAGATGAAAGCAAGTGGTGATTCCTAGTGGCAGTGAAGACCATTTTTTATGTGTTGATTAATAATCATTTTAACTTCATGAGAATGATAGTAAAAGATTAAGTTATCTTTCCTCAGCACACATGACAATGCCTGTGAGTGACAGCAATGTAGGTTTCCTTTAAATATGTAAAAATGTTGAAAAAAGTTTGTCTCGACTACTTTAGTAACCAAGCCACACATACATGGTGTGCCAAGTTTAATAAACTCTAAATAAATATTTTTTTTGAAATTTAGAATGATATCGAGAGAAACTGAGCAACATGTACAGAATTAATACTGTATATGAGTAGATGAACTAAACTGGTGATGTAAGCAGACTGAGTGTTGTGATCACCAGAGCAAGACTGCATTCTCCTGTTGGGAGCCCCCTCACTTCAGCAAGTCTAACTTTATTCCATCTTTCCTTTCTAATTACATAGTTCTCTTTATCCCATTTAGTTCGATAAGCTGATGTTAATCTCTTTTACCTTTCACATACTGTAGTAGTGATTACTACCTTTTACCTAGTATTTTTCTGTTCTTCCTTCTAACATATATGACTGAAGTATAATTGCCTTCAGATCAGGCTATAGGACTGCATTCTAGCCAGCAATATTTACTCTCTTTCTCCAGAAGAGAAACTCTCGGTGTTCGCGATGGCAGTTGCTTTGTTAACCTGTGTCCCTAAAAGAGTCTGTGCTGATTGGTGATGACAAGAAGAACAATAAAAAGTGAATCATTGCTTTTAAGCCACTGTGATTTTAGATCATAATGCAACATGAACTAATCCGTTCGTACCTATGAACACTGCCATGATTTAGGTCTATTATGTATTCCAAAAGTCTCACAAACTCAGAGATGGGGCTTTTAGAAGGTGATCGAATCATGGACTTGACACATGTATGAGTGATTCTGTTGATGATTTCACATCAGAATACGGTGTTAGGAGGTGGAGCATGGTAGGAGGATTTGGGCAAACAAGATCATGACTTGGAAGGGTATATTTCCTGCCCAATCACATTCCTGGGTCCTCTTTTGTCTCTGCTTCTAAGATCTCAAAAGTTGAGCAGTATTTCTCCACTCTATCCTTCTACCATGCCATTTATGTCACAAATCAACTGTGACTGAGTCCTCTGAAACTGTGAGCCAAAATGAACCTTTGTTTAAATTGCAGGTGTCAACTATTTCAGCCCAAAGCTAGGGAAGTGATTAACACAGTACAAACGGTCAAAGAGATAATTGGCAGAATATTCTGACAATAAATTAACATTCACTTTTTTATTCACTCATAATTTTATCAATAATTTCCATTAAGTATAAATATGATCCAGGTGTTAACCATTGCACGATGCTTACAATAATGGCTGGAATTACTGTCTTTCACTTCATTTATCAAGCTAATAGACTTTCATATTTTATAAATCAAGTATAAAAGTTTAACATGAGCAAAATCCATCTTGAAAGATACCAGATGAAGACATTAATGAAAATGACTGTAAATATAAAACAAGAATTACCCTTTGATTATTGTCTTAAATAGGGACAAATGTTTCAACAAACACTGATTATGCATCTACTGAACTTCAGTTGTATTGAAGGACTAAGTTTCATTTTTTCACATTAATTTCAAAATAAAAATATATACAATAAGTAATGTATATTGCACTGTAGCTAAGATTAAATTTTAAATGTTACCACAAAATGGTAAACGTAGGATGACCTATAGATCTATTATCTTGAACTAATTATTACATATCAAACATCAAGACACTATAAAAATGTGTAAGTGTAGATTTTCCATATATAATACATAAGAATATACTTTGATCTTTTATCTTGACAATTCTAATAACAATTATGCCAAGCAATTGTCATAATTCAAATTTTGCAAATGAGGGAAAAAAGAGAAGTTAACTTTATAAAACTGGTTAAAATGACAAAATATTTTTACTTACGCCATGTTACAATTCTAGAGTACTAGCAGACAAATATAGCAACAAATTATTTTTAGTATTGTTCTATTTCTGTTTCCAAATTTGTGTCACTTATGTTAAGATAGTATCCAATTAAAAATTTTTGAAATAGAATGAAGTAACTATACTAAATATTTCAGAGTAATTGTGGAAAGTGTTTCTGAATCACAAAATGAGATTAATTTAGATAGATTCTACTGACCCTCATTTCATTGGACTTCAGGTGATACTTTAATAATTTCAAAAGAAGTAAAAGTACAATTTTCTGTCACAAATACAGATATAATTTAATTCATTGTTATAACTGTAGAAATGGACTATGATTACAAATTACAGAATAGAAGAAAAATATACAACTTAAGTGAAAAATATAGTACAAAAATGATGAGAAGAAATACCTTGTTACAAAACCTATAGTCCCTCTGACAGCTAGAAGTTCTACTAAATGAAACTCATGGAAACTTTAAAGTCAAATATTATAACTCAAATATTACATACTTATAGGGGATTTTTAGTGCACAAGACGACTAAACCAGGAAGAGCGGTCCATCAAACGTCACCGTAGTCACTCAGGTGGTGCTTCCAGAAAGATCTGTTCAACTTGGTTTCTGCTGCAAATTTGGTTGTAGCTCTAAAGAATATAAATAAGAAAAATAAGAATCTTTATGTATGTTGTCAACCAAAAAGTAGGGCCACGGTTAGGAGAAGGTAGACTCATAATTGAAGGAGGAAAGTTGCAAAAATTTGAAAAATATGATTAACTAAATGGGGAATAGACAGCCTGAGCTTCCATAATGGATGAGTAACAGCATTTAAAAATGTTCCTGCTGGGGAAATTGTTCAAAAGCACAGCGCAAAGTCGTGAGCTAAATTCTTGGAATTGGAAAAAAATAAATGAATAAATAGATTAATTAATTAAAATTTTTTCCTTCATAAAAGTCACGTGTATACTACCAAAAATAGTGTCTATTTGACCTTTATCAAAGATCTTAAAATTAACAAAAGGCAAAGACTGAGGAGCATTTATTCAGCCAAAACATCTGTCTTGCTATGATAATAAAATATCACAGCATTCTGTTACCACATAAATATATCTGCAGAGCTTGTTAGTGAAACTGAAAACCAACATCTTTGAAATTATAGTTGTCTTGAAATAATAATCATTAATCTTGCAACCCTTAATGTAAACAGAGTGGATGTGCTCTAGTGCTGACCAAAAATCCTATCCTGAGAAGTGTCACTTTGCCAGTACCCTAGAAATTCTACTGAAAGGGTTTTTGTTGATTTTGTCTTATTCACAATGTTTTCAGTGTTAACTATCTTAACCCTGGGAATTTTTCTAAAGTCATCAGCAGAAATTGCCCAAATTATAGCTGCCTGACAGAGTAGTGATTGTACAAATCTGTTTCATTGTTATTTTTATCTTTTTTTCTCTTTAAAACAAAAAATAAAACAAAGGGGGCAAATGTAACAGAGAAACTTCTTTGAGGATTTTAAATGGCTTTGACCTATTTGTGGAAAATTATGTACACTGCAAGATGATGTACCTGTCCAAGAAAGATGTTAGAGAGTCCTAGTTTTTAACCTCAGGTTGTTAGTCCCTTCTCAAGTAGAAAGTAAGGATTAAGTCAAAGTTTTTGATTGATTTGCTTGAGTCAGTTGCATGGAGCTATTTGGACTACCTGTCTATATATAGAACAGAGAGAGAAAGATCTGTATCCCTTGTAGCTAAACCTCCTTTTTTGGTTCAAATGTCATATTGAAACTTATCACCTAGAAAGAACCAGAATGCCTGTCATTCCCTTCAAGTACTAAGTTGTCCTTGGATACAGGATTTATCTGTCATCATCAAAATGAATCTGAGAGACTCCTGGTAGGGGCAGAGGATTTGGATTTGGATTATGTCAATGTCTTACATTTGCTGAGGAGGTGCAAACAATGCAAATGTACACAAAGAGCAGAGAGAATAGGTCATAAATGACCATCTGCAAAGTGGACTATTTCCACAATCTGTGTCCATCCAGTTATTATTGGCATGAGCCACACAAACTGCCCTGCTACCATTTTTCTTCTGAAGAATAAAAGAAGCACATCATTCCCTACTTAGATTTGCAAATATTACCAAAAGCAGAAGGAAGGTCACAGATCACAGCGACACTATACATGCGCGAAACTGACAGATCAGGTTACTTGTTCTTATGCAAGTCCTTGTAGTAATGGATGGTGCAGTTCTTCCTTGAGTAAACCGCTCCAGCACTCAACATTCTCACTGTCAACAGCAGTAGAGTCAACATATGGCTCTCATTGAACGAGGAGCAAGTTACATGGAGCTGATGGAATATGATGCCGAAACACTGGTTTTCTGTGCTTCCTGCGGTATATCTAAATCTTATTGCAGAAAGCCCTACTCAGCCCATGGAGATTGGAGAAATGACTTAAACTATTGCATGCAGAATGTTCTGACTCCAGTATACAAGCAGCAGTAAGACTTTGGGGCTACTTTTAGAAAAACTGTGAGGCCAAATTAGCTTTAATACATCTTTTTTTTTGGTGCCGGGGATCGAACTCATGACCTCGGATTTGCCAAGCAGGCACTTACGCAACTGAGCTAAACCCCCGGCCCTTAATACATCTTTTTTTGTTATCCCCAAATATCCTCTTAGACAGGCACTAGAATGCCAGGAGGTTAAACTGATCTGCCTGCAGCACCAATTTCTGGCTCATCATTGTCATTCTGACCACTGAACTGCATTGTCAGTTTCACTGGCGTGAAAGCCCCTAGAGGGCTAGAAAAGCACACTTTTCAGTGTGTCTAGGTGGTCAGGACTTTGGAGAACTGGATCTGGTCCACGGACCCTATATGTCTGCTGCAGTTTCCCTGCCATGGCTCTCCCATGCTGGCATCAGTGAGCAGCTTCCTTCCACCACGCCCTTCCATTATGATGTTTCCCACCTGGGTCCAGGTGACTATTGAATGTATCCACTGAAACCATGAACCCAATCCAACTTTTTTCTTTAGATTGTGGATTTCAGGAATTATGTTTCTGAAACATGGTTAGGTCTTTGTTAGTATCATTGTATAAGTTTAATTGAATTCTTTAGCCCAATCAACAACTCACATTAACATGAGCAGAGGGGTAGGATTCTTTTTATCTTTGTTCTGCTCGATGTTTTAGTTAAAATTTCTGGAATAAACATAAGTAAGCTAATGGCTGAAATTTTCCTCATAATGTATGTCAATATGAAATATTTAACACTAGAATTTTGCCTAAAATGCATAGCTAATTAAAAACAGCTTATTTTATGCACCAAAATGAAAAACATACAGTTTTTAAATTTTTTACTGTGAATGTTTCTGACATTTTCAAATTTTTTTCCACTCATGTAAAATACAATGAGTGAAATTAAACTCAATTTTCAAAGATTGAGTTAGACTTTTTTCAGGATCATTTTTAGCAATGATGTAACATTCTTATCTTACACTAAAAGTTTTATGAGTTTAATTAAAGTAGTATAGGAGATAACACAACTGTGTTTTAGACCTCCTTTGAATTTTACTTGAATTTTTTTATTCAATTTACTTACCCTGGGGATTGAAACATTCTTAGAATATGTATTGTGTGACTGTTATTTTCCTACTGTTACCCATTTTCTCCTTCCTAACATACAAGTGTATGGGAGAAATTAGCACAGAAACAAATCAGAACACAGCTCTAACCCTTTTAATTAATAATGATGATATGCCTTTCAAGACAATGTTAGTTAACAGCAATGTATGATTTCTAGGTGTATTTTCCAGGAAATTGTTAGGATGAACAAGTAAATTACTGTTGGTAGCATCTCCATAGATAGCACCACAAATGCAAATTCTCTCTGGACACAAAGGAGGTCATTTCACCTGGTTGATGTAGCTATGAATAATCTAAACACAACTTGAAACTCAATGTGAGAATCACTAGATAAAAATTTAAATTATGTATGCAAAGACATCAAATGTTAGAATTAGATAAGAAATAGAATATGAATTATCAAAAATAAAATATCCAGAAAAATAAAATGGGGCTAAAATTTAACCATGGAATAAGTTGCTATTGAACATGACCAGGAAGATTTTTTCATAACTCATTAAAATTAAAAAATAGTCACATCATTAATAACCTCATTGTATTCTTTACACTGCAAAAGGGATGCTATAAAATGCAAAGGCCATAGGCTTGTAAGCAGACTGAAATACATGATTTAAAATGAAACATCAAAAGACAGGGAGATAAAAAACTTGAGCAAACAACAGTAAAGCAAAACCAAAGGCCAGAATAAAACAATATTTTGTCAGAAAAATACATTCCCAATGTAAAGAACTGACCTATGTAAAGTTCTGATCCAACCACAACTAAAGGGAAACAATATTTTGTTAAAAATATTATTGGGCTTAATAGCTTGCCAAAACAAAGAACTCACCAATGTAAATTTTTGATCCAAAAACACCTAAAGGAAAAAGTCTGTAGCTGGAACTGCCCTTCCCCAATGTCAGAGGAAAGAGGCAAGATTGCAGTGCGATGTACCTTCATTTCCAAAATTTGCAGTAAATTGGTGGACTGGTATCAGATACATGAGATGTGCAGCCCACAGAAAGAAGTTAGACTTGGTACCTTTTGAAAAGAAGTTAAAAGAAGACTGCTTGGAGAGACGAGGCAGTCCCAAGACAGGCAGTGCTCCCTAGAAAGCAAGGTTGAAAGAGAAGTTGTAGGTAAAACTCCTGAAAATGTGTAACTATGTGAAATAAACTTGTAATGAAGGGTAAGACAGTTTCTAAAGAACCCCAAGGGGGAAAAGAATGCCAAAGCACATGAAATCTCAGAGTCCAGAAGGACACTCACACTAACAATTGAGAGTATTCTTCCTTCTTTCTCCCTTTCTTTTTCTCTTACAATTAGCTTCAACTCTTGAGCCTAAAGCAGTGACAGTTAAGTCAAGGAAAACATGAATCATATTCCATTTTCCTATCTTATGTTTTTCTAGATTTCAGGTAAATATTAACTGGGAAAGAGCAAGAGTTATAAAATAGCTAAAAGTTTGGAGTTTTTTGGTCTTAACTTTACCCAAACAAATCAATATAACTCTTACATTAAGTGAAATAACATTTGGTTTTCAGTATCACTTTTAATGATTTTCTGGACCATTTTAACTACCTAGCAATTAAAGTTGCTGTAGGGAAAGTCCCTTTTCTCTCTTTTTCCTGTGATGCACAGCAGGGATTTATTTCACTGAGAGTCATCAGATTCTCCATCTTTCTGTATTGAGGCTGCCCTGATCCAGGGGTTTAGCTCCAGCATTTTCCCAATGATCAGTGGGTCTCTCTCAAACACTCTCCAGGGGTCAGCTGGTTCTTACAGCCTGACAAGACAAGACTCTTATCAACAGTTATTTTATGACTTCTCCAATTCAGGCCACTGCCTCCTCTCTGAGAAGCTCCCAGAGGACCACATGGAGTAGGGAAAAAGCTGGGAAAATACCAGAGCTCACTTCTGTTATCTCTGAAATCACCAAATCCCACCAATAGGTCCTGGCGAAGAGTGTCCTTGATCCTACAAAGTCAGTCTAAGCAGTGGAAGTGGTAACTTCTACTCTGCCTTTCTTGCAGAAGTGGAGGAACTGCATTCGAATAGTTGGTTCTGCCCCAGTTGGCAAAGCTGTCCCCGGGACAGTTGCATGATTCTACGTGTCCTACAACTGCTCTAGAAGATATTTTCCTCAGCTGCGGAAGACTTCTGGATTCTACCCGGCAGCACTCCCTGTGACTCTGCCCTGTAATCTCCAGGTGACCCAGTCCCTGTCACTACTTCAAAAACTCCAAAATCAGTCCTACAAATGCAAGATAGCGCTGTTTTACTTAACAAAATAGAAAAAAAAAAAACCTGCGGTATATTTTTTCTCATAATTTTATTCTGGACATACCAATCTGACAGAAAGAACAAATCAAAACTTAGCAAATTCCAACAGATATTTGCTTAAGATTGAATTTAATTTGCTAAAAAGCTTCACATTTTGCAGCTTCTTTTCTTCCTTTTAAAATAATATACTACATTTTTGTGTGCTTATAGGATCATCAAATGATTCTTTCCCTTTCTATGAAATGTAAGTATGTTAAAAAAAATTTGCCAAAGATGAATATAAACAGTAAGAAAAGCTTTCATTAAATTTTGTGACAAGTTCTCTCTTCCTTGGGAAAGTTTTAAAAGGCAGTGTATTTCCTGAGCATTTATTAATGCTCCCAAAAATGTAAGTGTTATATCAAAGGAGGAGTGAGCCATATCATGTCAACAAAATCCATCATATTTCAGGTTTCTGTCTTTTCCATTTTCACTGATCAAATTAAGGAAAACACATCAAATATTACTTGCCATTTTCTGGGCTTCTTTTGGCATATATTTGAAAGGCCCCTTGAATCCATTTCATTTTTGTTTTTTTATAAGAGTAATCTTTCAAAAAAAATTTCTTTTTTGGATGGATACCTTTGGTTAGGAACATTATCTCTTATTAAAACTGATTATATTTGACTTTAATTTTTCTCTAGGAACATCTAGCCAAATGCTTACATGATATAATTTTTTATCATATGAGTTTTTTTATTCCACTTTTTCTTTTACTGCGAGTAAGCATTTGCTGATCTGATTTTCTCTTCCTTTTCTCACGGTTTCTCCTACATCACGGGTAAAAATGGAAATATTTTTAATACAAGTTTAACACTGTCATTTTTAATATATGCCAGTTTGACAAAACCATTTCTACTTCCTTTTCTTCACGCATCTCAATCATTCTTCTCAAGGCTTGGGGCAAAACTTGTCAATGTGAAATAAACTGAGTTAACACAAAGGAAGAGGGCTACTATTTTCTGTAACTTGATTAAGTAATAAAAATAAATAAATAAAAACAAAAATTTTTAGAGAAGAGCGATTGATGTGTCAAAGTATCAGTTATATATTGCTTCCTAACAGCTGGATTACACTGTTAGTTGCTGAAAGTCACTCGTATTTATTATCTTGACATTTGTTCAGGTCAGGCTTTACTAGGTTATTTGCTTCAGGAGCACACAGAACCACAGCCAAGGTGTTAAGAGCTGGAGACTCAGCTGAGACTTAACTTTGAGAAAAAGCTGCTTCTTGCTGAGAAGAGATTTTTCTGTTTTCATTGCTGTTGAAAACTGTCCTTACTTTCATGGCATGTGATCAGTCCCATAGAGACACTGTCCACAGCCCAGCTGGTTTCTACAAAGCTAGTGAAGGAGAGAGATGGCCTTCAGTAGAGGGACTGCAAATTTATCTTCTATAATTTCATGAACTTTACTGCTACATCTCCTCACCTTCGCCATATCCTATAGGTTAAAAGTAGATTCCAATCCCACCAATAATCAATACAGTGGGGGGAATTATGCAAATTCAAGAACACCCAGAATTAGGCATCATGGAGGTTTCCTTGGAGATTATCCATCACAATAACAGAATTTCTGGAGATTAGAGTTTTTCTGTATTGTTTTCTATCTTTTCCTTACCTCTCTTTAATTGTCTGGTGAAATCAACAAATACATTACTGGATTTAGGAGCTAGGAGCTCCTTAATGTATGGATAGAGCTTATTTATTTTTCAACTGGAGATATTAAATGGTTTGCTAAGCTTGAAGGAGCACCACTGATTTTTTTCACTAATGGCTAAAAGGAGAAAGAGTGAAAAAAAAAAGAATCCTGTTGTTTTCATATTAAGAAACAAAATATAACAAAACTAGGAAATTTGGAATTTGTCAAATATTTGTCTGTAAAAACAGCACCAGAAATTTACAGAAGGGGATAAAATATATAATACATATAATTAAAGGAAAAAAAAAGATGCCTGAAGAAGATTCTCCGGCACTGAAAACGTGTTTGTACTACTAAGTTGCTCTAAGCTACTGAATTCATCTATCAACCTGACCCAAATGAGAAATATATTCATTCTACCCTAAAGCATCCTTCCAGTAATGTAGGCAACATTATCCACATGGCGATAGAGTACTTCAGGACCTCCAGTAGTTGATGAAGCACAGAAATGGCTTGACAAGTTAGGCTTTGTTTCTTTTTCTACCAATAAACCATCGCTTATTTAAGAAGTTTCTTTATTATCTTTTTTACACAATTAATCAAGGGTTGAGAGTCAGATAAGAAGTCAAGAAGACAGAAAACACTTGAAAAATGAAAGGTAAAGTTTTTAAGGTAATGATTATTTTTCACTAAACATTTAACAAAAGATATTGGAAGAAGCATGTTAGTTTAAAATTGTTATATGGCAACATTAATATATAATGATATTAAATTACATTTAATTTTCCCCTACTTAACAAACATAAATGGTAAGGTTTTAAAAGGAAGATGATGTGAATTTTTAAGGATAAAACATCCTTCATATTGACTCTTGGTTAATTATAACTTTTTGATTAATCTTTTATGCAAATCTATGACTTTTGAAACTGAACTTGGACATATTTGGTGGCCATGCATGAAGCTTCTGTATTTCCTAGAAATATATATTGATACATAAATCTCTTTTGTATAAATTTTACTGGGCATAAGTATAAATATACTGATAGATGAGACAGATTTACTTGACTCTATGACTACTTTCATGTTACTAAATATACTCACGATATTTTTTTAACCACAGAAAACAGCATGATTTATAATGAGTTATGAAAAAGTATTTATTATATTCAGATTTATTTCTTATTATTGTAATCATAATGGAGATCTTGTGAATAGTAATGAAGTTGATCTCTAATATAGAATGCTTCCATCTGAAATGACAACAAAATACTAAATAAGTTAAGACACTTTAATTTTGTTCTGCCTAATAATATTAATACCAATGAAGTCTCTCAAACTTTTTAAAAATTCAATATTCATTGATTTAAGTCATGCTCCTATATTTTTCTTTTAAACGTATCTATATATTTCTACAATTTATAGAATATTCTTCTATAATTACTGTAATATAGTATAGGTAGTTTAAAAGCAAGCAGTTAGAGAGGCTAAATATAGAGTTGATAAAAGAGACTCAGAACACACCAAGAAGTTAAAAGATAATTCAACCAGCTAATTAAGCTTAGAAATGTAAAACAAAACACATGATAAAGTTGGTACTTCTAGATTTAATAAGCAAATTCAGTAGCATAGCTGAATACAAAGTCAAAACTCAAAACTCAATAACATCCCTGTACACAAGTAAAAAACTCCCTGAGGGAGAAATTAGGAAAACAATACCCTTCACAACACTACTAAGTTGCTTTAAGCTACTGAATTCATCTATCAATGAAATGAAATATTTAGGAATCAATGTATCAAAGGAAGTGAAAGATCTATACACTGAAAATTGTGGTACTCTGGAAAAGGAGATTGAAGAGGCTATCACACAATGAAAAGATATCCCCTGCTCATGGATAGAAAGAGCAAGCACTGTGAAAATGGCCAAACCCCTCAGACTGTTACACAGATTTAACACAATCCCAATCAAAATACAATTAGCATATATCACAGATCTACAGAAAGCATTCCTCAAATTCAGTTGGAAAAAGAAGAGACCTGCATAGCAAAGACAATCCTGGGAAACAAAGTCAGGGCAGGAGGCATCATATTCTCTGACTTAAGTTATACTACAAAGCTACAGTGATAAAATCAGCATGGTCCTGGCAAAACAAAACAAACCTGAGGACTGGTGGAACAGATTAAAAGATAGAAACACAACTACAAACACACTCAACCACTTTGTTTTTGACAAAGGGAACAAACATGTTGATTGGAAGAAAGATAGCCTCTTTAATAAATGATGCTGAGAAATCAAAGACTAAAACAGAACCCACATCTATCTCCATGTACCACAGTAAGATCAGAATGGGTCAAAGCTCTAAATATTAAAACAGAAACACTAAATCTACTGGAAGAGAAAGTAGATAAAAATCTTGAAGTCATAGGGGTAGACACAGACCTCAGGAACAAAACCCAAACCGCACAGGAAGTACTTCAGTGAATCAACAACTGGGATCTCATCTTATTAAATTTTTTGCACATTGAAGAAATCACCCAGTGAAAATACAACTCACAGATCGGGAGAAACTTTTAGCCAATTCTCCCTCAGACAAAAGGCCTCTATCTGGAATATATAAAGAATTAAAAGAAATCAGACCCCCCCAAATTCAAAGGCTCATTCCAAAAATGGGCATCTGAGATGAACATGCACTTCTCAGACAAATTGCAAAATAAATATAGAAAAATTTGTTCAATTGGCCTTTTGAGAAAAACAAACTAAAACAACACTGAGATTCCATCTCGCCCCAGAAAGAATGGCTGTCATTAAGACATTAACCAATAACAAATGCTGCTGAGGCTGTGGGGGAAAAGGAACCCTTCTCCACTGTTGATGGGAGTGTAGACTGGTACAACCACTGTGGAAATCAGTGTGGAGAGTCCTCAAAATTAGGTTTGGAAGTTCCACTTGACTCAGTTATTACCCTCATAGGTATTTTCACAGAAGAATTAAATCATACCACAGAGATTTATGTGTGCCAATATTTGTAGCAGCACAGTTTGTAATTGCTAAATCTTGGAAACAACACAAATGACCACCAACCACAAACTGGATAAAAAAGATGTGGTATTTTTATACAATGGAATACTACTCAGCTCTAAAGAAGAATCAACTTGAGGTTTTTATAGGTAAATGGGTGCAACTTGAAACCATAATCATAAGTGAAATAAGTCAGATTTGCACGTGTAAGCATTGTATTGTCTTCCTAGTATAAGAAGCTGAAAGAGTAAATAAGATCTAAAATGTATGATACATATTGTGAAAATGAAAGGGGAAGAAATTGCTTAAAAGAAAAGAACAACTGGGATGAGGAAAAGGAGAAAAGAAGGAAGGGAAAAGAAAAACTATTTATATGATAATTATACTACTAATTTCCATTAGTTCATTGAAAAAGAAAGGTTTGTGTTTATATTGTTTGATCAATTTTTCATGCCTATATCTTGTAATCTGATAAACTACTTTGGAGATAACAATATGCAATGTATTAACTTTGTTAATCTCCTATAACCTTATTTTGAAATTCTGTTACATTGTTTCTACTATTTTTTCTCTTTAAAATTAAAAAAAAAACCCTAGGTAAGAAAAGAGAGATAAGGAACTTTCCTCCTAGCAAGAAAATACCTATGTAGAAGTATCCTAAATTCCATAACAACTCCTCCCTAGACTTTAGGTTGAAAAAAATTAAAAATACAGTGTAACCAGTTTCCAGCTAAATAATTAAAACAAAATTTAAAAACCCTGCAAAACATCCCATGCTCTTATTATCTACAAGGCCAGAACCAATAAAAAGCACACTGGGTTTGTATTCAGAATGAAGTGTATTCTTTCTTTTTTTTTTTTTTTTACTTATAGTTATTGCCAATAAATACTTTCCTAATTTCCTCCTTTTCCCTGTAATTTTTGTTCTTCAATTTAGTAAGACAAAGTGCTCAGATTTATATAAAATTAATTGCTTTACCAGTACTTATGAAAGACATTTATTTTACTTAATAGATTTTAAGTGACAAATAATAATCATGAGAAATTTATTGGATACACTATGATGATTTTATCTTACAAAATGCAGAAAATTTTGACCACATTAAGAAAGAAAACTATCACATCACCAACTCAGCAATTTTTTGGTGCAGTAAGGATATCAAAAAGCTATTGTCAGTAATTTTTAACTATACAATTTATTATTAACTGTGATTAGTATGCAGCATAATGGTTAAGGAAGACATGCTCTTCCATTTTCTGGACCATTGTACACTCTGACAGCATCTCTCCTTTTTTCACTCCTCCTCCCCTCTGGCTTCTGGTAACCATCTTTAGAGTTTCTGTTTCTAGGACATTGAGTTTTTAAATTCCACACACAAATTAGGGCATAAGGTGTTTGTCTTATATATCCTGACTGTATGTACTGAGTTCATGATCTCACAACGTTGAGGAATGAAGTCACAAACCAAAGGAAGAGGTTAGGAGTATTTGATTGGAAATAAAAAGAATAATTCCTGGATTCCTAGGCAGGGTACTGAGTGGGTGGCTGCTGAGGCTTTTTTTTTTTTTTCCCAGTGGTCTTTTATGCTGCAAAATCACAACCTGGGTAGCTATGGGTCAAACTGTTATCAACTTCTAGAATTACAAGCATGGTTGCTAAGCTAATATTGATGCAATAGAGCAAGATAGCCATGTAGCAGGGGTACATGGTGAGCATCACTAATGTTAGCTTATTTATAACTTTTAATGTAGAGGGAACAAATGCATTTCCAGAAAGGGAAGGGAGTGTGGGTCCGTATGTTCTGTCCCCTCTCTGTGTCTCTGATACCTTACCTGGGCCCATTGGACCAGGTGGTACTAATTGCAGTGTATTCTTAAACTGCTGTGCATTTCCAGGGAAGGTTGCAGGCCTGGCTGCTGTATCTCTCTTGAGGCTCTCTTTAGATTTGCCTCCAGCCACAGTCTTGCTGCGTTGTGTCTCACATTCTGCACCGACTCTCTCCAGCACCTGATCCTTCTCTGAGTGCCTATTAATTTCTATCAAATTAGCTATCCTTATATTTCCATCTCTGCTTAGTTTCAAGTTTTCTGTGATGTACTCACAACTGCCTCAGAAAAAGACACTCGCAGGCTCTGCTTTCTGTCTCTTTGAGTGCAAATTCGCTGTGTTCCTTCTCAACATCCTCCCCATAATTCAGGTTTTCTTTTTTTTTTTCCTTCCAAAATCATTACAGTACACCAACTTAGACTGTCTTTACTTTTACTTCTAGCTACCCCTACCTGTGATAGTTTTGCACTTAAATCTTTCCAACCAATAATAGTGAAGTTTATTCTATTATTTTATAAAGGAACATGTAGGTCTCAGAAAAGGTTACATAATTTATAACATTTATTAGCTACCAGGGCCAGGTGTAAATCATAGGTCGTTGGTTCCTGAGCTCTATCCAATTTCATTTATCAGTGTTACTTCCTTCTTCATGCCTTACAGCACTCTTGTGAGGAGGCAGAATTACAAGCAATAAAAGAGCCATTTTCCAAACAGGAATTGAAGCAAAAGAGTTAATTGACTTGTGAATGGAGAAACCACAGAGAACACCTTGTTCAGTCAACCGAACCACACCAACAAAGCAGGCAAGGAGTTTTGAGTAATGAGAAAATTGTAATAAATTTCATATGTAGAATCTCATTAATTTATACTAATTAGAAACAACAAAATTAAAGGCTTAAAATTTTGAAATAAACATTTGAAATAAATTATTTTAGTCATGTATAACTTATAGTTATTTACAGTATAAAAAGCTTTATCAATACAAGTTCTGTTAAATTTGCTTCGAGCATTTAGTGTAACAGTATTGGTTCAAATCTGAATAACAGCAAAGTGCTTAAGAAATTAAGCAACTTATTACCATCAATCACATATTAACATACTTTGTAGGATAATGTCATTCAAAAATGCATGCTTCAATGGATATAGCATTTTAAATTAGAAATGTACTTGCAACTCAAATACAATCCATGATGATCTCAATTCTTGTGTGTATTATATATGATCAATTTAGTCCCACAGAAATAAAAGCATTTAATGACATTAAATCATAAAATGACAGGCCTATGCAAGTCATAAAAGCTTCATCTCCATCTGATGTTACACTTCTGCTTCTTCAGTTTTCACTACATCAAAGTACAGTTTAAGGAAACAAAAAACAGCTTCAAATTTTACATTTTAGTGCATTATAGAAATATGATATATTCTCTTCATTAATAAATAGTGGAAGCCCTGGAAGTTTCCATTCCTTAGTGTTCAAACTCAACATGCATTTTGCAGACAATATCATGAATTTTAAAATATTTGATAGGAATGAAAATGGGAAGAGGAGATTTAGAGGGAGAGAAAAGGAGGTGCCTAGGAAGAAGGGAACAAAAAAGGAAACAAGCTGTATTAATTTCATGTACCAGCTCCTCAAGATGAATGTAAATATGTACTCACAAAAGAAAAAACATCAGCATCTTTCACTACTAAATCATCCAAACTTGCACCAATACTCTAACATTTAGCTCACATTACAACTAATTTCTTCTGATGATTATCCTAACTGCTTGAAATTACACTTTTTAGTACTTAAGTTGGATTTCTGCACCAGATTTCTTGGCTTGCTTAAATACCTATGTATTTTGTTCTATAATTATATATATATATATATATATATATATATATATATATGTATTCCATCTCCTTTATTTTCTTCTCCAAAACCTATTCTTTTTTTTGTACAAGAAACTATTTACACTGGAAGGGAGTCTAAGTAATTTTCAATGTCACTATTTAAGATTTAACAGATATTTCACCAAAGAATATATAAAATACAATTATTTATAAATTCAAACCACCCTGTGATGCAAGTGCACATCCATTATCATGGCTATAATTAAAAGTACTGACTATACCAAATTTTGGTTGTGGTAAAAAGACATTAAAACGCTCATGAATTACTCCTGGGAATATAAAATAACAGAGTCACTCTGGAAAACAATTTGCCAGTTTCATAAAATATTAAATATACCTAAATGAATTCTTAAATATTGAGCAAGAGAAATGGAAATATGTGTACCTGCAAAGTCAGGTACTGATAAAGAAATTTCATACAAAATACAGCAGTCTTAAATTGACATCTTAAATGGAGTCAATCTAAATGTTCATTCATAGGTGAATGGAAAAACAAATTTTAGTATTCATGCAATGGAATCTGAATTAGGTAATCAATTGCTGGACAAAATATCTGATACTTGCAATTTAAAGGAGTAAATAAATTATTTGGGTTATGGTTTCAGAGGATTTAGTCTATGGTTGGCTAGCTCCAAATAGAAACATTATGGTGAAATAGCAAATATATCTTATGGCAGCCTGGATGTGGAGCTATAGAACAAGGGAGACAGGAAGGGTAGGGGAACACATAGAGTGATATTCAAGGTCATGTCTCCCAGGTCCACCCAGATATGACCGTAAATGTGCCTCTGATCCCCTGGGCACCTCCCAAGGCAGGAAGTTGATACAACTAACTTTAACCACCAAAGAATGCTACTCAATAATAAAGAAAAATGAACCCTTGATATGTGGATAATATGAATGACTCTCCAGATAATAGGCTGAGTTAATGAGAGTAGATAAAATTAAGTTCACAATACATTATCCATTATAGTAAACATTCTAAAATATGTAAATTGAGATAATGGCAAAAGGTGTTTTTGTTGTTTTGTTTTGTTCATGATGTAGGAGAGGCAAGGAAGTATAAGAAGAAGAAATTACACAAGTATGGAAGAAAACTTTCTGGGATGATTGATATATTCTTTTTTTAGAATGTGGTAGTATCTTTCTGGATGTGTATTTTATTGTAATTTATTAAAAGGTGTATCATATACATGCAGCCAATTATACAAAAACTTTAAAAATTTACCCAAGAATAAGCAATTTAGCTGAATGTATAAATAATATGTGTAGTTATTATTGTTGGTTATATTAAATGTATTTTATACTCTAGGGACGTATGCAAAATAAAGAAAATCTGGCACTAATATCTCCATGTTTTAGATAAAGTAATAAAGCTCAAAAACTAAATGATTTACCTGAAGTCATGCAACTTTGAAAAGTTGCTTTTAAAAAAAAAAAAAGAACTCTTATTGAACTCAATTTTAGTCACTTGACAAATGATAGCTGCTTGTATCTGCTGTTTCATTCTTAACTCTCAAATTTGTTTATTTATTGTGATTTTCATTCTTTTTTTCCTCATTTTTAGTCTGTTTTCATGGCTATCTAACACCCCACATGTTTTCTCTCTTATTAGTGCTTGTATTAAAAATATCACTGAAGTTGGTACTAGTTAGTATTAGCTGTTGTATTTTTCTGCTTACTTTGTTTCACTTTAGAAGTTATTTTGATGGCACTATCTTAACTAACCTTAGAAGGATCCTATGATGAAGATTAAGTAAAAAAGTAACACCTCTCTACTGAAGGTAGAGAGTAAGGCCAAACAATCATACTCTTTATTTTGTAGAAATTTAAAATAGGAGAAATTTTAATCTTCATCAATTACAACAGACTTGTCAGAACCTAAATCACAAAGCTGTAGGCATAAAGTCAGAGAAATGTGTAGAATTAAGGGAGAAGAGAGCAAAAAAAAATTCATATTTTAACATCAAAAATAAAAGTCAAAAATATATATTCATATTTTAACCTCAAAAATAAATAAAACAGTCCATAGACTTTTTTTCTGAATTTTTGTAAGTGTAAAGAGTTGAGTTTTTTTTTTAAATTTTAACAAATAGTTTGTTTTGTGTCAGGCAACACAAATGTCATCTTTACGCTGAGAAGGGAGAAGGTGCTAGAAATCATCAAGCATGTTTTGGAATTAGCTGTAATACTAACTTGTTAAACATATGATAGCTTTTTCTTATGTTTTAATGATATATATCTTTTGTTGTTGTTTATATGAATTATAAATTTCAAAAAAGAGGAGTCTTGTGTATATTTTCTCCAGAAGGGTTTTGGTGTTTAGGGAAAAAAGTCATCAAATTAGCATTAATTCAAACAAGAAATAAAGCTATTTTTTCTATAAAATATTGTGCCTTCATAAGTTTTAGTTTTATGAAACCTTGCTAAGCTTTATATATAAACTATGAAAAGTGAAAATTTAACTTAATAATTCATACTGAAAATGTTTTACCCATCTTTTAAAAAAGTAATTATAACTGTGTGCTGTATATAAATGCTTCTAATCTTTTAAAAAAGTCTTTATTAATATGGCATTAATGTTTATGAATGTATATTCTTTTAAGAGAGTTTGTTCTTATCTTCTATCATTTTAGATTAAACAAATGGCTATTTTCAATTTAAGTTTTATTTATTTAACATTTAAAAATATCTTCTTCACTTCACTAACATGGCAGACAGTTGAAGGTCCTGTCAAGAAACTAACTGAAAACCCAGAGTCAGGGCAGCGAAGATTGCATCTTGCTTCTTCAAGTGGGGTGCAGGACTTGAGCCAGGTTCTGGGCTGGCTTCCCCCCTTAAGCTGAGATGACCCGGGGAGGAAAGCCTCCTCCTCCTCCTCCTCCTCCTCCTCCTCCTCCTCCTCCTCAATGTCAGGTGTCAGACACCAGCTCACAAGCAAGACAGCATCACATCCTGCCCGGGACCAGTTCCTGATGAGCTCCTGGGGGTAGGTCAGTGTGCTCTCTTCAGTGTAGGTTGTTTAGCACTTTCTGGGGAAGAAAGAGACAGGAGACAGGGCCAACATTCAGTGATGGTCACTTTTCTTTCGTTAACATTCTGTCCACTCAACAGCAAAACACCTGAAATCCAGAAAAGTCATTCCAAGCCCCCTCCTGCAACCCGAAGGTGTCGCCCAAGGCAGAGGGGCACAGATGATGATTCCAATTCAGTGAGCGTCTTCTTCCAGAGACGAGCAGCCAGAGAAGAAGCTGGCATTGCTGGCCAGAGCGCGCTTCTTTTTCTTCTTCTTCCCTGGAGCCTTGTTCCCTTGGGGTCCTGTTGCTATGTGTTTGGGCTCTGAGACATCAAAGGAAGAGAGAGGCGGAGCGGTCTTCTTGGCTAGCACCTGCTCCCTGTCACACATCTCTTTCAGGATCTTGCTACTGGGAGTGGCACAGACAGGGTTAAAGAAGCTCAGCCCCGGAGTCACCTCTGTGGGATCTTCCAGGCTGAAGGAGCCTTCAGAATCCTGGGTCCATTCCGCAGTGCCCAAGCTATTCTGGCTCTGCTGGCGGTTCCGACACTTGGCAGCATTGCAGCTGCAGACTGCACCGCAGTCCAGCTTTTGCTTCCTGCACCCACACTGCTTGTTCCGACACCAGCCCTTGCAGGAACACCGCTGGATGTTCTTCCGGGACACCCTAATTGATTTTGACGGTTTCCATTCTTCATCGTTCCCATCACCCCCGTCACCATCATCTTCCTCATTCTCAGAATGCTCTGAATAATATTTCAGATCCTCGATATCCAGGCTTTGTTCTGGGAACTTAAATTTACCATGGGATGGTTTGGGCTTAGGTGGGATATATTCAAAGGAAGAATCTGGGGAGGAGGAGATTTCCTTAGGAACATGAGGTTTCTGCCTGTTGACTGCCTGGAGGAGGTTCAGTTTCTGCTGGAGTTTTTCATTCTCCTGGAGAAGCTTCCAATTTTGCCCGCATACTTCTTGCATCTGTTTAAGCTCCTCGTCCTGACAGTGCAGTGTGCTTAGCAGCTGCTGTTCTTTTCTGCTGCCTGTCTCCTCCAGCTGTTTCTCCACTGCCCGGCTTTGCTGCAGCTGGCTCAGGAGGTACAGCATCTTCTCCTCGTGCTCTTGCTCCACTCTGACCAGTTCAGCTTGAAACTCTGTTTTCATCTCCGCAAAACCATTTCGTTCCTCCAACAGCATCTTCTGCACGTCAGCACAGCTGGCCTTGCTTTGTTTCAGGCTGCTTTCAAGACTGCTGACCTGTAGTTTGGAGGAGACCAGCTCTCCAATTAAGTATTTCAGGGCACACTTGGCTTCCAGAATTGTAGCAATATTCTCCCAGCTTTTTGGGGGCCTGTCTTCACTTTCTGCATCCAGGAGCTTCTGTTGGAAGTCGGCAATCTGAGCGCTCCTGAGTTTTATTTCGGTCTCTAGGCTTTCAATCTGCTTTGTAACAGAATCCTCTGACTCTGAAACTTGAGCAGGCATTTCTGCAAGTGCGAATGTACGCCTTTGAAGTTTAGGAGGTGGGTTCTCCTCTGATTCTTTTTTTGATTTAAGTTGAGCCAGGTCCTGAGCCAGGATCTTTCTGTCTTGAAGGAGGTCATTTAAATGACATTTGGCTTCCTCAATACTGACCATAACCTCGATTTCATTCCCAAGCCAACTTTTCACTCGAGCTGCAGTGCCTTCCATTCCCCGGCTCTGAGTCTGTTTTCGCTTATCTGCACCTTCCTGTTGCTTTTGGAGAGCATCTTTGAGACGCTTGTTGGCAGCTGCCGCCTCCTCAGCTTTACGTCTGAGCACACTGGACTGTTTCTGGAAATTTCTCTCAAGTTTGAGAAGCTCATATTGCCTCTTACGGTCCTGTTCTTTTAACTGGATGACTTCTTTGTCTTTTTGTTGCTTCCACTGTCTAAACTTCTCGGCATCCTCCTTCATCTGATGCATTAACTGTACGCGCTGGTTTTTCATCATCCCTATCTCCTGGTTCAGTTTGGTCACAGTGTGCTCTGTGGATTCCTTCATTTTCAGAAGCTTGAACTGTTCGTGTAGCTTCTTTTTCAAATCAGCTATTTGACCCTCAAGCTCTTGGAGACGTTTGCGACGGCACTCACTCAACTTGGCCTGGTTGATGTCCTTCTTTGCCATCTGAAGTTCGAGAATCAAGTCTTCCTTTTTTTTTTGCAGCTGACTGACTTCCAATTCTAGATTTTTTATGTTATCCAGGTACACGAACTGAAGGGGGTGTAGTTGGCTGTCATTCTGAGTCATCTTCCTGGCCAAGGCCTCTTTCAGTGCCAGAGCTTTGTTCAACTCAATCAGCTGCTTTGACATCTGGGCTTGCCGCAAAGCATGATGGGTGGTGAAAGTCTCAGAAGACACACTGCTAGTCTCTGGACTGCTATGCATTTGAGCTCCTTCTTCTAATGTCATATTAGTGGCTGTAGCTATGCAAGGCACAGTTTCGTGGGACAGCTGGAGAATCACTTGTTGCAGATGATGAATGACCTCTACATTTTCTTTTAATTCCTGGTCTTCCAGATTCTCCACTAGCTTTTGGAGGTCCAGTTTGCAAGCTGCATGCTGCCTGAGCTCTTCTAGTTTCATATTCAGCTTTTCATTGGCTTGTTCCATCAAAATGACCCTCTCCAACATTTGCACTGTCTGCCCAGTTGCCTCGCTCAGACTACGACTTAGTTTTGCATTCTCCTCTACTAGGGACTGATTCTTCTCTATCAGGGATTGGAGATTCTCTGATGGTTCCATGTTTAGAGATCCAGGCAGGGCACCTCCGTGGGCTTGCAGCAACAAAACCCGAAGCTGTTGTACCTGTTGCTTAAGATGATTAAGTTCAGCTGTCTGGGGATCAATGTTAATAACAGGTTTGTTTTTTATTTTCCTTGCTCTGTCAGCATACCGAAGGGTATTTAACGTTTCCTCCAGACTGGAATCAGCAGGACTCACGCAGGCTATCATGAGTGTATGGCTGTTACCTCCTAGAGAATCTTGAAGCAGTCGAGTCAGTTTGGAATCTCTGTAGGGCACAAAACTTCCCTTTCTGTCATCTCCAAGAGCACGGATTACATTTCCCAAGCACAGGAGACCTCGGTTAATATTAATCCCTTCTTTTAGGCGATCTCCTTCAGCTTTGGTTTTCTTCTGTCTTTCTGATCCGGCAAGATCTACAAGATGCAGCTTGGAGTGAAAGCTGCTGTTCTTGTCATTTTTCTGTCTTTGCTCTATGGAGATTGTGAAGATGGCATGAGATCGGGAGGACTGGGTGTTCATGGCCGTGGAGGCCACAGTCCTGCAGTTGTTTCCCTGCTCCAAACAGGAAATAGTGTCCAAGGCAGCGACGACAGTCTTCTCCGTGAGTCCTGTCATCTTTATGCCTTCCTTGGGATCTTCCCGGATATTTATGTGAGGGGTTTTCCCTTGAGACAAGCACAGAAGGTCTAAAATTTCTTCATTGTAAATCTCCAAGTAAGATACTTTCAGAGTAAATTCAAAGTCACTCTTTTTATCTATTTCTTTGAAGAGCAGTTGTATCACCCTAGGGATGACCCCAACGGTGGGTTCATTCTCTTGCTCTGCAGTGTATGCACCTCCCATGGAATAGGTTTTCCCAGAGCCAGTCTGCCCATAGGCCAGGACAGTCGCATTGTATCCTTTAAACACACCCTTAATGAGTGGTGCAACCGCGGTATTGAAGACTTCTTCCTGCTCAGCAGAGGGGTCAAACACAAAATCGTAGGTAAAGCATTTGTCATTACCGACCAGCACCTGAGGTTCCCCTGGCACGAAGGAAAGGCACGTGTGGCAGCCCTCACTGATCTCCTTAGGGACCAGAGGGCGACAACGTAGTGCTACTTTTACAGGGATTCTCTTTACCTCTTCCTTCATGATGCTAGCTCGACACCCTCTCAAACTAAAGGTCCCTTCCCCCTGTCTTCCTGGTCACTCGCTGCCCTGTTCCAAAGTGAGCTTTAACTGCCAACTTTCCTGTAGCTCGCAAGGCGCCAGCCAATCAGAGGGCAGACAGGCTGTGGGCGGGGCATGCTGGTCCCAGCCAGGGATGATGGTCAGGGAGGATAGGGCAGCTCTTAGGTTTTGCATTATACCCTGGTGATGAGGAATTTCTAGCTTTCAGTGTGGTGTTGTGATGACATCTGAGAAGGCAGAAAGGACAGTAGTAACGTCAGGAGTTTTTTTCTTTTAGATATTTTCAAATTGTCCCAGTATTTTTGAGCTAAGTAAATAATTCAAAGCTACTGGAGAATATTTATACTATCTATCTTTCTCTCTGATACTACGTATTCAACAAAAGAAAAAAAAAACACACACTTTGCTCTATGATAATACTTTTAATAATGTTAGTTACAGCTATATTAAGAAAATACAGGCAGAAAACTATAGGATTTGATAATAAAAGTGGACTTGGGGAAAACCTCAAAACTTGAAAATTATATTTCAAAGAAAATTTATCAAAGATTAGTATATTTTGGATCAAAGAAAAAAATGCTAGTTACTAAAATCTGCACTTCCAGGAACATCAAGGTATAGGATAAAAATCTCTGAAATAAGAAAAATTAAAGTATTAGCACTATGTAAAATGCTTGTTTTTGGTTTTTAAACATACATCATCCAAATTGTTTTAGGATTGTTATTAACATTAGCTCTTATTATAAGTTTTCAGAATATTCAAGATCTATTGTTGTATTGAGCACAGATTTTCATAAGCCATAATCCTTCTTATTTAAGTTTACATGTGTTAAATGGATTAAAGGATAATTGCTAAATTGCAAGGTTATTTCCTACTCTTAGGTAAAAGCCTTTAGAGACAGTATCTTACAGAGCCTCTAAATTATCAATAATTGTTTTAATTACTGATTATTTATTAATGAGGTTTACCACCATGAATTCAAGTGGTCCTCATGTAGTTCTTCTTTGATTTCCTTAATAGTAAAAGAGCTGGACAAAAACATGGAAAGGACAGAACCAGACACAGTGACTGTGATCCTGAGGAAGACTGCTCTTCTGTGAGTTCCAGGTCAGTGTGGGCTACGTGGTGAGTTCAAGACCAGAGTGAACTACACAGTGAGACACTGTCTAAAAAAAAAAAAAAAAAGGAAAAAAAGAAAACACAGTTGATAAACTCATGGTTGTGTTTTCTGAGCAGATTTACCAGAATATAAGGAGATATAAATTAGGAGTATTTATATCATCAACATTAATTTTATGTACTTTGAATTTAGTAATAGAGAAGAAATTAAAGCCAAGTACAACTCTGCATTGAGAGAAAATCGAGGTGTTGAGTATGTGATGGTCTTTGGAGAATCAAGTAATACATGCAGCTGAAGGTTTTTCACGAAGCACTTGTAGATAGTTTAACTTAGAGATAAAGTAATATCTAGTAATATTATATATAGGATAATAGAGGTGAGCTTTTAATTAAATATAAAATACAAGTGACTCAAATTTTTTCAGATTTAGACAAAACATCTGTTTCTCCAGGCAGGAGAAGTCTCAAGGGCATGAAAAACAGTGTGATCAACAAAAACCGTGTTCAGTGCCATGACTTGAAAACAGAAGCACAATTATTACATATATCAGAGTCTTTACTTAATATGTGAAAATTTTACATATGATAACTCTTAAGATGGAAAATTTGAGTAAGAAAGAGATTCCATAAGAAAATCAATATTACTGAATTGAAGGTGAGGCTGGCAATCTTGCTGAGTGTAGTCCTTACTCCCTGGCTCTTCTGATAAGAGAGACATTATTTGTTGAAATTATTAGTGGAAAAGTGAGCCAGCTTGAGGACAGGATCCTTTGGGGTAGGTAAAATATGAAAATTATGGTTTTCTCTTAAACAACGAATTCCTGGAGTATAAAAGTTTAGGAGAAATAAAAAAAGTAGTAACTTTGATGCTTAGAGAATAGAGAAAAAATAAAGATGAGAATATTGTAGAGAACATATAGCCTGAGGGAATTATGTTTTAAATTTTGTAAAGCAATGGTAAAATTGATTTTCAGCCTGCTTCTATTAGCCATATCTAAGTAATATAATATTCTGTAAACTAAAATCTAACTTTACCTTTATTTAAAGCATGCAAAAGCACCTACATATGTCAAGATTAAATCCTATGTAGTATCTAGTATGGCCTGAATCACCAACATAGCAGATGTTTGGTTCACCCACATCAAAACTGCTATTGTTTTATGAAATGCATGTACTCCTCATATTCAAATTATAACTTTTAGCTTTTCTTTCTTATCTGCACATCATCCAGGATCATCTCATTTTGAGATATATATATAAAATTCTCTACAATTCCCACAGTTTTTTGTGTGTAGAAATTTATAGTTAATATCAAAATCATTTAACATCCCAGATGGATAAAACTTTTATCCTGGAAATATGGAAGAATGGTAATGGTGAAGAACTTTTCTTTCTTTTTTCTGAAGATTTATGTAAATTTCAGGGTAGTAAAAATATTATCTCTTTTCAGAAGGGAAGATACACAGGTTCTCCAGCTTCCCTTGAAGGAACTAGTGCTTCTAAACCCACTGATCCTTAATTGTGACACTCATTGTCCACCTGAGTCTGCTTTGGATTTGTCCCAGTGATATGTGATAGAAAGCACATGGAAACTAGAGAATCAAAATAAATACAAAATTCATGGTGTCTGCTGTTCCATAAGTGAAGCTAACAAACTGTCTACATCAATATGGGTACACTTTCCCTGGTAAGTGAATTTTATGAGAGTGTGCCAAGATTTTAAATTAGTTTCAGGAAAAATTCAGGAAGTCTATTAATATAGTATTCCTGTGGGGAAAGTAACTCCCAACCTGTTAGATGTTAGTTGTACTGAGTTTGTGATCTCACAACATCGCAAAATGAAGCCACGAACAAAAGGGGGAAGGTAGGAGAATTTTCTTGGGAATAAGAGTAGCTCCTGAACATTCAGGAAGAATCTCAAGTGTGTGGCCATTGAGGCTCTTTGTCAGGAGTAATTTATATAGCAAATCACCATGAGGGTCAAACTACCATCAATCTATAGCATCACAAATATAGCTGCTTAGCTAATAGTGATTCAATAGGGAAAATTAATCACATGCAAGGGTACATGGGAAGAGCAAAAGCATTACTGGAAAGAGGTGAGATTGCCCACTTATGTGTCTGATGCCTATCTGGTCTCACTAGACCGGGGGGTACTAATCAGACACAGTGACAGCTGCTGGCTGTATCCAGGGAGGCTTCAGCTTGGCTGTTCCATTTCCATCTTGAAGGCTCTCTTCAGGTTCGCATCCAGCTGCCATCTTGCTGTGTCTTGTCTCCTGCACTGGATCTCTCAAGGCCCTGATCCCTCTTTGGCTGGCCATGAACTTCTACCTAACTGAGATGAATGTATTATTGAATAATATTAATGAAAGGAAATTCTAGACCAAATTGTCAACTCTAAAGTTTTAGAATCATCTACCCTGGGTCCCGAAATGGTATTAAAGTTATTTTTCTCATTGTCTAAAACTCCAAAATATAAGACATGGATGCTTTAAACAAATTTCAATAATTTTAAAATGCTTATTCAGGATTTATTTCTTGTACACATTTTAAAAAGATTCCTCAGCTCATAATAAAATAAAACTATATTCCTCACTTTCCTATTCATACATATATCAGTATCACTGTAGATATTTGGAGACTTAAAACTCCTTATTATGAATCAACATCAAAGTTTCAGGTAAAGAACATCACATAATCTCCTCACAAAAAATCAACGACCTCAGCGAGAGTTTGCTGTTTCTTTGGGATTTTTACAGAGATACTGTAAAAATAGAACAGATTAGCTTCACTGTTCTGTGAGGTCTATTAATATGTTAAAATGTTATTTTGATAAGGACAGGTAAAATTCTAAATTTTTCCTACTACTTGGAAAAAATGAAGCAAAGAGTAGCAGACAATTTGGTCATTTTTGCATTTCTTTATTCCCAGATAGTTCCATTATATACCTGGGAGGTGGAATTTAATAAGAATAAATTCCAGGAAGCAGAAGGCAGTGAAATTAACATTTCAAAAAATTGTCAAGTTGCCTGGAGATATTTTAGTACTTTTCATAATATCTTTATAATCAGCTTTGCCCCTGGGCTCTTCTCACTAGTATCCAAAATAAACTAATTCCAAAGGTGATAACTAAAATACCAACTCTTAGTTTTATAGAAGTCTGTGAAGATAGCTTGCTTTGACTTGAAAGATTCTATATGATTTTTTTTCTGACTTAGGTACTGAAGTTCCAAGACAGTACATGATGAAAAGCCCTAGAAGTTTAAAAGAAAGCAGGGGAATTAGGTAGGTAGTCAGAGCTCTCTGGCAGTTGTGCTCAGTGGGTAGAGTACTTGAAGGTCTGGCATAAATTTTGGGTGGTTCCAGGTCTCCCTAGATGTTCTGGGGCCTGCACAGTTCTTCGTGCTGTCTTTATCTCCTTTAGGACACTTCCTGCTTGCTGATGGTGGCTTCTAGGGTGCTAAGCTCAGCTCCCTCCTCTAAGTCTTACCTCTGCTAGCCATAGGTTGGGGGCTGGGAGAGATAGGTCTGATTGGAGCCTTACACTGAGGTCCTCAAGTAATGTATTCTTACAGATGTATGCATGTTTAAATATACTACACAATAAAATTAGAAGCAAATATGTTATGCTATACTCATCACATTTGATTAAAATACATATTCTGAGAACATATAAGCTAGAAAAGATGTGCAGTCAGTTAACAACTATCAATTTCATTGACATCTTCAAAATACTGTGCATAGCTCAACAGTTAATTGTGTATAAACTTGAAATTCCATCTCCCAGAATTGAAGACTAAGGACAAAAGGAGGAATTTAGGACAATGTCCATTAGAAATAAAAATAAGAATAAAAAGTTCTCCATGTGTTCTTGAACACAGGATTATGAATAAAAGTCCAATCATGCCTTCTCTACCTTAGCCTATTCCAGATAAGTAGAGCACAAGGGGCTTTACAGCTCTCAACTGTTTAGACGCTTGACTGAATTCTTAAGATGGGTGCGTTATTTTAGTTTTCTTGCTTCACTTTTCCATCTGAACTTATTTTAGTCTTCTCTAACTACCCACTTATAATAACTAAGCAAAGCTATTAAGTAGTACAATAATTCCATGAATATATATTTGAAAACCTTTTCTTAGTAGACAAAAAACCTTGGTCAAAATAGAAGTAACTTCCAGCCTTTATGACAACTGAAAGATGAACTATAATTGTGGACATTGGGGAAAACTAAAATATTTATCTTTTTTGTCTTTTTGAGACAGGGTCTCGCTAGGCAGTTCAGGCTGGCCTTGAGTTCACTTTGTAGCGCAGGCTGGTCTTGAACTCACAGTGATTCTCCTGCCTCAGCCTCTCGAGTGCTGGGATTACAGGCATGAGCCATCACATGTGACTGAAACTAGAATATTTCTATGGCTCGTGAAAACACATCACTGTAAACTTCCTAGAGTTTAAACTTTTATTTTAACTTCTAATTTTTATTTTCTTAAATTTTTATTAGTACATTTTTGCAGGACAATGATTGTGTGAGGTTAACCATCTTGCAAATCACACATCCCCTTGTCTTTGTTGTTTGCTTTTTGCAGTGGTGTGTCCCTATATTGCCTAGGCTGGCTTTGAATTTGTAACCCTCTTGGCTCAGCCTCCTGAGTGGTGGAAGTATAGGTATGTGTCACCATTCCCTACTTCTCAGGTAATTTGAGGACTGTGCAAGTATGACCCGCTTTGTCCTGGAACATATAGTTACTCAAATTGACATCAGCTTTAGCCCATATAGATCATCCTAATTTAAATCTCACATTGTGGATATAATGTGAATCAAATATAAACCCATTTGCAAAGCATTCATGAAACTTAATGCCCTGATTAATAATTTACTATATTTCTAGAGGCACATCTACTAAATTTTTCAGTAATAGTTGTTGATTTCTTAACACAGGTAAAGGAAAATAAAGACAAATGTTACTGCTCTAAACTTCTAAAATATATATATGTACTTATTTAAAATTACAGTTTTATTATAGTTTACCACCTCAGTTCTCTTCATAATTCCAATTGCAAACTGAACTTGATGAGACCTGAATTCAATTTCCCCATACAGTGAACACTGGACCAAACCACTGAATTTGATTTGGCTCTCATCCAACTCAGTTTGTAACCAGAATCATGGAGAGAACCAAGTTCCTAGAATGAGATGTCGCCATACTTAAAAGTTCTAATAGGAAAAGTAGAATAGTACTGAAAAATGTTAGGAATGAATTAGATACTAGAATTTATGTAATTACAATAAGACTCACTAGAAATAATTCTAATAATAATGTTTTCTGAAATATAAGCAATAAGCAAAGGAATTTGGGGAGTTCTCTTCCTTTATTTTCAGGAAGGAGAATTTAGCCACTCTTCTGAAGCTGATTTGGCCATGAGTTGTTATCCCAATCATGATTATACAGAGAAAGTAAACCAAATTATAAAAATGCTTTAAACCCAGTTGCTCAGGAAACTGAAGTAGAAGGAGGAAAAGAAAGCCTGAAGTCAACCTGGACAATTTTGCAATTTAGAGATTCACTGAGTCAAAAAAAAAAATACAAATAATACTAAACAATATTCTCAGTGGTACACAATTTAAAAGGTAACAGAGTAATATTTCTGTGTTGACAGCCTTTTATTTGGAAGTAGAAGAATCCCATTTAAACTAACGGGAAAGAGTAAATTTTGTTGAAGGAATGTATATATTGCTACAAAATACTGAAAATTTTCCTGCCCCAGAGAAAAAAATCTTGAGCTGGGTGTGGTGGTACATGCCTATAATCCCAGCACTTGGGAGGCTGAGGCAGGAGAATCACTACAAATTCAAGACCAACCTGGCCTACAAGGTGAGCTCAAGACTGGCCTGAACTATGTAACAAGACCTTGTCTCAAAAAGATAAAAAAAAAAATCTTGAACAAAATGAATTTCTCCAACTTATTTTATTTGCTTTGCTTTTTACTTAGTATTTTCTGAATTACTCCTTCTTGCCAATAGAAATTTTTTTTTGTTCCAAAGCACTTGCTAGAAAATATGACTGTTTCCTCATTAGTACATTAGTACCTCAGCAATGGTAAAAACTGATCTCTATGTTGGGTCCTTGTCACTTTAGGCCCCTAAGAGCACACACCATACTTTGATCATACTCAGCTCTCATTCCTATCCTTCCTCCTCCTAAACCTTCTCCAGTCCCCTGCCTGTCCTTTCCTGCTCTCTCTTTAGCTTTCATGTCACATATTTTCCCTCTAGATTTCACATGCAATACTTTTCTTTCTGGCTTTGCATATTTCACTTAACATAATGATCTCCAGTTCCATTCATTTTTCTGAAAATTACATGGTTTCATTCTTTATTGCTGAGTGATATTTCATGATTTATAAATACATTTCCTTTGTCCATTCATAACTGGATAATGATTTTATAATTTGGAATTTATGGAAAGTGCCATACATGTGTGTGCTATAGAATGCTCCTTAGTAACTGATATAGCTGGACATACAATGGTTTCTAGCTTAACTTACTTGGAGACGTGCCAAAGTGCTTTCCATAGTGACTGTCTTAATATGCATCCACCTAGCCATAGTGTATAAGGATTCTTTTTCCCCACAGTATCTCCAGCATTTGTTACATTTTTCTATTTGTAGTGAGAGCCATCCTGATTGGAACACAATGCTATCTCAACGTAATTTTCATTTGCCTTTTTGTATGCTTGTTTTACATTGAGAAAGTTTTCTGTACTTATTTATTTTTAAAATAGATAAAAAGATCTGAATTCATTGCATTGAGAACAAAGGAAGTCATCATTTATAAGCAACAGTTTAAAAAATGAAGCAGGATCAGATCCCAAATGTAACAAAGTAATTATAAAGAAGTCAAGTACAAATTATTTGTAACAATCTATGTGTGGTTTAAGCAGTGGGAGATTAGCCAGGGGCAGTATTTATATTATAAAAACTTTCCATTACTTCTTGAATATGTACTGTAGCTTACAACATAATTATTTGTCAATTTGGATTATTGATGTACATATAAGTATTTGTGCTTTAAACAATGCATCAGGTTCATTTCTATGTTTAACAATAATTTTTCAGTGATGAAAGTAAGCTGGATATTTGACTAAATCAGTTTACTTAAAACAAATGATTAATGCAATAAAAGCCATGAAAATAAGTATTAACAGCAAAATTTCAACAGTATAAAAATGAAGATCGCCTAAGTATAATGTTAATTAATCAACAATTAAACCATATGAAATCTTAATTACTTGTAAATCAATAACAGAACAAAATAGTAGAGTAGGTTGTATACATGTCATTTAAAAAGTGAGAGAAGAAGGGAGACAGATTAGAAGATTTAAAGGAGGAAAAACAACAGAGAAGACAAAGACACAGCATTATTTCTATTTAAACAATGCCAGGGTACAGAAATGTAAAGGTTGACCGAAAGAGAAAAAACAAACAAACAGAAAATCGGAAATGAGCCACAAATGTTTTTAACCAAAGGGAAGACAATTAATGTCATAGCAACCAGGAGGCAGAATGAAAAATATTATTTAGAAGATATTCCTGGAAAATAAGATAACATGTGGAATAAAGAAAATAGTTTTAGAAATTTACCAGTTTTCCAAAGCAAGTGAGAAGTTTGTAGCTTTTTAATTCACACTTAATATTATACAAGTTTTAGGATATCATGGGTGTTTTGGAATACATATACGTTTTCTAATGTTAAATCAAGACACATATATTAATCTCCTCAAACACTTATCATTTCTTTGCGATAAAAAGATTTAAGGATTTAACTTTTCGGGATCATAGAATATTGTCATGATCCATGTCATTCTAATATGCAATAGAACATTGAAACTTTTCTTCCCATATCTTTTCTGTCCCTTCCACCTCTCTATTCTGTACAAATGCTGGTAAAACACTACTGTGTTCTCAACTTCTGGAAGAGCAACGTTTTTAGACTCCATGTATTGTGAGATCATGTGGTATTTGATTTTCTGTATCTAGTTTATTTTATCCATGCTTCCACAAATGATGGAATTTGATAGGGTTCTCCTGCACATATGCACCACATTTTCTTTATCTTTTCATCAGTTAATGGAAATTTAGGTTCTTTCCATTTCTTGGGTACATAAGTATTATTGCCTTGGCTGTTCTCAAACTTAGGGTCCTTCTGGGCCTCCCAGAAGTGCTGGGGTTACACAAATGGGGATTGCAAATGTTCCTTAGACATAGTAATTTCATTTCCTGTGGATATATACCCAGTACAATATTAAGCTCTCTAGATAATGTGATATTTCAATTTTGAAATTTTTGAGGAAAATGCATTGTTTTTTATACTGGCTTACCAACAGTGTGTTTGTCTTTGCTTTTTCTTTCTTCATCAACACTTCTTGTCTTTTGCCTTTTGATAACGGCCATTCTTACTGGAGTGAAAAGTTACCTTATTTTGGTTTCTATTTATATTACCTGATCTTTAGTAATGCTGAGTGATTTTTCATGTTTATTCAGATATATCTTTTGAATTTTTCTTATTTCTCGTATTTTCTGGATATTAACCCTTTGATATATAATTTATAAATAATTTTCCCATTTTCTCTTTGCTTCACATGCTTCATTTGGAGTGCATAAGTTTGCATTTGTTTTCATAACCTGTCAATTTCTTGCTTTAATTTCCGATGCGTTTTGAGTCTTATACAAACAAAATATTTTTTTTCTTTCCTTTTCAGTTGTTCTAAAGTGTTTCTCCTTTTCTTTTTCCCTGTTGCATAGATCTCAGTCTTACATTCACAGGATTTTTAAAGCACTCAATTTAATCTATCAAGCCAATGGGAAGGCCAACTAATGAAAAGGTTTAAGATTTAAAGCAATTTCAAAACTCACGTTTTGTGTACATTTCTCTTTTATAGTTATCAAAATATACTTCATATTGGTCCCTTGAATAGCTTATTTCACACTTGGAGTCTGCCTTGGTTACACCCTGATGATTTGTTTTGTGCACGCTGAAAGAATTATTTACATGTTTAATTTTTGTACTTTAATCAACTTTAGGGACTATTCAATGGAAACACAACAGAAAACTGAATGTTCAAGCTACTCAGTAAAGATTTGACTACATTGTTTCTCATAGATTACTTTATATTACAATATAAGAGGATTTAATATATATTCTATACTCTGGCACACTGTTTTATATACATTAGATCGCTATTAAGAATATTCACCCAGAGTTGAGGATGCAGTAGCCCACTCGCCTGGCAAGTCGCTGGGTTGAGTTTCCAACACCACATACAAAAATGTCAAATGAATAATAGTAACTAACACATGACATCACCTAAAATCATGCTTTCAAAGGACACTGCATATTCATCACTTATTTGACTATGTACATTATCTCCTGGCAAGGTATTTTTCAGTATGAATACCAAGCTGCAAGAAAAATTTAAAAGATAGTTATTTAAGAAAGAAATATAGAAACAACCATTTGGAAGAAGGTTCATAAATACAATAGGTGCCAAATGGGCAAAAGTTTGAAATGTTCAATATATTATACTTTGTTAATTAAAAAAATTTCATATTTGTTCATATATATTAATGTATATTTATATTTTTAAAAATATCTAATAATAATGGCTAAGGCTAAATTGAAAGAAGAAAGTTTTCAAGCTATGTCTGATAAATCTTGTTTTACTGGGTAAAAGAGACACTAAAAAAATCTGCTTTGATCATGTTAAAAATATTCTGCAAATGTGCTGTTGGACAGTTTGCAACAGCTGAATATATAAAAAAGATTACTAATGGAAACAGATTAAATATATAAAACATTCTAAAAGCGTAATTTTATAATGATACAATCACATGTGCATGCATGCTCATTAATTTCATTGAATTATTATTGAAAACATTTATTTTAAAATAACTGGTAATTAAAAGGAAGTAATGGAGTATATAATCTGTTATTCCTTCAACATTTGCCCATTTGGTAATTCAGCAGTTGATAAGACCGATTGGTACTACAAAGACAGTTTAATTACAACATATAGACTGGGTGACTAAGCAAGACTAGATCCAGCATAAACCAATTTAAACCCATTCGGCAAATAGATTGCATAAATAAGTTTTTGTCATTATTTTGTATTCTAGAGATTGCCTATTCTCTGTTATTGACCAATAGATTAAGTATAAACACACCAGTTTTTGTTCTAGGTAATGATATTTTTATGGAAATTGACAAGAGAGTTTTAACACTTGTATGGAACTGTAGAGAGCATTGAAGAGTCAAGGAATAAATTTGAGCAACCATGTCAGAAACCTAGCAGCACTGTGAAACTAAATGATACAGTAGGAAAAGCATCCATAGAACGACCAAGGTTTTGAAATGAAAATTCCTAAAATAAATATAAACAAATGTGATAAACTGACTTGTAAAACACCAATGCTACAAAACAGCTGGAGAAAAAGTTTTATATCAATTGTTAAAATTCAGATGGATATCTAGATAGACAAAAATGAAGCTCAGTTCCCACCTCCTAAGATATCCAAATATAAATTCCAGATGATGCTTTAAATATGAAAATAAAACAAGTTTCTAGAAAGAAGCTATTTAAAACTTCCTATAGCATAAGCTAAGTTATATGTTAGATGTTCAATGTATTATACTTTGAAAATTAAAAAATATATTTCATATTTTTTCAAATATAAACATATTTGTATTGCTTAAAATATCTAATAGTAATTGCTAAAACTAAAGTGAAAGAAGAAAATTTTTAAGTTATGTCTGATATGTTTTGTTTTGCTGGTAAAAGAGACACTAATAATATTAATTTGGTCAGGTTAAAAACTTTCCAAAAGTGCGCTGTTGGATAGTTTGTAAACACCACCCCACATTTACTACCCATAACATGAATGTTCAATAAATTAAACTACATTAAGTTATAGTAATGTCAAACTAATGAAAAGGTACTCAAAGTCACAAGTAATTAGGGAAATGTAAATCAAAGTCACAATATGGAATCTCCTTAACCCATCAGGTTGATTATTGTAAGAAATAAAAACTTTGGTGAGAGAAAAGGAAACCTGGCTTCATTGTTGGTGGGAATGTAACTGTCATGCTATTGTGGAAAGCAGAATGGAGGTTCCTTAAAAATTAAAAATAGCAAAACTAGAAGACTTAAAAATCTCTCTGTATATGCTCAAAATAATCAAAGAAAATTAAATTAGCATCTTATAGTGATGTTTGCATTCTCATGTCCATTGAGGCATTTATAGCAGTGAAGTTATGGGAAAATCTGACTGTTCATGAACATATAAATGAAGAGATTGTTGCATATACACACAATTGAAAATCATTTGACCTTGAAAAAAATTGTGATACTATTTTCTCCAACATGGCTGATCCTGAATGACATTATATTAATTAACATAAGTAAGACACAGAAATTAATATACTATATAATATCTTTTATTTGTAGAAACTAAATAACATGAATAATGTTGAATGCATAACAATAGAGATTAAAGCAGAACTTCCATAGTTAAAATTAGATCAATGAGTGAAGAATGAAGAAGAAATCCTGGTCAGACAGCATCAAGTTATAGGTATTTAGAGTAAATAAATATAGAGAGCTGAAAGTTACAGTATGAGGATTTAGTTAATAATACATTTTCCTCATGGACTAGATTTTATTTTACCCTAACACTACAAAAAGTAAACATTTGAGCATTAAACAATATTTGACTGTAGTAATTATTTCTTCATAACAACATATTTAGCTATGTATACGTAGTGTTTTATAATTTTCATTTATATAATTAATTTTAAGAAATCACACATTCTTATTAATTAAATAAACTTTGTAAATATGAAAACAAACTACAGAATGGAAGAAATATTGTAATGCAGGAAAAACCTCATAGAAACAAATATATAAAAGACTTGAGCAGGCAAAAAGGTATATTCAACCAGCTAGCTTCATTGATCATCAGAGAAATGTACATTTTCCACAGGGATATAATATCACATATCCACAAGAATAATAAAGAAGTTGAGTTGTAAAAATATAAGTATTATCAGTTCTATGAGAAAATTGAGGTTTTTTTATATAGTGCTGCTTTCCATATAATTTATGAATCACTTAGGTAAAATTTTTGTCAATAAACATTAATGTTCAACATATAATAACTGTTACACAGCAATCATCTCCTTAAAACATATTTTAGAAATTATTATACATGTGCCAAACTTATCTGTCAGAAGTCCGAACAATTAGGAGGCTAAGGCAGGAGGATTGCCACAAGTTCAAGACCGACCTAGGTTACGTGGTGAGTTCAAAGCCAGTGATGGTTCTGGTATACAGTTGGTGTTTTGTTGGTTAAGACTTCGTTGGTTGTATAACAATTCATAACATATTTTCCAGGAACATGAACTGAACAAATTGAGACATTTTAAGGAAATAGAGCATTGGAATAGATATTATAATTTGAACAAATTAGCTATTAAACATCTATTAGACAAATAATTTCAACACTAGCCATAACCTCTGTGTGTTTAAATTTTGCCATAATAGACTATAAACAAAATAAAACAAATAAGAAAGCAACAATTAATTGTTGGAAAATTATTAACTGAAATTTGTACCTATTAACATGAAGTATCCTAAACAGAATATGTCAAATAAAAACTTCATGCGTGAAAGGTTTCTTTTTTTTTTTATTCTTGCAGCTATTCTTTCATAAATAATTCCATGTCTGTTTCCCAGGTAATTCTGTGGAAGGGGAAGAAATTCTATCTTCCTGACAGACCCTACCAGCTGAAGAGCTTGATTCTGTCAGTTAGTTAGTATTCTGCAGTCTTCAATTCATACCAAACTAGCTATGGGTGGAGGAAAAAACCTTTCTGTTTTGTCAAGGATTCAGTTCCTAAATTCAAAAATAGCAGTAGCTCTAGCACCCAGATATATATTTTTCTTAACTCTGGAGAAGGACATTCTCAACTCCAGTTAGGGGTTTAATCATGCACCAATTCTAGACACAGGCAACACCAAGGCATGCTGCAGTGCTTATGACTTCTGAGTGGCAAAAGTGTCCTCCCTCTGAGGTTTCTGTTTTACAATAAACCTGACATCCAAAAACCTGACTTGAGATATGTCTTCCTTTTGTGGCTCATTCATTTAGTTGAGAATAAAAAGCCATCAACGTGAAGAACTGCAAATCAAAGATTTCAGAATCTTGTTTCTTTTGTGCCAAAAGACACTTAAAGCCAGTTAACTGAAAAAATGAAGAGATTCTTCAGATGAGAGAAGCCTGAAACATTAAACACATGAAATTGTTGAAGGAGAGGGAAGAGGAAGAAAAGCAGCCAGAGAACGGGACTTGTGCAGAAGCAGAAGAGGGATTTCTCAAAGAGAAGAGAAGTAGCAGAACATTAAAAACCAGGTGGGCTTCAGATTGTAGAATTAATCGTATGAAGATGAATTTTCCCTTAAGTTGCTTTGCTTTCTTCAGTCTTTTCCTGGGGTTGTAAAGTGATGCAAGAGATGAAGCAAGACACCGAATTTAATTTTGGTTTTCTCAAATCCACCAGTCCTACCCCTGCGGCTTTCTAATGAAGTATAGGCTACAACTTCAAATTAATGAGGAAAAAAAAATAAATTCTGGTGATTTCATATGCGGTGAAAAAAGTTTTGTATTCCAAATGTAAATGCAAGTTTTATTTCAATCATTTCACCTAAAGCCAGAGAAGAAAATTTTGAGACTGTACAACTCTTAATGTGAATGGATGATAGATGGCTTGTGGGCTCTATAAATTATAACAAACTATTGAAGAAATACAAAATATAGTTTTATGGAAATCCAGATAAATGAGAATTCAAAAGGCCAGGGATATAGCTCAGCAGCACAAGCTTGGCAAGTGGAAGATCCTGAGTCCATTTCCAGTACCAAAACAAAACAAAACAAAACAAAACAAAACAAATGCTTCTTAACAATGAGAATTCAAGGATACTTTCCTTCTATCTGCCCTCAGGGAGGCAGGTGAGCTGTACAAGTGCATCAACTTGCTAAGTTTATTTGGATGCATAACATATTTAATGGTGGCATGGGGTAAATAGTTACAAGTTTTAAACCTGAAATGCTTTGTAAATTTAAATCCTAATGCTTCCCTGAAAAACTTTACTTACTTGCTTTCTCAGGGTTTTAATAACGAGACCTTAGTACAATGAAAGAAAGAGGGAAATTAATTTCTGCCTTTGTGAAACAGGTAACAGACCTGAAGTAGAGAGATCCGTGGCTTTTCCACATCCACAGGGAAATGGGAGTAAGATGAAGTCTCCAGAGTATCGCTCTACAATACTGATTTTTCAAAGGAAAGACAAGCAATTCATACAGTTGAGACATTTTTATTTAATCTTTAACTCAACTCAAAAGGTCCGTTTCTTAGTACTCGCTGTTCCAGTTTTCTACATCTTGCAGAGGTGAAGCTTATAACTGATCTTACTTGGTTAGTGCAAGTGTAGCATAATGCAATGCAACCATCCACTTCCTGAAACAAGGGAGTATCTGTACACAGCCTGTAGGAGTCACTGAATGTCTTAGATAAGCTATTTGTTTTTGCCTCACTTCTGAAGGGACACATTTCAGGATTTCATTTCTAGAACACAACTTAATTTGAATCCCCAACCTCTCGTTTTACACTCTAGCAAAATATACTTTAAGAAAATACACCAAGGTCGTAAATCGATACACTGTGCCCTTTTAATGTGTTCTCTTTTGCAAGTTTGCACTTACTGCTTACCACATAACTGAGAAGGAATCATGGAATAAAACATAAACTGTTGTTGCACCACTGAGACCTTGAGAGACTGACATGCTTCAAATGCAGGAGGTAATGTATTGAATTTCAAAAATAGCTCCAGTTAGAACTCCATTTTCATTTTGAATATGATTTTTGGTCTTTAGAGAGAAAAAAAGTATATTAGAAAGCAATGTCATAAGAATGATGAGGTCAATTTTAGAGATGGCAAGTGCAGAATAAATTCCAGAATCTCAATAACTTACAAAATATATTTGTCAGCACTTTCAATGCGCAAGGCATCATGTTAAATTTGTAGGACAGAACAGTGAACAAAAGACACAAAACCTGTATTTTCATAGTCATTATGTTACAGATAAGGAAGAGAGAAAATGAATAAAAATTAACCAAAATATAAAGTTCTCAGCACATATTAAGTATAACAAATCCTTCCCTCTTATAATGAATGAGCACATGATATTAAGTCAAGTACCAGTTGAAGTTAGAGCATCGTAATATGATGAGGGAAGTGAATTTAGTTATTTTTCAGTTCTGCAAATTAAGAATTCTGGAGGTGTCAGCATCCTTTGGATATAACAGAGCTACAGTTTTACATGACTGAGCTGCGACTATCTCCTCTAGCATTATTACAGGGTTAGGAATTTCATGGATTTTCCTTACTAGATACTATCAAAGATGAGCAGTTTTATATGAAAGAAAAACAGGCGGTAATATTAATACTGAAAACCATGGCCGCTAGTCTCATGTAGCACCTTGTGTGAAGTGTAATCACTCAGTTCTATCTGGAAATCCCCAGTACACCCAAGAAAGCTGCTGAGATTCCAGGAATTTACAGATCTCTTAATGAGTAGCATCCTCCAAGGAATATTCTGGAACACAAAGCCATCAGAGCCTTGAGAAAAAGTTGGTGATTATCACCCAAAAGAGTCTGATCATTTTTATCTCCTGATTTGAGACAGAGGCTATAGGAGAGTGAGTTGTTCAATGCCAATTACTCTTTCCGAACTCATAGTATTGTGATCAGTATTTTAATATTATTTTTTAAAAAATGATAAAATAAGGGAAAGTTTGAAGAAAGCAATAGATGTTTTGTAAGGTTGAGTTTTAAATATAATAGTTATAGAAGAAATACAGAAAGGGAGAATCCAGTTAGATATCTCAAAAATGTGTTCCAAGAGGAATTAGTAGCAATTATTCAATTCACTGCAAAAAGCTTAATAGAGCTGGAGTAGGGAAAGATTGTTAGCGGTGGGAGCAGGACAGGGGGGCAGAGAGTTACATGTGACAAGGGGTTGGGATTGGACCACACAGAGCACCGTGTAAGATGTGCTACTTTTTTCTCTGCGTACAATATGAAACATTTTCAATTGAAGAGAAAGATTTGATTTTTTTTTCTTAAAAGTATCATTCTGCCAGATGTGGTGGTGCACAACTGTAACCCCAGCACTTGGGAGGCTGAGGCAAGAGGATTGCTGCAAGTTTGAGGCCAGCCTGAGCTACAAAATTAGTTCAAGATAAAACCTGAACTGCATAGTGAAACTTTATCACAAAAAGACAAAAAAACAAAAACAAAAACAAATAAAATATCATTCTGGCCAGGGGTCTGACTGAGTGGCATGGAGCTTGCCTGGCAAGTGTGAGGTCCTGAATTTGATTTCTGGTGCCAACAAATAAATAAATAAATAATTCTGAATCTTATTTTGAAAAAAACATCCTGGAGGGGAAAGGGAAAAATTTGGGGGAGAGATCATTTGGTAGCAAAGCAAAGATAAAAAGTACTAGCAGTGGAGTAAGTAAGAAGACATTAGACTTTGTATTTCTACATGTACATAATATCTTCACCAGGTACATTTATGTACACTTATACATAAAGATGAAAAAACATGAAGATTATAATATATAAATTTTCAAAGATACAAAAATTATGGATAATAGAGCAACGAACTTCATATGTCCAATGCTCAGCTTCTACAATTGACTATATGTTGTCTTAATTTTTATTTTCCAGTTCTAGTCTTATATTCCAAGGGATAATTTTAGAGCAGTGTGCATTATATTAGCTATATATAATACTTGTAAATATACCTACAATTTTAATTAAAGCATTTTAACAGTTAAATACTTAATATTACCAGCTATCAAATTAGCATTTAAAAATGTTAGTGTCTCAAAAATGTCTTTTTTTTATAATGGTTTGTCTAAATGAAGCTTTGAGCAATATAATTCTGAATGTATTTTTAAGAGCAGCTGGCAAGGGGTTATCTGAAAGCAAATTACTTCTGACATATTTAGTAAAGAAAACTTAATATAAAAATCACCTTAAGAGAAGTTATGTACTGAAAAGAAAGAAAAAACTTATTTTTGAGGTATTAGAGCGGGATGAAGCAGGTGTGTTGCCTAGCGCAGATGTTTTGAAAAGAAATGTATTGAAGTTATTAAATCTCAGATTGTTGGGGAAGAAACCGTAGACTGGCTTGCTCAAACACGAGAATTTGTTTTCTCCCGGCTCTGGAGGCTGGGGTGCAAGAGCGTGGTGTCAGCACAATCAGTTCCTGGTGAGGGTTACCTCATGGGGTGCAGGTAGAGCTTTAGCTATGGGGTACTTACAGGGCTTTCTCCCTTCTATTCTTGAGTGGGGCCAGGGTGAAAAGCAGCACAGTGTGGTAGATCTAGAGAGAATGAGATCTTTGGTGTTTTCCATATAATTGTATCTGATCGTAGTCGTTTCTTTCTGAAGACACTGCACTTCTTACTTTCTTAAATGCCTACCTCCAAATACAATTACATTCAGGGTTATTACTCAAAATATAAACACACCACAAATATTCAATTTATAAATGTCCAATGGATGCACAACTGATATATCCAAGAAACAGTTTGATGCATTGATTCCTTATATTTTTTAAGTTTTATCCAACCAAAAATCACTTTTGGAGAATAAGTATAAACTATGCATTACATTGTCTGTAATAATATACATAAAGATTTTCTCCAGCAAATTATTTTAAAAGGCATGCACAACGTTGAGGAGAAAAGCAACAGAAACAAAGAGACCTATTTCAATACTCATTTTAATCATTAAGTCATTTTAGAAAAGAACTAAGGATTTAAGGAGCAGACTGAGATTTAGCACACGGTGTAAGTTATCACTTAGCACCGTCATTTATCTTCCTTTCTGAAAGAATCTCAGTGTCTTTTCCCCTTTAGATTCAGTGTTTCCCATGACCTTCCTTCAAAGCTAAACCCCATTTCCCTCGGTGTCTATGGGTGCAGCAATGACACCCTGCTGGTCTGTAAAAGTGATAGAAGTTTAGTAAGAAACTTTGACAAATTAACTTACTCCCAACAGAGAACTCTCTACATCTGGTTCTTGTTTCATCTGGCATTTATGCCTTGAACTGTCACCACCAAATTCCAACGTGAAAGGTTAGCACCTTAAAGTGGGCTAGAAATTAAAGCTAGAGGAGAAATGAAAAAAAAAAAAAACTTAGTTGCTTAATAAAACTGTCTAGTCAACCAAAACAAAAATGGACAATATTTTTCACTTTTCCTGACTACTGTTATATACTTCTTTAGAGTTTAGGCCAATTTTAGTTGTATCTTCTTGTGGCTAACAATGTTCTAATTTGACAAATCATCGTATGTATTACTATGATCGTCTGCTTTATACTTATTGTTTGAAATCCCAATCATTGCTCTTGCTCATCATGAAATATATACAAATTTACAGGAAAAACATGTTAAGGTCACTCTGACCCAAACTGGTACTCATGACTTCTAACAATAATTTAACTTACTTTTTAAACACTGGTAGTTTATAAAAATTATTTGAAACAGATTCCAAAGTCATAGACTTTTCTAACATGTTTCTATTCAAGTTAATAGTGTAATGAGACAGTTGTAGGTTTGATGGGCTGATTGATTTTCCTGCAGAATGAATCCTGGGATTTCACACAGAGAGTTGTATGCCCAACACTCTATTTAACTATTTTTATAGATTTTTGAAACAGGACTTCACTAGGTTGGTAAATCACCTATGCTGGACTATACCTTGCAATCTTCCTGTCTCAGCTTTGTAGCGTTCTGGCATTAGAGTTATGCACCACCAAACCCAACTGTAGGTTTAGTTTTGTAATATTAACAAATAATATAAAGTTGGATGTACTGGCACATGCCTCTAATCCCAGCACTAGGGAGGCTGAGGCAGGAGGATTGCTGCAAATGTGAGGTCAGCATGAGCTACATAGCAAGACCCTGTCTCAAAAAAAGCTGTTAAAAAATAGTATGAATTTTACTATTTCACTTCAATTAACAATACAAATCTCTCCAATTATGCTATATATATTTCCTTTTTATGTTGCCCTTGGAGTTCTTATTTTAGCATATGCTTCAAAATATAATAGACAATAACTTAAAACATATTGGTGAAAATTTCTTCAGAACTGTAGAGAATAAAGCAAAGGGATATTTTCCTTTCACTCAAAGTATGTGAAGTGAAAGAATCATCAGAAGTGTTCTAGGATGGACCCTGTGCCATGAAGCAAGAGGGAAATTGATGCTTTACAACCCAGAAGCCTAACACGAAAGCTGGTTAAAGATTCCTCATATCCCTGAGAGAGGAGGAGGGTTACACTGGGGATGAGATTCGGTTTTGCCTGCCACTGGGTAAGAGTGCTGATCATGGGTCATTTACAAAGAGATTCCTACTACTAACTCAGAGAAAAACTGCCCAATTCCAGGCCTTAGTGGAGAGTGCCCTGCAAGCAGATACTTGAGGTCACCACAGAGAATCATGGGAGAATCCTATGATGGAAACTCTGTAGAGAGAGCACTCTCCAAAGAACTTGGAGGACTACCTTGGGAGACAATGGCCAGTAGTTTTATGATTGCTATAACTTAAAGAAGTCAATATAAGATCACCAATTTTCCCAACAAGTTAGAAGCTCCTACCATTCCTTCTTCCATCTGGAGTGACCAGAAATTCAGCTACTTTACAGTGATGAGATCTAAGAAATCATGCATAACTCAGCCTCTTCTCCCTTCCAGTCCTGGGAAAACATGCTGTGCAGGGCAGTCTAAAATCCGGAGACTAGGAAGACAACGAGTACTTAGAATTCGAATGTGGTTGTTACAGTGCATGATAAGTCTTCAATTAAAAAAAAAAGTGAGACTTTTCTTATTCAAGATACAATACATTAAATAATCTTAGCAAACTACGTACATTTTCTTACGTTCTGATCTGATTTTTCACCAATCTGGTTGGTTAAGTCTATTATTACAATCTTCTCACTGATGAATAATCTGAGCATTTTGTAGGCTACTGTATGTGCTTCAGATTCAGAACTCAGTTTTATGGTCTTAACTGTTACTTCCCTGAATTTGTACTTGTATTCATTTAATTTCTCAAAAAGTGACAGGAGTGTTTATTAAATATTGTTTAAATTTAATGGCCATATAAGATAATGCTTAATTATGCAATTAATTTTTTTCTTTTATATGAGTGCACATTCACTGTACATGCAGTTTACAACCATTTTGGAGAGTAAGCGTGCGTAATATATGTTTCTTTCTAAAATTCCTTTCCCTCTGTCCTTCCTCCAACTTCCTTTAATTCCCATTTTCATTCTCATCGATAATGCTAATCTTACTCATGTTTATGGCCTGGAATGTTTCCCTGCATTGTAATTAGGTTCCTGTACATAGCAGCACAGGGAATGTCTCAGTCCTGGAATTCCTTTGTCATGAATGTCTTTAGTTGCACTGTTGTAGCTGCCTCAATGTCCTGAATCTATTCAAAATTTTAACATTCAGGATAATTTTGACTTTGAGGAAGAACCAGAAATCGCATGGTACCAAATTCAGTGAATAAGGTGGATGAGAAAAAGGTCTAAGATTTTCACAAGCTGCCTTGTTATCAGGTTCCTGTGCATGGCATGTCTGTACTTTAGCTATTTCCCATTACTCCTTCACCACTGGCCCTTGGTTCTTGGATCCCTCCCCATCTGCAAGGAGCCCATCCTCTTCTGCCCTTCTAGCCTTCCTTTATTAGTCTTTGCCTTGCTCAAGTGAGACATACCATATGGTATTCCAGTTTGTGTGTCTCACAATAACTTCTTTTTATCCTGCTAAAATTTCTTGTCACATTTAGTTTCCATGAATATTTCTTTTTCGTAGTACAAGAAGTGGACACAGGTGTCCACAGTGAAGTCTAAGAAAAATAAATGCACTTATGATCTTTCCATATTTTCAAAGTCTTCAAAATAAAAGTAACAGAACATAAGAAGATATCTTTATAAGTACTGAAGTAGAGACAGTATAAACTATGGGAACTCCTCTGTATCAATTTCCTAAGTCATTCTTTATAAAAATAGGAAGTTTGGTAGATCAGCATGTTAATCTGGAGGCAAGTTTAGCAGCGACTTCAACCAACATGGCCTCCATTACATTAATTCATTCTCAAAAATATTTTATAATGAATTCATGAATTATATTTTGTTTGGTATATATAAATCATGTAAAATGTTTTATATGGATAGAGTATTGTGTTATCTCAATTCTAGTTATCCTTTATTGAACTATGTCATTGAAGACACATATTCTTTATTAAATAAGTAATTATTGAACCAGTCTGCAGGGTAGCATATTACATGAATGGGGTTCAATGATAACTAAGAACAGAAATCCATCATGATCCAATGTCACATACAGGCAGGAGCTGAAATTATTATTCAAATATATGTACCAAAGCAACTGTGAAGTCTGGTAGCATAGATTATTCAAATTTCATTTATGTGAGATATTCTATGGTTGTTATTGTTTCTTATACTGGAACACCCTCAAAATAAAGAAATACATATTTTCCTTTTGAAATTAGAAAGTTGGAAATAAGAATAAAGATAACAACTGAAGAAGAATGGGATGTATAAAACTACAATAGAACAGATGATTTATAGTACCTTTACAACTAAAAAGAATGACAATTTATGCATAGGAAGGGATAATACAATATCTATAGCAGTCATTTACTCTTGTTGTATACTAATGTGCACATAAGAAACCAACAGAATATAAATTTTAAGCTTTGGCTACTAAAAACTGTACTAAGAAATGAAGAAAATATTGTTTTCAAAGACATTTTCCTTTGAAACCACTCTACAATGAATTATTAGCATGCATGCATAAAAATACATTTATAATAAGTTTAAAAAGATAAGATTTGATGATCAAATAAAAATTTGGTTAATGTAGGAAAAAAGCTGAAAGAATTAGACATGAGTATTCTAAGGTAAAGCAACAGACTTTTAGAATAGGATAAATATCTAGAGGCAGTTTGTTCTGCTTCCCTTTATTGTATAAATGAAAAACTAGAGCCCAGAAATTTTAAAAAGACTGTTTAAAGTCATGGATATGGAAGAGATCATAAGGGGAGATGAAACCAAGTTGTCCACCAAATAAAACAAATTCACCAAATAAGTGCATTTGATGATGTAAGTTAACCAAAGTTGTAAGCTGCTAAATCAAGACAAAGACTGCAAAATAGAATACTCCATCTGTCACTTTTCATGCTGAACAGACTTCAACAATTTTAATATTTAATATTGAAATCAAATTGACATCTGTTATGTGAAGCTAAGAACTGCCCAGAAGTGAAATTTTTTACCAATTCTGTATGTTCATATTCTTAAATTATTTCTACCTTTATCTTTATATTTTTAAAAAGAACTATGAATATTTTGAAACTTTTAATGTATAAACATCTTCCCTGAGTAGCATAGAATATGAATTGTTATTAGCATGAGGAAATTATTATGGTGAATTTCATTAAGTGTCACTTCCACTAGCTCACTTCTTTTTCTATCAATATGATGAGCTATAAAGTGGTATTCTAAAATGTGTAATATTGTGTAATATTTGCATGGTTGATGTGGTCCTAAGTGATATATTTTCCAATAAATTAAATTATTTTTTTCTAAACAGTCTTAAAGAAAATACTCAGTTCCTTCACAAATTCTTTCAAACTAATAGAAGGAGTCAGTTTTCTCTATTTTTGTGTTTTACTTTGGTGACACGGAATACAATATTATAACCATATGATAAGTACAGATTTTTCTTTTAATGGTAAGCTTTTCAAATCAAATCTATCCTTATGTATCTCCTTTTTTCCTCACCACATTCATAACATTTCATGAGGTATATTAGTAAGAAAAATGTAAGGGCCAATCAGGTAACAGAATGTTTTAAAATAAAAATGATTTATTGGAATAAAGATACTTTGCCATCAATCCTCCTCAAAACACTGCCCTTTACTTTGAACACTCTTGTAGTACTGTTCTTGCCCCTGTCACAATCAGTTCTGAAAGTCTTTCATGGAGTTCTTCGTGAGCTCTGATAAAAAAATTTAGTAGATTCTGCTGCTGCGTGCCATCTATCACAAAGGTCTGCTTGTGCAAAGCTTAGAACTTGTCCTTATTCACCTTATTCACTGGGCTTGGCACCATGAGACTTCTGGCTTCTCAGTGAAGTCAACATTATCGTAGAAGTTAAAAATGTCTAATAGATTCAGGACATAATAGTGCAGCCAAAGACACTCGTGAAAGAGGACTTCCAGAGCTGCTTCCAAAAAAAGTGAAAATAATAGGATAAGTGAGTTTGAAGTAAGAGGGATTATTTTGAAAGTATTTATTGGTTATGCATGTTTCACTGTCACAGTTTTTAATATAGATATTTACTGTGTTTTGTGATTGCATTTTAAGCATTTTTAAAAAAGAAATACGGAAATGGTAACTATCTTTATTATTCAGTGTTCTCCAGAGCAACAGAAACAGTGCAATTTCCATTTATATATGGACTTATCTATCTAGATGTATCTATCTAGATGAATATGTAAACCTACACACACACACACACACACATATACTGTATACATGGATACATGGATAGATAGATACATACATAGACAGATAGATAGATGATTGATAGATTATTATAAAATATTCACTCATGATTATAGAGGCTGTCAAGTTCAAATACAACACAGTGAATTTCTCAGTTCAAATTCAAATGACTGGAGCATCCTTAGAAATAACTAGAATCTATGGCTCATTTCCAAGAGCCTCTATCAGGAAATGCTAATGTTGTCCTTTGGAGGCCATCAGGGAGGAAGATTTTCTGTAACTTAGAATAGGGTCAGTTTTTGTTCTATTCAACCCTTAAGTTGATTAAATGAGGCTCATTCTTTTTTTGTAGGAAAATTTGTTTTATTTGGTCTATTGATTTAGGTGTAAATCCCATCTCAAAAGCTCTAATAGAATACATTGTCAAAAATAAGCTTTATGTAGATATGGTCATGACCTAGTCCAGTTGACACGTTAAATTACTCCTAACATTCCTCAAAAGTCAAAGGTAGATAAGAACATGACAGGAGGATACTAGGAAGAGAATGCTATGTTACATAGCTACAAAGAATCTTTCTAGCATAAAGGCCTACCAATAGCTTTACAATAAGGAATTACACAAAACTTACAAATGGAAGACAGAACAAAAGACACCCAAGACTTCATTACAAAGTGAGTTAGATTTCCTTTTGTTGAACTTATTTAATCTTTTATAATTGTGTTTAGTTTTTGGTATTAATCATATTTTGTGATATTTATTTTTCCATCTCTCCAGCAAGGCAATAGATATATTAGCACTGGGGCTTTTAATGATCTCTGTGTTTCATCTACATGTTTAAATTTCATGTATGTATATATATATATATACTCAAATAAGAGATGGAGAATGAACTACTGAAAAACTTGCTACACACATGGCACATTGCTATTCTTAATAAATCATTATTTAAATCATTATTCTCATCAAGAGGATTCATATTAATTGCAGCATAGGCCTCACTACAACAGGGGTTTTGTGGATCAGTAATAATAAATTCACTGTTCAAAATATAAGCAGAATTCTGAATGTGATCGAGGTATGAATGAAAGCTCCTAAGCTTGCTGTAGGACTGTGGACATTTTCAGTCTTCCTCTTTTTTTAGTGCAACTCATAAATTCAACAAGGATTTTGGCAACTATTTTGATGCTCAAGTATAAATATTCTGGCTTTGTAAGCCATAACACAACTATTCAACCCTGCCATTGTAGTATGAAATAAAATTAGTAATAGTATGCAAAAAATGGATGGGGCTGTGATTTAATAAAAATTAATGTACCAATAGGAAGTAGCAAAATTTATCTGCCTTTTGGGTTATAGTTTCCTAATATATGTGTTTTTTATGACTAATAATGAGAAAAGTTTTACAATGTCTTTTTGGTTCATTTAATTCTACAGCATGGAAACAATGTTTAATATACCTGAATAAAAATACTTTCCCAATAGCAAGAATGGAATCACCATCTTTTCTGCATACAGTGGGCTTTTAAAAACGTTTCCAGATCACATTTTTCCTTGAACAACAGAACATTTAATGGATACATATATTGCTCTCAAAGTCTTTTGCTCATTTGTAGCGAGTTGATAATACCAAAAAGATTCCTAGATACACTTAGCAAATAATAACTCCATTTCAGAGTTTAAGACATTGATCTATTCATGGATGATACATATATTTTTCCTTGAGAATAAATTAAAATATTTCTTGAAATTTGCAGTTGAATAGTTCAAAAATTATTAAATATCAGTTAAATTGTAGTCTCAGGAGCACAGGAAAATAATGCAATTATATTCCAGTGAGTAAGTTCTAATCAACTGAAATTTACTCTATTAGAAGATCTAAAATTATGAGAGGAAGATGGTTAGTGAATATATTGAACAAGATCTTCTTGCCAGACAATTAAGAGGAAAGTATTTGGATGCTCTGAGTTTTTCTTACTCAACTGAAAAATACCCTATTGATTTGTAGGAAAAACATTCTACAAATTCAATTTCTGCATCATGAGAAAAAATAACAGATACTCTAACACCATTTTAAAACATGCATAACAGTCCCTTAATGTTAATAACTAAGATATTTTATGAAGACAAGTGAAAAATAAAATGTAATGCATGTATTTTGGCCTCTAAAATCCTATTATATAAGTTTATTTGAACAATGGGAGCATTAAAAAAAGCTCTATTAATTTTTATATTCCTTAAATTTCTCATAGTAGAATTGAAAAATGAGATTGACATTGAATTAACTTTAATCATATGAGATCACAGATACATTATCTGTGTGAGCAAAAATATGACAATATTACAAGCTTCAACATTCACATTTTTTCTTAACACAGTCTTACTGGGTCTCTTTTTTAGGTTTTGTTTGTTTGTTTTGTTTTTTGGTTTTTTTTTTTTTTTTAGATTTTTAGTTTTTTGGACAGGGCCTCACCATTTAGATTGGTCTTGAACTAACTGTGTAGCCCAGGCAGGCCCAGTACTCCCAGTAGTCTTTCTACTTCAGTCTCCTAAGTGCTAAGATTACAGATATGCACCTCTGTGACAGGCTTATTGAGTCATTTTTATCCTACTCAAAGAAAAATGAAGCCCAATCAAAAGTGACTTGCCAAAGATCACTAGCAAGATTAACAAAAGTCAAATAATTTTATTATGTTAAATGTAACAGACATTGAAAGCTTACTGTGTACATGGAATAGGTACAGGTAACAAGCACATATTAATAAATAAATTAACTTCTCTACCATTGTTTACCTGAGATCTCCATCTTCTATAGTTTTATAAATTCTCATAATTTCCATCTCAATGTATCTTTAAGTCAGAAACATTGAAATTCATTTTGATCTCTACATAGGCATTTTTTAACTAATTAACTTTATTGGTGCAATTTAATATGCATAATGATCACATTCATCACAGGGAATTTGTACACATACATAGGGTAGCTTGGTTCCTTCTTTTTCCCCATTACCTTCTCCTCTCTACAACCTCTCTTCTAGGCCTTATCTAGAAAGTTATTTTCCTCAATTTAAAAAATTTTAAAGGATAAGATAAGGATACCCACTGTCACCACTTTCATTCAATATAATTCTGGAAATGTTAGCTAGAGCAATTAAACAAGAGAAAGGAATAAAAGAAATAGAGATAGGAAGGAAAGAAGTTAGATTATCCTTCTCTGTAGAGGATGTGATGTTTTGCATAGAAGAACCCAAAATCTTCACCAAAAGACTTCTAGATCTAATAACCAGATTCAGTTACATAACTGGATACAAAATCAACACTCAAAATTCAATAGCATTCCTAAACACAAACAATAACCTCACTGAGAGAGAAATTAGGGAAATTACACCTTTCACACTAGCACTGAAAAAAACCAGAATACTTATGAGTCAATCTAACACAGGAAGTGAAAAATGTGTTCATTGATTACTGTAGTACTCTCAAAAAGGATTTTGAAGGGGGTATCATAAAATGGAAAGATATTCCTTACTTATGGGTCGGAAGAACCAACATAGTAAAAATGGTCATACTCCCAAAATTGTAAGACAGCTTTAATGCAATCTCAATCAAAATACCATTGGCATATCTTGCAGAACTAGACAAAACTTTCTAAAATTCACTTGGAATGAAAAGAGATCTAGAATAGCAAAAACATTCTGATAAACAAAGGGATTTTCCCATCTACACTTATTCCTACATTTGTCAGATTCCAGGAACTGCAACACAATAAATGACAGTATATTTTTGTCTTTTTGAGACAGGGTTTCCCGATGCAGTTGAGGCTGGCCTTGAGTTCACTTCGTAGTCTAGACTGGTCTCAAACTTGTAATGATCCTCCTACGTGAGCCTCCAGGATATTGGCAGTACAGGCACGTGCCACCACTCCACTAAAGAATATATTTAAAGGTGAAATATAGGACTTAGAACATAGCAGTTCTTGCTCACTTTTCTTCACTGGTCTATTGTATATGGAAAAATACGGACAAAACACTGGACAAATAAGTGATACGTGAATCTGGAAATCACTATCAATATTAAAAGGCATCCTTGGCTGTAAAGTAAGAGTATATGTTGCATATTTTATGTATTTCTCTGGATCCATTCTCCATCTTTGTTCTTTCTTATTTGTGACTCATGATGTAGTTTCCTTTATTAGTTATCTTCATATTACTGGAACAAAATACCTGACATCCACCACTAAAAGAAGAAAGCCTCGATGCAGAGTTAATAAATTCAGTCCATGGTTGGTGTCTCCAAGGCAGAATCAGAATAGCAGAAGGATATAGTACAGGAAAGCTGCTTGATCCATGATACCAAGGAAGCAGAAAGGAAGAGAGGAGCAGGGTACAAGAATACACCTTGCACAACCCCAAGGACCAACCTCTTTTCGTCAGGTCCCATCTCCTAGCAACATATCGCACTATGAATCATCAATGGATGAATCCATTGACACTGTAGTACCCCATGATCAAATCACATCCTGATGCTCCTCTTCTGCACACGTGACACTTCTGCAGGGCATGTGAGACCTAAATCACAGCAATCCCTGTGGACTTCTGCCAGTAGATTTCCACCAATAGGAAGCTTAAGCAAAATACTAAAGGAGAGAGAAGGGATTTTTGTTATTTTTTCCCTCAGTAACCTTCAGCTACAGCCAACACTCACTTGACACTGGGCTGTCTTGTCTTGATCAAATGCAGTACTTCTTATGGCTTCAGAACCCTGTGTGATTCTGATAAAATTTCTCTTCTATTTGGCGGAAGTGTGATGGCAAATAATTTTGGACTCTAAGCCCTGTAAAATATATATATGTACATATATATATATATATATATATATATATATATATATATCAGTTGTCCTATCTGACACAACACCTGACCTGAAAAATTTAATAGTGGAGACATTCAATTTGACTCAGTTCTAATGGAATTCAGTACATCCTTGCTGGCTTCAAGGAGGGAACGTCATGGTGGAAGGGGGTGGTGGAACAAAGCTCATTACTTCATGGCAGCTGGAAAGCAGACAAATGAAAAGTGCCAGAGAGTAAGGTGCAAGGGGGCCCCATACAGGACCCAAGCTGCACCTCTAGACCCCCAGAGATGCACTCATTAGCGTGTTGTACTGGTCCCCCAGGTGGGTTCCCAAAACAATCAAGCTGTTATCAACCTAACCACCATAGCAGTTTTCTTCCACCGTTACGTGCCTACTCGCCACAGGCTCAAAGCAGGGATACCAGATGACCATGGACAAGAACCTCTAAATGGTGAGCCAAGAAACCTTTTCCTTCTTATAAGCTTATTATTTCAGATACTTTGTTTTAAACATAGAAAATGAGCGGAGTATTGTTGGTCTTGCCCACACAAGAAAAGTATCTGTATGGAATGATGGATATTTTACTGTGCTTCTCTATTACCATTTTACTATCTATATTGAACTCCTTATATTGAATCTGCTATATATACACAATAAAATTTACTAAAGTTATTAAAATATAATAAAAACTACAAATGAATTTCAGTCTGTAGGAAAGCCAAAAATTTTGAATAATTGGTTGAGATGTGGAGCATTTCTCTTCTTGCTCCTTAGGCTAAAGTCTTGTTCTAGTGGCAGTAATAACCTAAAACACAGTAGGATTAACCAGTCATCTCTGATGACCTCAATCACACATGGTTAAAACTACAGTGAAAGGAATTAGTATTTTTAATGAATGATAACAGTGTTCTATAAGATGTAGGATACAGGAATAAGTATTATATCTGAATCTGAAAACAGAACCAAACAGATCTTTAGAACTTATGTCTCTTTTTTGTTAGGTCTGTATTTCATTGCTAAATATCTACTCATTCTCTTTATGGACTTTGTCAGGAATGACTATAAATGTTTAAGGCCATTGAAAATTCAAGAATTAAATCATACTAATGGCTTTAATGGCTTGCGGTGTGTGTTTTTGTGTGGTGTGTGAGTGTGTGTGTTCATATGAATGAATATACTGTTACAAGATGCAAACTGTTCTGGTTAGAATGCCAGTTGAATTGTGTCACAATTCACATATTACTTACATTTTAAATTGTTATCTTGCTTAAATAGAATTTGAAGTGAAAGGAAATAGCTAATGCATATGTAGGTTTCCGTGCTAAAGAAGCTTTTATTCATACATAAAGAATTTGATTAGTTAACCCTTCTAATGCATTTTTACATAATGTATCATTTTTCCCTATTGGTGACCAAATACAAGTTCAATTCAGTTTTATCGGAGTATTACAAATGCTTAATGCAGATATGGCTCCAAATTTGCATATTGTATTCAGGTTTAACACTGATTTGCATAACAGTTTAAAGGTAATTTAATAACGCCATCATAGCCTCAGCATATCTTGTTGAGATTTAAGTGGATTGTAAAATAATTTTATCCAGCATTCATATTATTAAGTGTTCCTGCAGTGTATTTATTTTTAATGGAAGGAATTAATTTTGCTCTCATTAGCGTTCACTTTTCTAGATTCATTCTCTTTGGAATGCATTACCTGGGTGATTTCAGTTCTATGACATTGCTTATGAATGGATTTTTCAGATGATTGCTTTTATTTTACCCAGTGGACTGTGTTTATGGATTAGTTGAAAATTGAAACCCGAGGTAAAAAGAGAGGGAGGGAAAAATTTGGAGGAGATAACTGATATCTTTAATCGATCGTATTTTGTGTTTTTGAGTTTTGTTTGTTAGAAATAAAGTGACATTAGCTAAGATACATTTAAACAGATTTCCTGCTGCCTTCATTTAAAAATGACCTAATTTTCTGGTCTCATTATAAATCCACCTCATATGTAAATTATAAAGGAATTAGGTTGCCCCAATTATGGAAAATTATTGCATGCTCTTAATTTGCCTTAAGGAAACTATTTATCATGCCTTTTAGAATATGAGAATCAGTGTTGCTACAATAAAAGTGATATGATAGAGGTGAGAACTGACAAAAAATGCAATAAGAATAAAGCCATAAACACAGCTCTCATACCCTCCTGAAACAAAAGTAACTTTAAATGATTAGATAATGTATATATGAAACAAAAACATTGTTCAAAGGAATTTTTGTATTGAAGTAATTCATTGGCATTCTAAGAATATAATTTTAACACTTTGCATATAACACACTTCTTGAATTTTTATTGAATAGATATGAAATATATTTTTGAATACACATTGGATTATGGTTTTCATGTAATGCAACATGTCCAGTGAGGCTTAGCTTCACATCAATTCTGTGACAAATCAAGTGAAAATAAAAACAAGATTTTGTGGTATAAGTGTACATGAAAAATCTTTCACTGAAGAATTTGTCAGACTTTTTTCACAAAACCAAATAATTCAAAATGAATAAATAAGATGAAAAATTGTGTTTATATGTTTAACTTTTGAAATGAAAGCTTAATGTTGTAGGGCTGAAGGAATAGCTCAGGGATAGAACACTTGCATGCTTGAGTGTTATTTGATTATCCCTAATCAGTTTTTTTCCCTCAGTCCAGAATAGTATTATGAATAAAACAATATGATTGAGTTGTGGAATATTTCATTTTGTGTACTTCAAAATTATGGATTCATAGATAAGAGGAAATTTAAATGTAGGTAAAAAAAATTATCTATCTTAAACTGTGTAAATTACTCCAGTATGTCCTAGCTAAGGCTTTAGAAATCTAATTTTCTATATTGTGAACAAATTAAAGACTATTAACTTGAAACAATCAAGACATTTAAGAAATCAAGACACCTCTACTCCACAAAGAGCGTTACTGAGAAAGTGAGACCTGAAGGAGCTCAGGGAGAATGGTTGCATTTTCTAAAAAACTAGCCATCTTAAAAGGTGATAAGAGACTCCCAGAAGTAGCAATGGAAAGCAAAATGAAAACTGTCTTTAGTACAAAGATTTCTTTTAAAAGACATTGGCCACCACAGATATGTTGATGGTTCCCTTGCTGCAAATCTTGCGAAGTGATATTATAATATACAATGTATGTATAATATTTGAAACAATATTCCAACTTTCTTAGACTTCTGGGGGAAAATGTTGAAGTCTTCAGGTCTATCAGCATGAAATTACTGCAGTTTTAGTTTATTTAAATGATTGTTATCTGTTGTTTTAGATATTTATATTATTCATTTTCACATAAATTGATAATGGTAAACGTGGTGTATCTATTGAAGAATATAGAGAAAATTATTATTGCTTTCATCCCTTCTGTGAATTAATAGAAACATTAGAAATGGAGCTGACTGTATCTCAGTGGAAAAAACCTTGCCTAGCATGCATGAGGCTTGAGGTTGAAGCCCAGGACCTCACAAATGAAAAGAAAACAATAAACTCAAATCAAATTGCATCGATAACATCTAGAATTTTAAAAAGATCTTCATAAAAGCATAATTGATATACTAATTAATGCACATATTCATTTTGTACAAAATTTGATAAATTTGGACATACACAACATAGATGATAGCATCACCACAATCAAGATAATGGATATATTCACTACCTTACAAAGTTTCTTTGTATCTTTTTTCTCTTTAGTTCTGTTTTATAATTTTTTTGTGGCAAGACTACTTAACACAAGATCTATTTTCTTAAAAAACTTGAAGTGCACAATCCCATATCGGTAACTATGGATACTGCTTCATACACATCTCTAACACCTATTAATCCACCATAGTGGAAACATGCCCATCGAACACCTCGACATTTCCCTAGATTTCAGCCACTAAGAACTACTGCACACTCTTACCCATTCTTCTATGGATATTTAGGCTGATCCAATACCTGGGTTACTGTGAACACGCTGCAGTGAATGTGGAAGAGAAGCAATATCTTAAAATCTTGATTTCAGTTATTTTTCACGTATATCCATGGTACTATACAGCTGGTGGAGACTTCCATTGAATTGGTAAAGACGACAAGGTAGAAAATGAAAAGAAGACTGAGCAAAATTATGTACTGAAGAAGAAGGAGAAGGAAAAAGCTGGGTTTAGTGGTGCACACTTGTAATCTCAGCACTCTGGAGGCCGAGGCAGGAGGATTGCCATGAGTTCAAGACCAGCCTGGGCTACAAAGTGAGTTCAAGTTCAGCCTGAACTTCATGGTGAGACTTGTGTCAAAAAACAAATAATAATAATAATGAAGAAGAAGAAGTAGAAGAAGAAGAAGAAGAAGAGGAGGAGGAGGAGGAGGAGGAGGAAGAAGAAGAAGGACAGAACACAGCATTTATCTTAAAGTGGCAGCAAACATCCCCCAAGCAAATGAATCCCAAGGGCTCATGGGTTGCCGAAGGGACTCTTGTCTAGGCATTTATATACACAAAAAAAGACTGTCTCAGCCAACTTGAGATCAATAAGCATGAAAGTTTGACCTAAAAGTGGGCCCATAGGACCTTGGGATATGTAGCAGGCAGACTTTGGAAGCACCATTAATTGTAACTTAAAACAAAGCAAAGATATTCTTCAGAGAGCTATTAATGGCTTTTCTGGGCACGAAAATCCTGCCAGTCTAAATCCGGCCTTTATTTACAGAATCTTAGATCCATGTGTCCTTTGCTGGATCCTTTCTGGCTGCCTGCCCTGCAGGTAGCACTCTGCCAGAACATTTTCCCCGCCCCTCAGTGGCCAGGGACACTGAGCAATCCTGTCCTCTTCCCCAGGTCCATATCTTCCTCAGCACCATGCTATAGAGAAACCAGTGCTACTTGGTGAGAATCTCTTGTTATGTAAACAAAATGACACCCATAGAAAGCAGACCTACAGATTCTTCTAACATTCTTAAAATTTTTGTTCAAACGTTAACACCACCTTCTTTGAAAGTTTTTAGCCATTTTCTTACAATAAGGTTGATAATTACAAGTCATTTTTTCTTGACATATTTGTCTCATTCTGAATGAAAGAAAATCACTGGTGTTTGTCTCTCCAGCTCTGCTGTAGTCCTGATAGCAATTAGAACATGATCAATTAACTCAGGAGTGCATTATCTGCAATCTTCTTCATAGTTCCCTCTCTATAATTTTTATAAATTTCTTTCGAGCTTTATTTCCCAAATTAGAGGTATAGGAAACCTCAAAGCCATTAGGTATCTTTAACTCATTAGTTTTTCTTTTCAAATAAGTTCACACACAAAAGCCAATTACATTGACATCTGGAGACTCGTCACTGTTATAAACATGTCACCTTGATGGTACTTGTTAATCAGGCTGCTTCTTATTCATTTTAGTTGTCAAAATTAAGTGATAATTGTATATTACTCTTCTGCTTTTCTCAGCTCTTTCGCATGAAGTAATTTTGCTTTTTCTCAGAGTTTAGCTGATTACATAGCAAGATTAATTACATGAAAAAGTTCTTACTTCCAGTTGTAATAACTATGTATCTTTTTGTAGAATACTTGACTTTTCTTTATGAGGGTAGAACTGTGACAGAGGTCATTCATTTGGATGAAAAACTGTTAAAAATTCATTTTGTTTTTAGAGAAGGGAATTAATAGTGATGAATAGAAAAAAGTTATATGAAAAATGTTCACTGAAAAATTTAAGACTATAAATGATTTTTCTCAAATAACTAAAAAGATTTATTTGTTAGCTTGATAAGGAAATTTTTTATCACTTAGGATGCATTTTAACTATTCCTTTATTTCATTTGCCCTTTTATTTCTCTTGTTCTTAAAGAATAATTAAACACCTATCCTGCCAACCACTCTATTTTGAACACTAAACAAATGAAAGTTTAAAAAATTAAAGAAATATTTTCTCAGTGATCAAAATATGTGCTTAATGAACTTTTAATATCTGGTTGAGTTTCAAATTGAATGCTTGATAATCTAATATCTAAAAGCTATCACTAGATTAATAGGTAGATAAATTATCTTTTGCTGTAAATTAACAAAGAGGACATTTGATGATAAAATTAATGTTTTTTTAGGTTTAATAAGTTAGTATCATAAATTAAGTCAATTTGGAAATTCTTAACATTACATAAATTTTACTATAATTGTATTTTGCAAGATATAGACATTATGGTTGAGATATAGTTTAAGTAGTGGCAGGGATTTGGTAGTGTGAAGCAAATAAACAGACAAGAATGATTATGGCAAGTACAAAGATTCTGTCTAGGAAAGGGAATGACACACTGCAGAAAAAACGTAATTACTGGGAGAAAATATTTTCAAATTGTACATTTGATGAGGGGTTAATGTCAATAATGTATTAAAGACAAAAAAATCAATTTCAATTGAATGTAAACATATCCTGATTTAAAAATGGATAATAAAACTAGATAGATATTTCTTAAAAGACATACAAAGACCACTGGACATATGAAGGACTGCTGATTGTCAGAGTATAATTTCTGAATATCCAATGTATATATTTATGTTTGAGCATAATTTATACTTAGCATAATTTTTAATGTCTATTATAAAATACAACATGATATTTTCATTCAGAATAAGAATATGCCTCAATTATCTTTGTCAAATTTATGTTTCTTAACCAAGAAAATAGTAAATTTTCTTTTGGTAAGTCTGAATAAAAGTGACTTTACTAGCAATGAATATACTAAAAACAATCAACAGACACAGAAATAAACTAAAGTTTTATTAAAGACATTTTGAAGGTCCTTGCAGGTTGTAGCTAAAAAGAAACAGATTATCATAAAAATAATTTGGATTTCTGATCATTAATTTAAGCCAAAAAACACCTACTTTACACTAAAGTTTTTCTAAAATATGCCGTTGGAAAGTATTTTGTGATTTGAATAAATGAAATTGATCATCCTTACCTCTCCCTGAATCCATCTAATTATTTTATTGTGATAAATAGTATTTAAGGAACAGAATTAAAACTCCACAGCCAACAGCAGTCTATGAACAGATATTCCATACGGAGAAGGCTGAGTAGCTGTACAAAATATGAAAATGTCCAAGTAATTTAGAAAAATAAATTTAATAAAATCATTTTAAAAGTCCAGGGCAAATAACAAACTTCTCCTCCCCGTGTATCTTCTTGCCCACAAAGATTAATTTCTTAATATTCTTCTTCATATGAATGTGTAATGCATTTAAAACTCTCATATGGATCACTTCAGGAGAAGCTTTCTGGCTAGGCCAGAAAATAGATGATATTTTTCAGACATAGTTTTACATTAAAAGAAAAGAATCTTATCTCTTCAGATTTCTATAGAGACAAATGATAGCTGATATTATCATTCAGCTGGAAAAACTGAAGACTGCAGAGAGTAAGAAATCTTTTTTGAATTAAAGATGATAGGTTACAAAATTTTTATTAAGCTCGTAATTCATCTATATTCAGAAAATAAGATTAATGTCAGATCACTGTTCCTGAATGAAGCTGTCCTAATTAACTGAAAATAAGATTAAAATGGATAATAAATAACATTTACTCTGCCCTTCCTAATTTGTTGTGTCCAAAATATCTATTTGATTGACCCAATATCTATATTGATTTTAATTCACTTAAGTTACATCAATAAAATGAATTTAAAGGTAAATCTTGCTACTATTTTTAAAAATTTAACATTAAGGTAAAATTGTGTAATGAATGATAGTTATGAATTCACAGAATATTTGTACTGAAAAAGAGGAGCAATTTTGAAATTTGATTTCAAAATACAATAATCAGTGATAGCCCTTGTCACTAAACACTGGAGGAGAATGAGCTAATAGCTTTTATTTATATTTTTGGCATGTTTTTCTTTTTTGTTGCTTCTAAATCATAAGTTGTGACTAGAATTATTGTATTTTTCAAGAAATATGCATTTTACTGGATATAAAAGTATTCTATAATTATAAAAATACCGACAAGCATTTTCCCACACTGTAATAAATTACTGTAGCATCTTTCGTGGGTGGTGAAAAGCAATTTAGCGAAATGAAAGATGTGCCTTGTGTATCTACACAGTATCATAGGTGACACAGCCACTCTGATTTGCTTCCATCCCATTTTTGTTTCCTGAAGGGACAATGCCACTATTCTCTCTGAGAGGTAGCGACATCTGGATTTGGGATTCCTTCTTCATAGTGGTGCTATGTAGTGTCTACGATGGCCTTACCACTTTTTCCAGAATTAATGGCACTATTTCCAGAATCCTTATCACTCAATGGTTTTGCCAGACAAACTTAATCAATTAAGCAATTGATAGTTAATATGCAGTTTTTTTGATAATGATGGTAAATATCCATTCAATCAATGATAATTATACATTGTAGTCCAGTCTGCTTACTGCGATAGCATTAACTGTTAAGATAATTCAGCGATGTATAGACATAGAATTGGTGAATTCCATTTTATAAAATTACATGTACATCTGTATTTGTACTTGAAACTCAACTGTTTCTGTCACTCTATATTTATCTGTCTCCCTATCTATCTATCTATTATCTATCTATCTATCTGTCTATCTATCTATTATCTATCTATCTATCTATCTATCTATCATCTATCTATCTATCTCTGAGAAATAGGTCAGATTGCTTAGCATGTACCACAGGGGTGAGCTGTTTTGAAAGCCAGTGGCCTTACAAGCCACCCAGTGAATGAGAGAAACAATTTTCCTGGGTTGCATATATTACTTAATGCCCTTTAACTTTCTCTTTGAAGTTGGTCCAGAATGGTAAATCATTTCCCTAACCCAAGTACCTACTTGTTAGCATTATTTTGAACTTTGAAAATAAAACATCTCAGAATATTTGTGTATTGTTTGATTATGGCTCTGAACTGGAGGAATCCTGGAATTAATTAAAAGGAAAACTTTAAGGATTTTGGTTTTAGCTGGACTGTCTCACCTCTAGTGAATGTCACATTGCTCCACTGAAACAATGACTGTATGAACCTCTCCAATGAAATGTGCTAGTGAACATAGGTTCCTTCTGTGAGAAGTGGCATACTGTTAATTATAGGTGTCAAATATCTTAGCAGGCAGGCTGTATTATATATATATATATATATATATATATATATATATATATATATTGGCGCTGGGGATTGGACTCCTGACTGTGCGCTTGCAAGGCAGGTGCTTATGCCGCTGAGCTAAATCCCCAGCTTGGCTGTATAGTATATTAAAGATGCTTTGACAATGGCCATGTAGCTGATATTGATCCATAATTCAACTACTTTCACTGAAATAAGAAAAAAACCCACAACACCACTTTGGCATAGCAATCACCATTTTTACCTTACACTCAACATTTATGTTGAGATTTTCAAGAAGATTTATGACCCTCTCACTAACTAATTTCTTAAGAAAATGACAGCTTGATAGATCTAGGTAAGGATAAGGACTTGAGTCAAAAAGAAAAAAAATATTTTTTTTTCAGTATACAGCTACCAAAAAAAATTAATTGGAATTTATTGCTTGTTTAAAAATTAGTTTATTCCACTACCAAAGAGTAAATATGCTCAGACCAAAATTAAATAATAATGCTGTATGCATAAATGCATGGAAAAGTTTGAAACAAGGCCTACCCTTTATCCAAAAAGAAAAACTGACTCAACAAAATCTTGATTCCATTTTCAAAGGTCCCAGGATTGGTATTTAAAATTACAGGCATCATTAGAATTTTCCAGGGATGTCCTGATATAATCACACTGCACACAAATTAATCATATGAGAAATGTCAGAACAGGATATGTTCTAAACTGAACAGTAATATTTTGCACAAGTTAAAAGAAGAGTTCTTGGACTTACAAAAACTTTCCCGATAGTAAAAAATTATTCCCTAGCGTAATACATATATGTGCTGATGTAAGCTATTCATAATATTTACTTGTTTTTAAGTTACTAATATTTCCATTCCTTTTATGGAGAATGTTGAAAATAAACCAACAATTTCTTCATGATTGAGTAATAATGCAAATTAAAAATTTCTGGTACCATTGGGCTCTAAAGCATGCTCTGTAAAGCTGCACAATCTGTAACTGGGAACTCACTGGAATCCTAAATCTTGGACAATATAATAGACTGGTCAGAAAGCTCCACATGGTTTTGATGCACTGTAGCATCTGAGAACACTGTTCACATAACTACTTCTGCTTCTCCCAGAGCAAGGACATTAGGTGCAGGAACACAGGGTTAAGGCTAAGTTTTACAAATTCTTAACAATGTAACCTTGTGAAACTTATCTAGTGGGCAGTGCCTAAATTCCTCCTATGTGAACCCAATTCTACAGAATTACGAGGACAGCCTGTGGCAAGGCTTCCATGCAATTCTTCATGCATAGCACATATTCAGTGAATAGTTGGGATGCTATTTTAAAAGTTACAATTTCCAGCTTTATTTAACAGTTGTATTTCTTGATAATTCTTTTAGGCTGATTTATCTCATTTTACCTATATCATTATTTCACACATAATGATCTCATGAAAGTGCTAAAACTATTTTGTTATGTTTATGACACACATTTCCTATAAATGAAGCTAAGCCTGGTTTTCCAGTGCTGTCAAAATTTATGGTTACATCTAGGTCTCTGAGGTAGCAGAAATCAATTATAAGTCATTTGATGAAAAACAAATTTATACAGAATATTGAGCATTAGATAGAATATTCACTTTTACAGTTGTGCCTGGTTCAAACTAGGAATATAGGAGACAATATCTTAGAACTTACAAAGAATTTTTAAAAATCAGACCCCCGAAATTCAAAGACCCAATCCAAAAATGGGTATCCGAAACAAACACACAGTTCTCAGATGAAGAAATACGAATGGCAAATAAATACATGAAAAAAATGTTTATCATCATTGGTCATTAGAGAAATGCAAATTAAAACCACACTGAGATTCCATCTCAATCCAGAAAGAATGACCAGGATCAGCAAAACTACCAACAACAAGTGTTGGAGAGGCTGTGAGGGGAAAGGAACTCTTCTGCACTGTTGGTGGGAGTGTAGACTGGTGCAACCACTGTGGTGGTCAGTCTGGAGGTCCCTCAAAATGTTGGGATTGGAAGTCCCACTTGACCCAGATATTCCACTTCTGAGCATATTCCCAGAAGAACTGAAAACATCTTACCACAGTGGTATATGTGCACCCATGTTTATAGCAGCACAATTTGTAATTGCCAGATCTTGGAAACAACCTAAGTGCCCATCAACTGAAGAATGGATAAAAAAAAAATTTGTGGTACTTTTATACAATGGAGTACTACTCAGCTATAAAGAATGATCACATTGAGATATTTATAAATAAATGGATGCAACTTGAATCCATACTCATAAGTGAAATAAATCAAACTCACATGTATAAATATCATACAGTCTCCCTAGTGTAAGAAATGATAAGAGTACAGAAGATTTTATGATAATCATGGTTCACCATTATATTGCTTTGAAGTCTTATGTTTTCATTCATTGGTTGGAATGGCTTTATTCTGTTTTGTTTGATCTTAATATATGTGATGGTATGAAGAGTTACTTTGAAAAAAAGACAATATGGCAGCCATTGCTGATTTAATATCATCTTGCTCTGAAGTCCTACCATGGTTTTGTTTTTCTATTACCATTGGTTCTATCATGTTATATCTTATTGGATTTTAATATGCATGATAGTATAAACAAATTTTTTATGGAAAATGAGATAATATAGTAGCCATTGTTCATCTTTGGTTATTTGGTTCAGAATGCCTTGCAATACTTTCATTGTTTTGAGTGGTTTTATTATATTTTGTTATATTTGACATTATTGTGTGTAAAGCTAAGCTCAACTCTTTCAAAGAAAGAGACATTATGATAGCTACTGTTAATATCCAATTGTCTTGTTGTGAAGTGCTGTGTTGCTTATATTGTTCTGTTCTGATCTGCTTAGATCTGTTCTCTTTTGTTTTATTCTCTTTAAAATAAAAAAAAATTAAAAAAGAAAATATCAGAATAAGCTTGATTTTTAAAGTGATTGACAGTTAAGGAGGAACGAATGAAAAGTACACAAATTGCAGAGCTGTGTTTGTTTTTTCACTGCAGTCATGCATGTTCGAAACCCTGGGAAACTTAACAAAGTTAAATAAAGAGAAATCATTTTGTAAAAGCCAACACTTTTAATTAAGTCTCCTTGAGGCTTTCAAAGTTAGAAAAAGAACTTTGCAAGCAAGTATAAAAATCGTGCTTTTTCCAATGGCTGCAAGCAGAAGGAACTATCAGATTTCAATGGTTAGAGTAAGTGGAACTATGAAATAAAAACCTGGAAGCTACTCTCGATTCAGTTATCTGCTATCACTGGATGCCCAAAGCCTTCCCATAAACAACTCTAAACACTTCACTATGCTAGATTTTGTGTCACCTGCCCAATAAATACAGAAAGCAATATACTCTGTAACCATTCATAATAGCTCAGAGGGTTATTAATAATCAACATTTATAACTGAAAATGAATTTAAATTTTTTATATTAAATGTATAAGGTTTCCAAAACCATCTTTTAACATTGTTTTAGATGATGGTGGCCACCTAATACACATTTTGAGAAGCATAAATGACATAACCAATTCATTCCATGAAATACATTCAATTTTAATTTTTATTGAAATATTTGAAGAAGGGTTTATCTGACAGTCAAGAATGTAGTTCTGTGACTGTGAATTCATATTGACCTTACTGAGCAATTTTGAGTAGTACCCTGCATGACTGCTCCTGAGTAACTTTGGTCTTTGCAGTTTCTCAGCATATCAAAAATCAATTATGCCAGCAAAGTGGTAATTGGAAATCACTTGGCACCACTCGCTCCAAGAATCCTCCTAAAGTGACGTTAGCTTGAGGTAAACTAAGTACATTCTGGCTTCAAGGAAGTACTTTCATCTTGGCTATTGTATAAGCCTCTGCCCTTCTTAGCCACTTCTTGGGCATCCAGTTAGTCTTGTTGTGAGGCAGGACCAGGTGTCAGTCCTAAGCCCTCAGTAAACTGTATTCCGCAATCCCGATCTGTCCTCCTCCCTTTTCAGTCTTACTGCACCCTTAAATCTCATGCATTGGGACAAGGCCATTCCAAAAGAGTTTGCAATTTTATTTCTGTTCTGGTTAACATTGCTCTTACCTGGTATTCTGAAAAAGGATCAGAATAAGAGTATGAAGAGATGAGAAAATAATGCATGTGGTATTGCTGTCATCCAGGATTCCATGAAAATAGAAAAAATTAGACCTCTTTGCTCATATATACTGGCACAAACCTAGACATAAAAATTCACACTTCATAGTCTAATTAATCTATACTGCTTCTTAAAGCAAATCATTCTTTTTCTTATTTTGAATTCTGTCATCTTTTAATTCCCCAGAAATCTTGTCCCATACATAAATGTGTCTTTATTGAAGAATCAGTTTTCCTTGTCAGTATACCAAGTATCAAAATCCTCATTATTTGCATAGTCTTTGCTTGGCCTATTTCTACTTCTCTGATTTTTCTTCATTACAAGTACCATTACACTTGTAATGATACTTTTCTGTAACTTCCCTTTTGTCCTTACTACTGCAACCCATTGCCAGTTAACAAAAACTTATTAAAACAATTTGTATTATTGGCCACATAGACTACATTATATTACAGTATCAATTAAGCTCAAGAATTAACTACTAAAGAGTTTACTGGGGCAGCACATGTATTTATGTACTGACTATGCAAACCATCATTTGGGCCACTGTCATTTCAACCAGTTCATTCTTGTACTGAATAAATTTGATAAAATTCTCACCTTATATTTCCTATTATAAAATTTAACAAAAATATGTAATTTTTAGTCATCCTGTATTTAAATAATTCGAATGATAAGTGGTTAAGGGACTTAAAATAATAATAGGCTAATTTTCATGAAAAGCTTATAGTGGCTCAGGCTGCTAAAGCTACATCCATTCATAAAATTACCTTCTCCATATAAACTTTCATGATGATAAAAAGAAGAGCATGTGGAACTGGGGATGTGGCTAGGCACTATGCATTTTCCTAGTGTACATCAGGTCCTGGGTTTGATCTGCAGCATCATACACATGTACACACACACACACGCACACACACACACACGCAGTACAGATAATTTCATTTTTAGTTGTTGCAGTGCAGGAATAGGACTCTTATTTAGTTCTGTTAGACAAAACAAGTGATTTTTAAAATAAAATACTAGAGAAGATTGAAAATTGCAACAGCAAGTGACTTCAAACAGAGTTGCTAATGTTCAGTGATATCGTCAGATGATCAGTTTTCAGATGAATATTAAGAGATGGCTGTTAGCAAAGGATGCTCAAGGAGAAAGATCCAAGACTATGACTGTGTGACCTTCTGCAGCCCCTCAGAAAAGTCAAAAGAACAGAGTATTTAAGCATAAAAATTTATTTGTGATGTTAACTTTGTAACTTTCCTCTTTCTTCAGTCTAACCAGTGGCCTAAGGAATCTTAGGAACATTATCTCTCGGTCACCTCAATGAAAGCCAAAAGAGAGACTGGATTCCACAGGATTTTTTTGTTTGCTTGTGTGCGGTTATGATTCCCTCATGACATACTGAAAGTAGGGAAAGTGATTGAGAATTGCAGAGTCAAGGAAACTCTGAGAACTAAACTTAAAGGGTTAAAGACACTAAAAAACAAAAGAAGGTCCCAGGACCACATAAATTCTCCTTGCACAAACACACTGATAAATCCATTCAATTGCAAATTCCTGCTACCTCAGGGAAGGGGAGAAATAAGGTTTAGAGAACAGAGCAGAGCACTCTGAGGGTGGAACCAAGACTAGGAAAGAATTATTCTCATATCTTAAAACCTAGTGAGTATTTACTCCAGTGTTTCTAAGTTGCTTGGGACTAGTGTCACCTTTGTCTCTTTTATCTTCTCACATTTTAAACCAGAGTAACTGTGACTTTTACTCTATGCTTGTTGCTAGCACTTTATGTTGGGAAGAGATAACCAATTTCTTTAGTTTCATGGATCAATTGATGAGTTATACTCAGAACAGTTATCACCCACAGCCTCACTTGCATCTTTTTGACAGAGTTTAGATGATGAAGTTTGGGGTTGGGATTTAAAGCAGATGTCAGTGTTTTGCTGAGGGCCTAACAGGATGGGTTGGGATGTGTGTTTTGCATGTGCTATGGATTGAGGGTTAGATGATGGTGAGCTGTGCCTCGCAGAACAGTGGCTCCCCAAAATGCCTACACGCAAGTCCCTAGGGTCAGGGAGTTTCTTACAGAACTGAAGGAACTTTGCAGATAGAGTCAAGGATATAATCTGAAGGCAGGAAGATGTTTTTGGAGTATTACATGGAAATAATATAATCACAAGGGCTCTTTCTGATCATCTGTACATATTTGCCATCCATAATGATCACATTCATCATAGTAAATTTGTACTTGTTCATAATACATCTTAATCTTCTTTTTCTCATTCCTCTCCCCTCCCTTCAACCCTTCCCCCTCTCATTTAAAAGAGTTTTGTTTCCATTTTATCTTTCCATTCTCTTTTTAAAATCCTGTTTCTCTTCTTTTACTTCTTTTTCCTCCTTCCCCAGCTTCCCTTCCCTTTTGAACAAGTTCTTCCTACTTCCTAATATCGGTTCTCTGTTTTGCTTCTTATTTGTCCTTTGGGTTTCTCAAACAAGAGAAACAAAGAAATAACTTGTGTGCTTGATTTATTTCACCTAAAATGATAGTGGCAAGGTGCATCTATTTACCTAAAAATGACTCAAGTTTATATTTCTTCATAGTGGAGTGGTACTCCATTGTATATAAATATCACATTTTCTTTATCCATTTATCCATTGATGGGTGCATGGACCCTTTGAATGGGGAATGCAGTGCCAGAAAATATAGGAAATGGAATTAGAAGCACATATCATTCAAGGTATGAGAGACTCCACCCATCTTTCCTCATTTGGAGTGTGAAGGAATGATATCTTGAGCCAAAGTTTGTGAGTTGTGTCTAGAAGCTGAGGATGCCCTAAGATGACAGTCTCAGGGGGAAAAAAAACGCAGTCCTACAACAGGGAACTGAATTTTACTAACAACAGCCATGACCATGGAGGCAGATTCTCCTCCAAGTTTCAAAAACAGTACAGCACTGCCTCCTTCTCTACAATGTAGACTGATGAGATCTATTAGGAGTCTTCTAAACTGATGGTTTTTCCCAGGTGATAGTCAACCTAGCGCTGGACAGCGCCTCTCTTCAGCACTAACCTTTGTGTTCTGGCAACCCCAAAGTTGAACCACCCAGTTTGTTTGCACATCAAGACTGTCAATACGTCATTGCACCCACCCTTTACCTCTGTCCCTGTGAATTCCAAATAAAGCTCACGGTTTTTTCCTTCCTTCCCTTCAGAGAGTACTTGTGTCTCTTTGGCAGCCCTGCCATGCCCACAATAAAGGCCTCTTTTCTTTCTTTCTCTGTTCTCCGTCCTTTGTCTCTCTCTTGGGTCAGACGGCCAAACACTAACATGCCACATCATGGAATAATATGTGCATGTTCATTTTAAGATATCAAATTTGTAGTGATTCTTAAACAATAGTCATGAAAACAGAAGTATATGGTTACATATTTTTATATAGGAGAGTATAAAATACTTTTTGCTTTTAGCACTTTTTTTGTAAACTTTTCATTATGTGCATAAGATGAATAAGACTTTTATTATGTATGTTGCAGTGAAAATATCTGTAGATTCTCATGGTACTATCTTGTTGAAGTGGCAGACACCTTTTGGTTGTTTGTTTGGTTTTATTGTTGTTGATAAGATGGTTCTTGACTATCCAGGTCTGGCTTAGATCCCCAGTCTCCCAAATCAATGAATGGCAAAGGCTTAAATAAATGAGACAAGAGGTGTGATGTTAGATCTCCAGGAAGATCAAAACTCTCTGCAGAGTTCTTGACTCTTTGGGCCAAGACAAAAAGCTTCTATGGGCCTCCCATATTTATTATGCTTTCAAACAAACAGAGGGGAAACTGAGGAAAGCACAGGAAATGAGCGAGACCTTGGGAGTCACTTCAAAGACTTCTCTAAGTAGTAAATTATGCCAATGTCCATGATGACATTTATAGTAGGAATGAGAGAGCAGGAGTGAGATGCCTGCAGCTGCAGTCTCTATCTACTAAACTGGTATTGGAGCCAGGTGTCCTCAGCTGTGGCCTTATCTTGCCCTTTGATGTATCTCTGGCCTCACAGGCCACTACAGGTCTCAGCCAGAACCAGTGATTCACAGAGGTTCACTTACTATCAATCAGCTCCCATCATCAGGCAAGGGGCCTGGGCCTAGGACAGACTCACAGATAAACAAAGAAAACAGTTAGTTAATATTATTTTATTTTCTTCTTTTTTATTTTATTTAAAGAGAAAAAAAGCAAAACAGAAAAAGGGGTAGAAACAATACAGAATTTCAGAAAAAAGATACACAGTAAGAAGTCACTAGTTGATACATTACATTTTGTCTTCTTAGACATAGTTGTTCAAGTTACAAAATTAAAGCACACAAAATTGGCATTCAAACAGTGAGGCTGCAAACAGTTCTGTTCACCGATCCAACAAAAACTTAGCAACATGTTTATCAATCCTACATACTTATACATAAATGCAATTATATCTTTAGAGCACCTTATTTTCCTACTTTTGATTTTTAAGTTCATTATCTGTTTAGTTATATCCTGTTTCAGCTTGCTCAGTACCTTACTGACCTGTTTTGTTGTGTTATTTACTTTTTAATCACCTTATGTTATTCTGTTGCTTTGTTTTTGAGTTTCTCCTCATCCATGCCCAATGGATCAGCTTTGGTGGATGGGAGTTTTTTGGAAGTATTTTGTTACTTTGTTATCTACCTTTTTTTGAAGGTAGCAAAATACAGCAGAACAAGGCAGAACACACCCATTTGAGGCAGTGTAGTAAAACTGTCACAGAACCTCACAGCAGGTCACCAGGACAATAGCAATAGGGACAATAGTACATTCTGTTCTATTCATCTTAGCTCTTCGTTCATTCACATAGAACAAAATGGAAGGAAATATCGGACTTACAAAAACAGAATATTGAATAGAGCAGTACCAATAATCAGAACTGAGCAAAACAGTGATAAAAATATTTGCCTTCAAAGAGATGGTAGAAGGAAATCCCCCTTACTTGTCACACTGCATACGTTCATTCTCCCAAGAGATACTCAGACCTCCAGCTCCCACTTGCTAATGGGGGTGGGCATGGTGGTGGTGATGGATCAATGTCTGATTCTTACCAGCACACTGGCAGACCCCCCAGCAGCTTACCAGGGCAGCAAGCTGAATGCATGTTCTCCCAGCGCCCCAAGTTCCAACATGATGCAGAGCTCAGGAAATGCAGATAGTTCTCACCCTGTTTATTTATTTTTTAAGAGAAAAAAAGCAAAACAGAAAAAAGGGTAAAAATAATATAGAATTTTAAAAAAACTAAGAAATCACTAGTTGATAAGTTATATATTTTTAGAAGTAGTTGTTCAAGTCACAAAATCAAAGCATACTAAGTGGACAAACAATGATAGTGACAATTCTGTTTGATGAACTTACAAAAAGTAGTATGCTTGTCTATCTTGCACACTTGAACATATATACAGTTATATCCTTTAGAGTACTTTCATTCCCTTTCATTATCACAATATCTATTATGCATATTGGATCTTATTACTCTTTAAGTTTTTTTATTATTTTTTATACTAGGCTGTGGAGAAAAAGGAACACTTCTCCACTGTTGGTGGGAGTGTAGACTGGTGCAGCCACTGTGGAAATCAATATGGAGATTCCTCAAAACATAGGATTGGAAGTTCCATGCAACCCAGCTATTACTCTCCTGGATATTTTCCCAGAAAAATTGTAAAGGTCATGTCACAGTGATATATGTGCAACTATGTTTATAGCAGCACAATGTATAAGAGCTAAATCTTGGAAACAACTGAAATGTCCATCAACCACAAAATGGATGAAAAAGAGGTGGTATTTTTATACAATAGAATATTACTTGGCTATAAAAAAGGATATCTTGAGGCTTTTATAGGTAAATGGAGACAACTTGAGACTTAAGTGAAATAAATCAGACTCACATTTGTAAATATCGTATTGTTTCTCAAGTACTATTAATTGATTTTAAATCCTGCTCAGAGCTGCTTCATAGTGGTCTCCAACACTTGACTTATGATGGTTTGAGTTATAAGCATTCATTTTATAATGGTGTGAAAGTGATACATAAAGGCATAAATTGTACTTTAAATTTTAATGTTCATCTGGGAAGAGTGGTAAGCATTGTACCTCTCTCATCATGGTGGTGAGCTACAGGTTCCAGTCAACTATGACTATGTGAGTAAACAAGCGATAATCCACAGCATGGTGTGTTGTAAGTTAGGCTATTCACTAAGACATAGCTCCATGAATTCAAGAGCATTTGTGTGTATCAAAGGTGTATAACGTGTTCTTTTCCTACACATATTTCTAGTGAAATGATTATTTTAGTCAAGTTCATAAACATACCCATCACTTCACATAGTCCCTTTTGTGCTTGATAAGAGCAACTAAAATTTATTCTACAAGCAAATTTCCAACGTATGATATAATTTTATTAACCACAGTCCTCCTGCTGTACATTAGATCTCTAATCCTATCTACCGTATAAAACAGAATCTGTGCCTTTCGACTTTCGTCTCTGTTTCATTCTCCTAATTTACTATGGTAAATACTGTCTTACTTTCTTTTTTAGTAGTTCCCCTTTTTTAGATTTCCTTTGTAAGTGAAAGACACAGTGCTTTTCCTTTTGTGTCTCAGTGATTTCCTCTGGCAGATCATTCTCGAGATTCATTCCTGTCGTTCTGCTTTTTAAGCCCTTAATAGGATGCATTGTGTTTGTACCTCAAAATTTCTTTATCTATTCCTTTATCAATAAACTGCTCTTTGGTTATTTCTATATCCTGGTTATTTGACAAATGTGGCAATGAACAGAGAAGAAAATATATCACTATGGTGTGCTGGTTTCATTACCTCTGAATGTACAAACAGAAGAGGGATTACTGGTTTATATGCTAATTCCATGTTTTAAAATAAAACTCCATATTCATTCACATAATATCTATACCAATGTACATTCCTACAAATAGTGCCAATGCATTTTAGTTCTTGGGTTTTTGATAACAGGCGTATTGGAGAGCTTTCCATTGCTGGGACAAAACGCTTGATATCCACAGGTTAGGGCAGAAGAAGTTTAATTGTGATCGCAGATTCAGAAGTTTCAGTCCATAGCTTGCTGGCTCCAAGACAGAAATATTAAGGCACAAGAGCCTGGCAAAGCAAAGTTACTCACCTTATGGAAGTTGGGAACCAGAGAACAGGACAAGTGGGTTAGGGAAATAGAAAATGATCAGAACAAGATAAAGAACCAAAAATCACATCTCCTTGACCCAACCAGACACTCCTGCTTCACTAATTCCTCAGGCCAGTCAAAGTGACAGCCATTATTAACCTCCCCAGTAGCACCTTAGCAGGTTTGAGGTGATATATCTCATTATGCCTTTAATTTACACTTATCTGATGATCAGTGACATGGGTGACACCTTTATTAGAATAATGCTAAGAAGTACTGTCCTCAGATATGGAGATTTATCACATTTCAGGTCCAAGATATGTTATGATTATATCCCCACTACTTGACCTCATCTTCTTCTCTTATTTATTTGATAAAAATATGCCTATAATATCTCAGCTTCCCCATCTCAATTAACTTCTCAGTTCAAAGGTTTGCCTCAGCAAGATGAAAATAGATGAGAGGTGTATTAAAAATGATTGGAGGAATCAGCATTAAATTTCATGGTTGGCTATAAATATCATTTGCAAATATATCAGCATATAATGGCTTTATTTAAAAACAAATTTAACTGTATTACTTAATTGACTTTTTTCTTTATGATGTATTGGTCATGGGCAGGAACTGATTGCAGCAATTTATGGTAATAAATATAAGGGCTCTGAGGTATTTTTTTCATCCAGAAAAATAAAGGTGCAAGATGATGGACTGACTTAATCTTTACTCTTGAACACTCTCCAAAGTGACTTGTTAAGAGCTATTTTCTTTTTATTGTAGCAGAAAATTGAAAGACAAAATATCAGTGATGATCTATCACTAGTGTAAGGAAAGCCCAGTAATAAGAAAACTATAATAAAAGAAGTGTACGAAAGCTTGAAAATCTGGGCACATAGTAATAAAGATAAAATAAATGAGCCCGGGAAAGATAAGAGTTATTTATTTTAGTATGCAAGAAATGGTCGCCATAGACAAGATAAAATAGTAGTATACATGAAGAATTAAACTAAAATGCAACTAACAAATAGAGGATTTCTCCAAGGGAAAAAAATTAAGAGAGTAGAACAGAAATTGCAGAGATTATCATCATTCTGTGTCAAAAGAACAATAATAGGTAGTCTGGAATGCTTTGTCAAAGAACGTGTTTTTTAAAATCATCAAAGTGACCACTGAAGAGTGAAAGTGACCACTTATTACAAATAGCATCTTTATTTGACCATTCATTAAACTTATCATTATGTACTATTTCCCAAATAAATCATTTATGAGTATTTTTTTCTTCTTAAATGGGCCTTCCATATTTCTTGAAGCAATCAGGTTTTAAATGCATGCAGATCAAAATAAATACTTTTAATGCATATTTGGTCAAAATGGCAATTTAATATGTGGTTGCAACACTTTCCAATTTTAGATACTGTGCTTAAATATAAGTGGAAAATGCCATTTTATTTAGTGTAGATTACAATGTGATCTTCTACCTCAAAGAGCAAATTTTGATAGTTTTGCCAAGGCTTTTAAAGGACATTTTAAAAATGTAAACAATTTTTTCATCACCAGACACATATGTCTCTATTGATAAAATATCACTTTTTCCCAAATACAGGAAAAAATAATATTCATACAAATAAATTTAATTTTCTTCATGATTAATATATTTTTCTGTTGAAGAGAGAAGTGCCTTCCCAGTCAAAGATGTATGACTCTCAGTTTTGAGGACAAAAATGTATATCCTGTGGATGATCTATTCTTCTACAGGTAATAAACTAGAGAGGAGAGAAGTTAATCCATTGCATGCCACATTTCCATAGCCACAGTGGCCACACACTAAGGCTTTCTTAGGGAATTGTCATTTAAAGGTTCTAACAATCTATAGGGGATTGTATTTTTCTATTTTAAGGCTAACATGTAATTTTGATTAATAGAATAGAAACTTTCAATATATTCATAGCATTATGCAAGATCTATTTTATTATTAAATATGAAAAGTAAAAGATTTCATTTGATCATTTCTCAAGTATTTAAAATATTTATTTTACATAACAAGGTACTGTTCTTCAAAAACATGTGATACTAATGAGTATTATTCTAATCCTGGAATTCAAGTTAGTGATCTGTTAAAATAAGCCCATAACCATTTATTACTCTTAGAAGCTCTCTGGTGCTTTATACCCCTTAAACAATTCACTTTGTCTTAGATTTTTATTTACAGTATCATGATCTTGCTTATGTTTCTTTAATTTTTTATTTATTTGCTTTTTTTTTTTTTGTCTTTTTGATACAAGATCTTGCTATACAGTTCAGGCTGGCCTTGAGCTCACTTTGTAGACCAGGCTGGTCTCCAATTTGCAAGGATCCTCCTGCCTCAACCTCCCACGTGCTGAGATTACAAGGGTGAGCCACCAGGCCCAGCTGGACTGTTTCTTGGTAAATTTCTCCGTACATTCCATCACTGTGAAACCATGTCTTCCTTCCAGAATTTGGCCAGTAACCTAATTTTCCCTAGGACCTTAAATTCTTGTCCATATTATCCCACCAATTGTGTTCCTAATTTAGTACTTTCTGCTGACAATAGCCTAATAATAAAAGAAAATCAAAACCCTGTATTTCACTAATTAAGATGATCTGTTCCCAAGTCTCCCACTTTATTATAGTACTGTTGGATGCTTTTCAAACAGAACTAGAAGTGCTCACTTTGGCAACACATATACTAAAATTGGAAGGATGCAGAGAATATTAGCATGGCCCCTGCACAAGGATGACACACAAATTCATGAAGTGTTCCTTACTTTTGTGAGGATTAAGATGTATGTTAAAATCTTGACTACCTTGAACGTACTAAAAAAACCATATTTTTTCCTATCCCTTCAAAAAAAACAAATAGAACTAGAAAAGGCATTTTATGTATGACATTATTTTTGGTTACACTTTAACAATATCATTCAGTCTACTGTATAACACTGTACTTGGATAACACCAGCAGAGAATGTGTGTTTGACACAGATATGGCTAGGGAAACAGTACACATGATGTCAGATATAGAAATGAATTTTAGGGTCTTCAAAAAGGTTAAAGTAAAGCATATTTGAAATTTGGGGACTAATACTATCTTCTATAGCATTATAAAATTCTCCTGAAGAAAAAAAAACCCTGGATTTCTTGTTCCTTGGAATTTAAACTGAAAATATGAAATATTACTAACTAAATTCCACTTCCATAAAAATGCAGGTATGGTGGGAAAGAAAAAATGGCATTTTGGAAAGTATTCCAACTGTCAAAGATCTATTTCTATGAAAACAGGGATATATTAACTGGCATATTAAATGAATATGTGTTTTTATGGAAAAATATACTCTATAAATTGTGATATCTTAGCCATTTATTTTTAAAAATTTTATCATATATGAATAGATTATAGTTGTATACATTTCTGTAGTACAAAGTAGTGCTATAATTTTGAATATAATAGATAATGATTTCATAAAGGCAATTAATATATGTATCACTTCAACTACTTAAAGTTTTATGATGAATGCAGTAGTAGTGTACTGCACTAGTGATATTCAAATATGCTGCAGTCATACTCAATTATTAGCTATATTCAGCACACTGTGCTATTTCCCTCCAACACAGACGTTAAACCTATTCTTATTTGAGCCTTTGTACACTTTTATAACCCTTTCCCTACTCCTCCTACCCCCATTCTCTGGTAATCACCATAATACTCTCTGCTTCTATGAGTTCAGTCGATTTAAATTCCTGACATAAGTGAAGCATGTGGTATTTGTTTTCAGCTGTTATTTATTTCACTTATCATTCTGTTTTCTATTTCTGCACACAGTTTTCCAAATAATGAACTCTATTCCATATATATGTGAGCAGTGTTTTCTTCCCTTCATCCTGGACTGACACTCAGTTGGAATCCACACCTGCACTGCTGTGAACAGTGCTGCGGTAAACATGGGAGTGCAGGTGTCTCTTCAGCTTATTGATGTCCTTTAGAAAAGAACTCAGAAGTGGAATGTTGGGCCATAAAGTAATTTGAAATGTCTCAAAAGGAGACACACAAGTGAGCAGCATATATATGGAAAACTGTTCAATGTAATTAATCATTAGGGAAACAAAAATGAAAATTGCAATGAGGTATCATCTTACCCCAGTAAGTAAGGCTATTTTTAGATCCCTAGGAACCTCCACGAGGTTTTTCATAATGGAATTCCCAATTTACGCTTCCACCAACAGGGTGCAAATGTTCTATTTCTCATTAGCTTAATGGCATTTGCTATTGTTCATCTTTTTGATAGCAAGCCTCCTTAGTAGAGTGAAGTGATATCTCACTGTAGTATTTGCATTTCCCTCATGATTAGTACTATTCATATATTTTCATATATAATCTGGGCATCTGTAGGTCTTCTTTCAAGAAATGTCTATTTGAGTTTATTGTCCTTTAGGAAATGTTTATGTGGGGGTATATTGCCTATTTAAATTGATTATTTGACTTTGAGATTTAGTTCTAGGAGTTTCTTATTCATTTTAAATATTAATTCTTCTTTCTATGCATCATGTTATGGTTTCATTACTTGTATTAATGCTGCAGATCAAGCTCAGATCCTTGCTTATTCTTACCCTTGCATTCTACTGATGATTCACACTCTTGGTCCCACGTTCCAACTTTTTGAGTAATTTAATGGTTGAGATCTTTGTTGTCAAAGACTATCAAGATAGAATTCTAACATATTTGTGCAAGTTGTATAACATAATTAAAATTTAGTAATTTATATGTCAACATAAGAGATCATATTAGAATCTCCCCTGAAGTTACAAAATTAAAATTCAAACTCCTGCCTTTTCAGATTTCTTCATATGATTTCTAAACTACAGTCAGTCAATCTACTTATGAAAGTTCTACTTATTTTTGAAAACCTGTCAATGCACTATTTTGTAATTTCTGTTTTTATTTAATATATTTGAAAGATAATCTTTTATCCAAGTACCATGCAAAAGAAAAATGTATCAGTTCATCTGTCTTTCACAAACTGTAGAAGTATAACCAATTCAACATTTTCCAAGCTGTTTCTACTGTAGATTAGAAAACTCCAGTGAGGAAATAAATTATTCCAAGAAACATAAATTCACAGAGTGAGTAAAAAAATGAGTGTTAAATGACAACATTGACAACTCAGAATGATTTATACTTTCCATTTTTTATTTGAATGAAAATAATCAAGGAGAATAAGCTTCATCATATTTGTACACTTTAATACTAGGACTAGCTATCACACACCACTCAGGGCTTGTATTCATGAGACAAAGATCACTTACCTAACTTTAGGAATAAGACACTCTAAACATGAATTCATAAAATATAGTCAAGGAAATTGGGCTATAATTTCTGATACTAAGTGTATGCAATATAAAAGGAACAAAAAATATTTCACATAAGGTTTTGAAATTTAGGATTACTGTAGAATTGCATAAAGAATTGTATCAATATTTTTGGGCTATTGCTAGAATACTGAATAACTGAAATTTTAAAAGTTAATGTAGATATGGTGTCTTTGTTCCTTGCTATTTTTACATATATACACATATTTATAAGTACATGGCAGGATCACATAGTGAGGATTCATTTGTTTACTCAGGCATTACTAATTAAAATACATTTAGACAATGAGTTTCATAGCATATATTTATTTTTAAAACCCATTGTTGTATATTAATTATATAGACTGAGGAAATAGTTTTTGGAAAACCTGTCAATTATCTAAAACTCCTTTTTTTGTTTTTATTTTTGTTTTTGCTTTCTGTCTTTTTGAGATAAGGTCTTGCTGAGCTGTTCAAACTGGCCTTTGACTCACTTTGCAGCCCATACTGGTTTTGAATTTGCAATGATCCTCCTGCCTCACCTTCCAAGGGCTAGGATTATAGGAGGCACCACCACTCCCAGTTTAAAACTCATTATATAGGAAACGAACTGGGGAAAAATTGTATTGTTCCCTGGCAACATAGAACTTAAAAATGAATTTATTTTTGTGACATACTAGAAAGAAAATAAATATTATCATACTTCCATTTTATATTTTATAATGTTGGCTGTAATATTCATGAAAACTATGTTTCCTGGACTAAAAAATACTACCTTGGACATTTTATGAAAATATATTTTGTATTAATATAGCATGTATGTAAAACTTATGTGAAAGTAAGTTACAGAGTTTAAATGAAATCCAATATTAAGTATATTTGTCACTAAAATTAACACTTAAATCATATGAGAAGAAAAGAAAAACAGTTATTTTTTTTTTGGCCAGGATATTAGTACATAAGTTTAGTCTTTAGCAGGCAATGCGAAAGTCCAGTGAAAATACTACTGAACATAGAACAATGTTCAAAAATATTTGCAGCTGCTGTGTAGTGAAGCACAGGTCTTCATGATGGCCCAAATCGGAGCCACAATTTGGTATCATTGGGTGACAAATCTTCCTAAAAGCCCAGAGAACTGATGGGCCACAGCAGATTATGGTTAAATGGTATTAGGGGCAAAATCTGAAAAAAGAAATATTAAATCTTGTAATATCTCATAAAAGATGACTAAATACACAAATACTTTGTTTTCTGTATACTTTCTCTTTGAAGGTCTGTATGTGTGTGGTATACAGGGTATAATTACATGTTTAAATACAGAATATGTGTTTAAATAAAAGACACATGTTTAAATGTAAAATGTTTAAATGTTCATGTTTATATATACACACATATGCACCACAGTTACAATATAGTTATGGTTCAGAGTCATGTTATATCTGTATCAGAACAATTTCAGTAAGATATATAAGAAAGGAAACAATATTAATTAAACCCAACAGAACGGGAATGCTGAAATCCCACATGAAAAGCTATTATAAACTGAATGTTTGCTTACACTAAAATTTACATATTGAAATCCTAATCACTGATATGATGGTATGAAGACGTAGGGCCTTTGGGAGGTAATTAGGTCCTGAGGAGGGAGCCCTCATTAATGGAATTGTGTCCTTATTAAAAATACAAAAAGGCATGACTGCTGGCTCTTTCTCACTCTCCTCTCCATCTGGAAAGAGTACAAGGAAAGGAAGTCATCTAACAACAAGAAGCAGACTCTCCCTAGACACTGGGCCTGCCTGTTCTATGGCTTAGATTTCTCAGACTCCAGAAATTTGGGAAATATATTTCTGCTGTTGAAACCACATGGATGGCAGTTTGTTATTTTAGCCAGAACTGACTGAGCAGTGAGTTAATTTTATCCTGGGATTAATCCCATTCTTTTGTGACCAGATTTCCTGTCACCAAAAATCGTAAATACACAGTGAGTCATGCTCTTTATCAGTTAAATAATTTTATAATTGCATTTTCCATCTAAAAAAAAAGCATCCAGTCAGACTGCCAAATAATGATATAATAGAACACATTTTCATTTAATCTGAGAATACTATAAAAAATAGTTCATTTTAAATATGTCTGGAATAAAGAGAGTAAAAATTTATTTTCTTATCTACCTATATACCTATATCTAGCTATCTGTCTGTTTATCAAGAGGTCATGGAGAGAGAGAGAGAAAAAGAGAGAGAGAGATGAGAGAGAGGAGAGAGATCTGAATCTCAATACTGTAGTAGTCAATAATACATTCAACACTGAAGCAAATAAAGTGAAAAGTTCTGATTTTTCAAAAACAAATTGGAATATTTTGTTAGTCTTAATCAGAAACGTAAAGACAAAGGGTGGAAAATTTTGATAAGAAAATAAGGTAAAAAAATCCTTGATATTCCTAAGGGAAATATATTGAATTAGAACTTTTCTGAAAGGGTTTATTTTCAATTAGAGAAAAATAATGTATTATTAAATATCTTGAGGACAACTGAACATCTAATTTACATGTATGGTTAAGTCTGCTACATCATATTTTAATGAGTACATTCATATAGTTTATAGATATAACCACAAAGCCTGATATGAAATAAATAAAAAGCAAGCATATGAAGATAATTAGACTAGAGTAGAACTTCTTTTAATGTTTAGTGACATGAGGAAATTCATAGGTAGATAATTCTTATATTGTTGGACTGGTTACAATTTGTGCTTACAAATCATATGAGAAGAGGGGCAGGAACGTAAGCAGAATAACTTTGGAACTCTATGTTGGGACAACAGAGCCCAGAGCTGGGCAGATCCCAGAAGCCTCCACCGTATTCATTCCCAGGGCTGTGTGTGAGGATTGAGTGTTTGGGTCTGCCTTGCGAACTGCAGAGACACAAAGGCCAAGTGGAACAGATTTGAATCCCTGTAAGATCACCTCTAGTTTGATGTGGTGTTTGAGATCCATGAGTTCCCCATGGTAGTAGGCAATTCCCAGCAGCAAGAGTGCTATTCTGTTATAAAACTGGCCACATCAAGCTATGCGCTCTGGTGTGACACTGCTTTGTAGCACTGATGTCCACAGAACTGCCTAGTCTGTGTCTGCAAGTTTTCCCCATTTTCCTCTCTGCAGCTAACTACAGATGGCCATTCTCCACATGGAAGAGCAGGGAGTCAGTTATGTGCTATTATTTTGCAGTGGAGCCCCAGATCTTCCGCGGTTTGACGCAGTGCCAGGAAAAATGCCATGGTGCCTGACCACAGGGCAGGGACTGGACTCAGGGCTCATAGGCCTTTCCTGATTCTAGGTAGAAGCTCGTGGGGATGGACAGTCCATTGAAAACACTCCTCATTGCATTTGCAGAAAACACCACATGCAGATTAGCAACAACCTTGGGCTTTAGAGCACCCCTCTAGTGCTGAGGTGGTGATAAAGCACCACAAGCTGAGGTAAAACTGGACTTCAGGTGCCACCTAGTGCCACCTAATGAGAGAGCAGCAGGCTTGGAGAAAATAGGACGATTTGAAATTTCTGAGACAGAAAACAAAACTAGATTACAAAGGTTGGATAAGCACTTGTAGATGCGATTATATTCAGCCATCAAAAGCTTCAAGGAACCCTGACCTCATCTAATAGACAAAATAAGGGACCAGAAATTGACCCTAAAATAATCAATATGTATGAGCAGAGAATTTTAAAATAGTTGTTTTAAGAAATCTCGTGAACTGCAATAAGGAGGAATAAATCAGTTCTACATCAGAGAAAGAACAAAGAATCTAAAACCACTTGAAAAATAAAGCAGATTCTGGCATTGAAAATACATTAAAATGGAAGACATGATAAAAAAGACATCAATAGCACAATAGATCATATAGAAGGAGCGAGCTCTAAGATGCGTTGGTTAAAAATAAACAGTTGATGGAGAAAATTTAAAAAAAAGAATAAGGAAAATGTAGGAACTTTGAAACAGTATTAAAAGAGAAAATATGTCTACTATTGAATTTCAAGAGGATCATGAAATTACTAAAATGTTAAAAAACATATTAAAATCGATAGCAACTAACTTCCCAAACACAGAAAAGGGCACAAAATCAAGGTCTAGAAATGTCAGTTTTCTAGTCAGAAACAGCTCAACTAGATCTACCGGCTTTAGTCACTTTTCTCATTGCTGAGACAAAACACCTGACAGCCAAAGTGATAGGAGGAAAGTTTTATTTCAGCTCATGGTTTTTAGGGGTTTCAGTTCGCAACCTGCTGGCTCAGAGCAGGGTGGCATGGCAGAGGGACGTGACAGAGAATGAACAGTGAGTGGCAGCAGCAAGAGATAAGCAGCAGCAATAAGCAACAAGCAACAAAGGACCCTCTTTCTATGCCTTATATTTATGCAGCTTACCAATCCTTACGGCATACAGGACACACAACCAGAGTGGGGCATCCATTATCCTACCCAGAACTGTGCTGAACCAGTCAGTTGACTGACTTAGTGATCACACATCTTCAATTCCAGCACCACACACTCTGCAAACATCCACCTCCTAAAAGCCCAACCTAGGACCACGTGAGGCTTTGGGAGAACATTTAGACACAACCCACAGCACTACCCCACATTTTAATTAACTTCTCGAAGATTAAATACAAAGGGAGGATTCTGAAACTAGCATTAAACAAAAAAAGAAAAAGCAAATAACACAAAATATTCTAAATTGCCTGACAGTAGAATTCTCAGCAGAAACATAAGCTAGGAGCCACTGGGATGAGATTCACAGCGATACAGGAAAAAATAAAATAAAAACAGATAAGAAATGGCCAACCAAGGGTAATCTACTCAGCAAAGTTTCCCTTTAGAAGAGGACAGGTGAAGACATTCACAGGAAAATAAGAACTGAATTTGTTACCACCCACCTGTCTTACTGAAGAAGGCATTAATGAATACAAAGAAAACAATGGGATCTGAAACTCATTGAAAAGAGAAATTGTATAGTTTTAGAAGCCTTTAATAGTCTAGGCATCTATAGGGGCCCGGAGTTTAGCTTGTGGCACAAGCGCCTGCTTGGCAAGCGTGAGGTCATGAGTTCAATCCCTGGTGCCAAAATAAAAAGTCTATACATGAGATAATTAAAAATAAAAGCTACATTTATGCATAATACAAGAGAGCCAATATAAAGAATTAAAGTGGGGAGAAATGGATAGCAAGTTAATAGCATTTGCTTAGTATTTTCCTATTGTTCTAATACTTTTTCTTTTCCAATCACTGCAGTTAAGATTACTTTTTTATAATTAAATAGTGCATGCTTGATTAAGGCATACTTTCTAAAGTTTTGTACAAACCAGAAAACAAACACATGTAATAGATAAACCAAAACTGATAAAATATCAAAACAATACTATGATAAAACACTAGAGAGAGAGAGAGAGAGAGAGGAGAAAGTGAAGAGCTGTAAGACAATAGCTGTAACAAGAATTTGCTGATATTACCTTGAATTTAAATGTATTCAGTTCTCCAATTAAAAGATCTGTAGGGCTTACAAGAAAATGATTGCACTTCTAACAACACACACAGAATAAAACTCAAAGGACAGTATAAAATATTCGATCCAAGTGAAATGTATAACAAAGAAATGGTATCCATACTTATATTAGATAAAATCCACTTTAAATCAAGAGCAGTAGAAGGAGAACAAGGAAGGTCATTAGTCACACAGATAAAGGGCCACAGCCCTCTGCTTTCAGCATTGGGAAGATCATCTGGGGAGAAGCTGATGCCAGAAACAGGGGACTTAAACTGTAGTCCTAACAAACCTTTGTAGAACAAAAGTCAACCAATGTTCAGGGTGCACATTCTTATCAATAGCACAATGGGCCATAAAAAGTCTCAGTATATTTTGCATTCAATAGTTTTATAAAAATATGGGAAAGCAAGAATTTATAGCAAGAATATTGGCAACTATGCAAAACAACAGAGTTTGAGGAGCCGGTGGTGTAGAGCGGAGCAGGCTGCACAAGGTTTGGAAGGGGCTAACCGTTCTCAGCCATTAAAAAGATAAGACAGACATTTAATGGTAAATGGATGAACCTTAAGACCATAATCATAAGTGAAATAAATCAGACACCTAAGTGTAAATATTGCATTACCTCTCTGGTGTGGGAAACTGAAAATGTAAATAAGAACAAAAGTTTACAATAGATATTGTGAAATCAGAAGAAATTGTTCAAAAGGAAAAGAGAACTCATGAGCGGGTAGGGGAAATGAAAGGAAGGGAGAGAATAATATAGGAACAGAAGGATAAAGTGAAAACAAAGCCTTGTGAATAGGAAGAGGAAGGGATTTGAAAGGAGAAAATGAGAATGGGAAAAAAAGAGGAATCAAGAGGAATCATGTAGAGCCACTCATTCCCTATAATGAAAATGGTCATTATGCATACCTAAAGTGTATGAATAAATGTAAACAAACAAGCAAACAAAAAAGGAACATTTGGAATTATGCCATAAATGCCATTCTACCACACATTCAATAAAGAATATTTTCATTTATCCTAAATATTTCCAAAATGCTAAAAGAAAGGAAGGCTTTGTAAACTTACTCTGTGAGGCCAGCATCGTCCTGACAAGAAAACTGCAGAAGGACCCAACAAAAAGAAAGCTATAGGCCAATGTCTGATGAATTTAGATACAAAATTCCTCAACAAAATACAAAGAATCTAAATTTACTTGCACTTTCAAAGGTTGTTCTCACGACCATGATGTATTTTACCCAAGGATTTGAGTATGATTCAACATACACATACAGATAAATGTTAATTATCACATCAGCAGAATGAAAGATAGAAACCATATTCTAATATAAAAAGAGGAAGAAAAATAATTTGATAATATTCACCATCCCTTGGAGACAAACTCTAAGGAAATTAGGAGTAGAAGAATTATAACCACAACATGATTAAAGCAAAAGATAATAAACCACCTATGTCATTTTCTCATTTCTGAGACACGATGCAAACCTGCAAAAGAGGAGAGGCTTATGACCGGTACAGCTTATGACCAGCTGGTTCATGGACAGAACAGCATGGTGGAGACGTAGCTGAGGAAAAGTTCCACATGTCCTAGTGGCCAGGAAACTGAGAAAGAAGGGAGGAGCCCAGGTGGGAAATATACCTACCCAGGTCACCTCTGGCCCAAAGCTGACCAGGCCTCGCCTCCTGATACAAGCCAGCAGGAGCTTCCCTATACATCAATCCCCTTCCAGAAGCCCCACCCGTGTGTACATCAGACCTTGAGGGATATTTCCGATCCAACCCACAAAATTAATCAAAAGCTAACAATACACAGAATGGCATGGAGTTGAAAGCTTTTTCTCTAGGATCTGAAAGACAAGATGTCCAAAAAAATATGCCTTTGAAATAACAAATATATATATTAAAAAAAAAACTTTTGTAACTAATGTAAATATTAACTGTATTACATATTTTATAAGTGGCCCCAAATAATCCTTCATTCAATTCAACCCAGGCAAGCCATAAGGAAGGCTGGACATAGCTCAAATAGAAGAAGAAAAGATTTCCCACCTTCACCACTTTATTCAATATATTCAATATTGTGAAATTGATCATTCAATCAAAGTGATTTACAAATACATTACAATCCCTAACAAACTACTAATGCATTCTTCACAGAACTAGAAACACTATCTTGATATGCACATAAAATCACAAAAAGCCTCATTTAACCAAGAAAATTTTGTCCAAAATTTTTTTTTTCAGAAGATATTACCCTACCACACTAAAAAACATTTCAAGCTTCAAGCCATGAAAGCAGCATGTTATTGGCAAAAGATAACCAGTGGAATGAATAGAGAGACTATCAGTAAATCCATACATCTGTAAAGAACTGAGCTTGTGAATTGTTGCTAAGAAAATACATTAGGGAAAAGAGTCCCTTCAGTAACTTATGCTAGGGATATTAGATATCTCCATTCTAGGCAACAAAACTAGACCTTTATCTCTCACTGTTTACAAAAACCATCACAAAACAAAGTAAAGCTCACGTGTAAGAACTGAAAATATTAAAATATCAGAAAAAAGCACAGGAAAATTTCTCAGCACAATGAAGTGAACATTTATAAGATCTCTGATGCACAGTAAACTGAAACAAGCATATGAAAATGAAACTACAGCAAACTAAAATGCTTCCAAACTGAAGTGATAAAAGTCACACGGTAAAGAGATACCCTGTAGAATAGCAGGAAGTACTTGCAAATGATACATCTGGAAAAGGAGTTATTACCCAAACATGGAAGGAACTCATAAAATTCAACACAACAATGATAATAGTAATAATACATTAAAAAGGGAACACAAAGTGTTATGTACATGTATCAATTCTACATGTTCTACAATCATGTACACACAAAAAAAGAGAGAAGGGTATCAGGAGATGGGGAGAGGAAAGGAAAGAAGAGAATGAACAAAGGAATTAAGATTTATTATGGATATGTACCAACTCCCTACAAGAAATGTAAACATTATGTACCACTAATACAATTAAAAATTAAAAATCAAAATGAAAATAAAGGCAACAAAAAATGAGTTGAAGGTCTAAATTGCCATTCCTCAAAAGGAATTATACAAATGGCTAAATGGTATATGAAACTGTCATGAACATTGTTAATAATCAGAGAAATACAAACAAAATTCATAATAAGATACAATATTCCAGCATGAATTACTTTTATAGCAAAATAATAAAAAAAAGTAAGACAAAACACAACACCAACACCACCAGAAAAAAAAATGACATCAGGTTCTTATAAACTAGTATGGTCATTATGATAAATAGTGTGAAATTCCTCAAAAAAATTAAAAAATAGATCTACCATATGATCCAGTAGTCATACTACTGCTTATATAACAACAGGAAATAAAACAGTAGATTTTGTTCAGTGGTGCAAGCACATGCCTGGCCAGCATGCGATCATGAGTTCGACTCCTAATATCAAAAAGCAAAGCAAAACAAAACAAAACTCTTAACAGATAGCATTTAGTGTGAAAACATGTATGAAATGGGTTGCTTTTGGCCTGAAAGAATATTTCTTTTATTTATGGCAGGTTTCCTATGTTGTGAGGAGATTTTGTTTTTAATTTTATTTTCCCTATATAATGTTATTAAGAAAGTAAATTATAAAGGATGTAGGTGTAGGTGATTTTAAGAATAACAAACAGTACCATCCAATAGAATTGTAATTTTCAACTTTCTAGAAGCCACAGTAAAGGAGGAAACATTTTTGGAATTATTCCATTTTATAATTAAGATACTTCTCAAACCAAGCTTTCAATTTGCTTTGTAAATACTTGATCTATATTAACATTTTAAAGATACACATTTGAAAAAGTTGATTCAAGTAACAAAGTTGTTCCAAACACATACAAAAGATTTCCTGTATCAATCACTAATTCGTTTTCAAACTAAAAAAAAAAAATAATAATAATTTTCAGCACCTCGGTTTTAGCAGCCCCATTTCGAGTTCTCAGTCTCTACTTGTAGCTGGCTAGTGCCAACCAGATTGAAGAACAGGAGTTCAAAAGTTAAGTGAGTGGTTCCCAAAACAGCAGATAGTTGTAAGACCTGAGCCCCCAACTTGGATAATCAACTGCAACATGGGACAGCAGATGAGCACGATCAGCATTTTTTGGACCATCACTGGTTATTAATTGCATAAGTGGCTCTTCTTAAATTGTTAGTGAAAAAAGACATGTTAGAATGTTGCAAAGAAAATCCATAGAAATACAATGGAGAAAACCTTTAATGTGATTTTAGAACACATATGATGCATCCTCTTGGGATTGATAGCACTAATTAGAGAAAAAATAGCAGAGTTTCTGAGGAAAATTCAGAAGATGCCTGAGAAACAGTGATTCTACGAAATGTTCTTTTTCTATTACTTTGCATTCAAAGTAATAGAATATAGTGAAAAAATGTTAAGGTAACTTTTTTTGACTAAGAACTAGTGGAAACTTTGAGGGTATGAAAAACAAGAAAATAATATATGCAAGTTCATTTGATCTTTCAAATAAATGTTAACACTAATAGTTCTGCAATGAGCTTGACAGCTATTTTTCTGAAAACATTATTATTATCCTGAATGTGTTGCACTTAGGAAAGGTAACAATAAAGGCTTTGGAAGAATGCTGTACTTTATTAGGAGTGGCAGTTTATAAGTATAAAGCCATCTAAAGTAGAATGACTGCAAAAAATGAACTACTGACAAATTCATAGTGACTATTTTTTCAGTAACACAAATTTAGAAAAAAAAAATTGGCTAAGAATACAGGGATCATAAAAATGATCTAAAATTTTCTACTCCTGGAGGAATGACACTAATGCTAAACTAGAGGACAGATAAGATTGTTCTTATGCTCTGTAGTATCATCTGACATTTATTAAATGACACATGGAACAATGGCAATCTAAAGAACAACTGGAGTTTATAGCAGCAGGCACTCCTCCTATGACCACTTGACCCAGAACTGATCCCTAGATGCCACCCTACTACTGAATGCATTATCTATGACATTGTCTGAGCCACCTCTCCTGCCCCTCATCCACTATGTTCCAGATTGCAAATATCTGGGAATTGTTGCTCCAGGTGTAGGTTCAACCTCACACCTCAAATAGAATGATTAAAGTCATAATCCCTCCCACATTTCCACACAGGGACTAGTTTTCAGTCATACTCGCTAGAAATTTGCCTGGTAATAGGATTTTGTTGTCTTCCTTCTCTTCCTTTATTACTGTGCAATCTTACACCAGCACTGCTTGACCAACAAACTGGAAAAATGCAACTCAGGCAGATATACATTCAGAAGCCCACAAATCTGAAGACTTTTTTCATTAATGAATTTTCTTATCACATTCTAAAAAATAAGGATAGATTTTTAATATAAAACTATGTACAATAGGTAAGCAAAGTATTCATTTAAAAATCAGATTATAATTATTTCCTCATTGTATAACTGTTTGGTAAAATTACTTTAAAAGAACTTCTGAACTTGGGGCCCTGGGAAAGCAGGCAGCCCACGCTGCCCTGGTAAGTGGCTGTGGCCTCCCAAGCCGTGGCCACCCGAGGGTGAGAACCATATCAGCGTTTCCTGAGATCTGCACCATGTTGGAACTTGGGGCGCTGGGAAAAAAGGCAGACAGCTCACAGCTCTGGTAAGCGGCTGTGAGCCTACTGGTGTGTGGGCTAAGAATCAGACATCCATCTCATCTCCCCCTTCCCCCTGCTAGTAAGTGAGAGACAGAGATCTGAGAATCTCTTGCGAGTTTGACTATATGCAATATAGCAAATAAGGGGGATTTTCTTCTGCTATCTCTTTGAAAGCAAATATTTTTATCTGTTTTGCTCTGTTCTGATCAATGGTATTGCTCTATTCAATATTCTGTTTTTATAATTTCAGTATTTCCTTTGATATTACTCTACCTGATTGAAGGAACAACTAATGTGAAGAAAACAGATGTACTGTTGTGCCTATTGCTGTTGTCCTGGTAAACTGCTGTGAGGTTCTGTGCCAATCTCACTGCACTGCCTCAATTGGCTTTGTCCTGTCTTGTTCTGCTATATTTTACTACCTTCAAAATAAATAAATAAAATAAATAAATTTTAAAAAGTAAATAACAACAACCAAACAGATCAGTAAAATACTGAGCAACCTGAAACATGATATAACTAACCAGATAATGGACTTAAGAACAAAAGAAGGAAAAGAAAGTACTCTAAAGGATATAACTGTATATATATTTAAGTGTGTAGTACTGATAACCATGTTGCTAAGTTTTTGTTGGATTGGTGAACAGAACTGTTTGCAGCTTCACTGTTTAAATGTCCACTTCGTATGCTTTAATTTTATAACTTGAACAACTATATCCAAGAAGACAATACGTAATGTATCAACTAGTGATTTCTTACTGTTTATTTTTTTTGAAATTCTGTATTGTTTCTACCCTTTTTTCTGTTTTGCTTTTGTTCCACTTTCTTTAAATAAAATAAAAAAGAGGTATATAGACAGATATTTTTACTTAAAAAAAAGAACTTCCTCCACAAGCTGAGAAAACAATAGTTGATACTCAATGATGCTCTACAAATATCACTGCATATTTAAAATTAACAGAAACTCTTATTCATTCCTTCAAGATTGTTTCTTGGAACATTTCTTAAATACATGAATAGTTTCCCTTCTGGTATCTAAAATAAAAACATAGTGTGATCAGATAATTTATAAGAGAAAAAATAGATAGGTATTATATTGTGTATATTGCTTTTTCCTTTTCCTAAACAAATACAGAATATGAGGCAATTTTCAAAGTCTTTGAGAGGTCAGCTTAAAAATAATCATTGTCTTTAGAAAATCAGTACCCTAAGGGATGTGAGAAGTATTTTCTAACTACAGAATTTTGTGAATAATATTAGGTAAAAAGTTAAAATTTGTGGAAATTCTTCATGGTTTATAAGCCAGAATGGTACCTGTATGCTTAATTTCTAATTTTAAAAGACCTGCAGTATAAGATACAGAGACCATGTAATTTCAGCACATTAAGTATAAAGAAAAGAACATTGAAAAAATCATTCAAGAGAATTAGTAATTTGAATTTCTACTTCCAAGAGTCAGAAATATAGATTTTCATTAAATCTTCTAAAATAAAGGTGATCTGAAACATATGGAAACATGATTGAATTGATCTATAGCAAGTCAAACTACCAATGCAGAACTTGAAAGATTGCTTGCATTAATTTTGCATGGAAGAGATATTTCCTATTTAATTTTTCTCACACAACTCTGAAAGATATACTCCATGAAATATAACTAAAATATATGCATAAAACATAAACATGCATAGATACATTCTTAGTGATCCTATGAAAAGCCTACTTTCCTTTAGAAAGCAAGGAGAGCTCAAGTATTTGTAACAGAATTTTAAAAGGTCATATAGAGTAGTTTCCCATGCAAAGGATAATCCATTGCAATGTGAATACACACAGACTATTAAATTGAGGTTTCAAGAGACCTTAAGGACAATGATAAATGACTTCCCATATACATAACACAGAGTATTTGAAGATATAAAAATCACTCAAAGCAAATAACCACATTTACTATTTCATAAGTGCTTCATTCAATCCTATGTAATGAACTCTGGTTAAAATCTGATCTCATGAAACAAACCTTCCTTGTCTATCACAAACCTTGGAATAAGTGCATTGACCACCTGGTGCTGTCTAAGAGACAGCACCGTAGACTCCAGTATTCCAGGTCTGTGTCTGAAATCTGCTGCTCTAAAGTTTCCATAGTTAAGAAACCTCAGAAATTTCTCCTCTTTGCTGACAATGTAATTTCATGGTCAGAGTTTCTAGAAAAGTCTTCAGGCTAGATTGAAATTCTAAATCTAACTGCTACTGGTAAGATGTATTGCTTCTAATTATAAAAATCAGAACTATAAACATATGGAAAATAACATTTTGAGACACACTTCATGGGAATTGGTCAATACTTATGTTGGGGTCAAGAGTATATTAACACAGCAAGATTGTTGCCATTATCTAGGGCTTTTCTATCCTTTCTGTTAAAAGTACATTTTATTTATAGTCATTAATAAGGAGAAAGCTGCAGTCTTTTTGCAGATTTATAGTACATCCATTAAAAACTTAAGAATATACTGAATTTAAATATCAATCTAAAACCTACCCAAAGAAACTTAATTTCTTCGTCTCTTAGTCACTTTCTCATTGACGAACAAAGTGACCAACACCTTAAAAGAAGAGAGGTTTATCTGAGTTCTTGCTGTCAGCCCATGGTTGGCCAGCTCCCCAGCAGAAAAGGAATGGTGGAAAAGTCTATTTACACCACAGAAGCCAGGAAACAGAGAAAGAAGAGGAAACAGGGAAGGAAATACATTCTTCCAGGTCACATCTTTCCTGACTTGCTGGCAACCAGACCCAGCTCCAAATTGTAAGTCACTTCTGAACACATCAGGGACTGATCCACTCTTTGTATAATGCCTCTAGTTCACTATAGAAGGACAGGAAAAGACTGAAGAAGCATATAGCATGACATCTTTTCACACATGGAATATAGGAAGACAAAGCAAGAAGCACAATTAACAAGTGGTACTGTGAAAATAAAAAGAAGACAGATTAATAAGTGGTAGCCACTCAAAACGGGACTGAGAAGCTAGAGGACTGGGCCCAGAAGGACGTGTTCTCTGTTTATACTTTATTGTAAAACATGACTATTTAACTTATGATTTCTTTAATTTTTAGTGAGGAAACAAGAACAGAAACAAGGTGGAAATGAAAACAAAGATTATGGAAATATTTTTAGGGAAGTTTAACTTTGACACGGTAGGTGAAGTGTATGAAGGAAGAGGGCTGCGGTACTGAAAGAATTTGCATGGCTTTTCAATTGTTTTATGATGGACGCGAGGGCAATGCACTCTGGCTAAGATTAAAAATAATACAGCGAAGTCTGCTACTTTGCTGCACAGAGTATTAAAAGAAAATCAGGTGATAAAAGGCAAAAATAGAATAATTTGGAGCAGCCCGACACTGAGAATATGGAAGCAGAAACAATTATGTGATGATTCACTTAGTTGGCTTTAGGAGCTGGAAAAAAATCTTGTTCACTATAGAAGGATAGGAAAAATTGATGAGGCTAAGTGATCGTCTTTAAATTTTGTTTAAGGAAATATTATGTTCTCTTTGGATTGGCAATTTCTTATCAAATTAGGAAGTACTGTCCTAAGTTAGAATGGGAAGTCTTTTCACCCAGCTAAATGATGGATACACAGAGAAGTATAAGTGAATACAAGCAGAACTGAGCATTTTCCTGATAAGTATGACAGAGGAAGAGAAAGGCTAGTAGTAGGAAATAATTCAAGGCTGATAGGGGGGTTTGGTTGTGAATGTGTTAACTTTCCAATCACTGAATGTAATATACCATACCCACAACTTAAATACAAAGAGATTTAATTTAGTTCAATTTTTAAGGGAATTGAGGCCCTTCAGCTGAGTTCAAGTCAGAAACCCCATGGCAGAAAGGCATGCTGTGTTTGTTCAGTCTGCTGAGGGGATTCCAAAGCCAATCACTTTGACAATCCTTCCTAACCAACTTTATCCCACTCTCCACACCACCATACACAAATATATGTCTTTACTGTAATTAGTCTCCAAATAAAAACAACAACATGGTCATAGTTCCATGGTGTAAATATTCTAGATGCAAGAAGTTCAATAGCCCTTCTTGAAAGTGTCAATGTTTCAAACATTTTTTCAAATCCATGTCAAAATGAGACTCAAGGTAAACTCTGAGTGGTGCAGCTCTACCCAAATCAAAAACAAGTTACAGAATCTCAAGGTACAATGGCTCATGGAAAACAAAAAGGAAGAACAGAGGAATAGAAGTGAATTTTACCAAAGGAAGAGTAAGAACAAGCAGAGAAAAATATTAAGTCCCATAGCTCTGTACCTAGCACGGGGGCATGTGATGAACAATGTGAGCCCTGAAGGACTTATTTGTCCTCAAACCTATGTCTTTGCTGGTTGCAACCCACACAGCCTCTCTGCGAGGCTGGCTCCACATGCAGCTTGCAGATTTCCTCAGTTGAATTTCCACATTTCTCACACTTCCAACTTGAGGGTTCAGCCCTGCATTTTCAGCTTCCCTGCCACAGCTTCCTGCACTGTCCTCCCAGGGGTATCTCACCTGGACTCTTAAGAATTCTGTTGAACCTAAATAGAATCTTTCCTCATCTCACAAGTGTCACACTGTGAATGACAGTAAAACTAGCACCTTTTGGATGACACCAAGACTTGCTGCCCCTGGGAGCCACAGGTGGGTCCTTTTAATACATGGCTGCAGCAACCTCTGTATACATGAATGACACAGGGAAATAAATTCTGAGGAACTGATTGCCCAGGAAACTAGTAACAAGCAGTGGTCCCGGAGATTTTCTTCTCAAGTGAAAGGTTTACACTTTACACCAAGGAACCTACAAGGGGCAGGGTCTTACTGATTTGTGAAATGTCCTTAAGGTATATTTCTTGCTGCACCTACATAAAATTTGCAATTTTAAAAATGGGGCTAATCTCTTCAGCAGTCACTCTTTTTTTTGGCCCCAACTTTAGAAGTAGAGGTTTTTTTCTGGACCAAAATTTTAAGTTTTTTAGATTTTTATGCTCTATATTTTCCCCCAATTCTCACTATAAATTTAGTTGTAAGAAGCCAGAAGTATCCATGCCATATTTGGATATTGGGCAGCTTTGGATTTCTTCCAAATAAATTAGATTACCCAGTGCACCTAATCTCAGTCTCCAGCAAAACCTCCAAATATGAGCAAAATGTAAACAAATTTTCTGCCAGGGTGCAGCACACAGAGGCTATAACTTAACTGGCATTAGAGATCTTATTCCCAACTAAGGCCCCTTGAGCCCAGCTTTAATGTCCACCTTCCTATCAGTTTTCTGCTCTTCCGAGCTCTAATTTGAATATCAAGTTTCTGTAATAGGACTCTAGGGCTTCTCTAGCTCTCACCTCCAAACCATCCTAAATTCCTCCTCCAAACTAGTTCCAAGGGTTTTTTAACTTCATGGTCAAGGACAGTCACAGCACTGATCCCTCCTGTCGGTGCACATTGTGGGTCACAGGCTGTTTGATTTTCAGCAGCTGATAACTACTCAGCCCTTTATACAGTATGAAGCATCATGCTAGTCTAAGGAAATTGCTGTACACCTACATAACTGTTTATTGGCTATACTTACGCAAGAGAAGGATTTAATACTTTAAATATCTTTTTACCTGTTTAATTTTTCTCTTTTGAAGTTCAAGCCAGGTTTCTGCTGTCACAATTGCTTGAAGATCATTTGTTGGTCAAACTAATTTCTGGTGACCTTCAGCCTTGGACCCTGGTTAATTATGTTGAAACAAGTCTTGGAACCTCTTTACTGATAGGATCGAATGATTGATCATAGAAGTGAATAATGCTATACTGTAAAAATAGACAAATTATTTATATTTTTTAACTTTTTACTGAATGCTTTACATGCACAATTCAATTTTTAGGCACAAGTGATTAGTCATAATTCATTTTAAGGCTGAAATATGACTATTGCCCAAAACAGTATTTTATTCTACAGCAAAAAACTGCCCACCCTGATTTCCTAACCTTTGATACCATATTTCATGGTTTTCTCTCTGTGTGCAGAACTTAAAAAGCTGGCAAGCATTTGAGTTTCCTGAGTGCCATCATATATTTGCGAGTGTGTGTGTGTGTGTGTGTGTGTGTGTGTGTGTGTGTGTGTGTGTGTGACTGTCTGATACTTAACGCAGGAACATCAAACATGTTCAGTGCTGGATTCTCAGTTTGCCAGGCTGCAGAGATAGATGGACACAAACATGTAAATGTGGGGTGAAATAATCAGTAATTGTCTTGCTAATGCTTTTTAGAGAAACAAGTGCAAACATGCCCCACAGCCTGTGGTGCTGACGTTGAATTACAAAATCAATCTTCTTGTCTGTGAGATCCTCTTCAGAGTCCCTTTGCACACTCAGGAACTTACACTCTCAGCAGGAATGCCATTATCAGTCTGGAAGTGTTTCAGTGTTTTATAATTCTTTCTTGCTACTCTCACTCAGGGCTGAGTGAAAGCTTTGCTCTTTTTCTCCTTGCCTTTGAAAAACTCACCCTTTTCCCACACCACGCAAAAATGTTATTTCTTTTTCTAAGAGACAACTCCCAACGATACATTGTAGTAGTTTAGAAAAACTCCGCTCCTTGGGTTGGCATTTTATCACGAACCTATCTGTCCCAGCCAAGGAAAACCTGCTGGAGATTTTGGATTGCCAGTAATTTTGAGTAGTGCTCAAACCTAAATTGCTTTAGTTCTTCTGTTTCTCGGTAATATAGTGCTGCTTTTACGTATATTGATTATCTCTCTCTAAAACACTAACACAGCAATAGGGCTCTCACCATAGGCAAAATTTCAAGGTGACCGGAGACATAGTTTCTGGCTAACTTTAGTAAAATTGAAATCAATAATAAGTGGAAACATTTGAGACAAAGTTTCTATGAGGCTGCAATTTTAAGCTTTAAAACAGTAACGATAGCAAATAAACACACGACTTTAAGCAATGGAGAACCATTGTGGGTTTTTTTTTTTTTGAAAAATAAAGCTAAATGTTAAAATTTAACATGCATAAGCCCATGTACGATATCATTTCCAGTTTTTTTCATCTTTTCATGGATTTACCTTGCGGAAGTCACAATTTCCCTAAATTTATTTTTTTTAATGAGTGAAAATATATACAAATTTTATGGACCAAAAAATAAACCTTCTTGTTCTATAAGCCACATAATGGAAAAGAAGTGAAACTTAACCAAGGAATTATGTAAAGTATTTTCATTATCAAAATTATTGCACAGTTCATGTCATGGAACAACCTTGTACACTCAGGATTCTGGAAGGGCAGGTCTGAGGTAACAAAATCTAAAACTCATTTGGGTAATTTAGATATTTAGTGAGACCTTGTCTTAAAATTAAAAATAATAAAATAAAGATCTGAAGATGTAGCTTAGAGAGAAGGCCCTGGGTTCCATCCCCAGTATGAAAAAGTATAATAAAATAATTGCAAAAAGTACATTGGTATTTTTAAGTCACTTTAAAGTTATTAATTATAACAACATTTTAATGACTGAAAATCAATGTTTTTACTATGTCTTAAAATTTTGTTATTCTGAATAATCCTCTGGTAACAGCTTGCTTTTGATAATGTGTCCTTAGTGATGTTTTTCAAACTTTTTTCCTTGTCCTTACTATTAAACACTTAGCTATCACATTATCCGCCTATCAATGTACTTTCTATGACATTGTTCTATGAATTACATAAATACAAATTTTTGTTAAATGAATGCACAATGAGTAAAAAGTGGTTGAATGGAACTGCAGGAAACTCTCCAGCCCTTAAACATTAATGAGCATGTTTTAATACATACACACCCTGTGCCATTGATTTGGCTGATTAAGACCACATGTGCCTTTGCATTCCTTACTGATGTGTGGATAGCTGGTGTTAACTGTCATATGTGTACTAGATACATTAGTGAGCTTTAGCTAAATACTGCAGTTGGCCAAAGAAGGAAAAATACTAGAATAGTGAAGACTCACATTTTTATAAAAATAGTTTTCAAAAGTTTTAAAACCACACCTTGCATGTTAACTTGATAATTTTGAGAAAATATGCTATTGTTTAAAAATATAAGGGCAATGGTATCCAGAAATTTTATTCAAATTAGGTAGTGTTAAAAACTCTTACTTTTATAGGTTATACTACACAACAGCCATTATGATTGACAGAGATCTTCTTATAGTTTTATATTTTATATTCCTGAGTTAAGTCAACTACATTTTATTTCTTGAGTCTAAATTATATTCAAATTTTTGCTTCAGGAAATTTATTAATTCCCAAACTACTGGTAGAAATGTGCCACGAGATCTCATAGTACCGGAGAGTCTCTGCCTGTCATTCATTCAGTTCCATAATAATAATGGGACATCACAGCCAGCAAACTGACATAGCTGTGGTTTGGCAACTTCTTTGAGACTTTGCCAGTTTTACAATCACCTGTGTGTGTCACACCTTACTTTACTCTGTCACAATTGTTGTCAAATGACCTTGTATTTTTTAAAGTTATCATGTTTAGCAGCAACCCCAGAACGCACACGCATGCATGCACACATGCCTGCTTGACTTCAAAAGCAAATACTTCTTGTGATGAGTATTTAGCTGAGATATGCAGTATCTTAGTTTTCCTTGTAAATACCCTAAAATCTTGGTTTTGAGCTCAAATAGCATTTTTATTCTGGATAAAGTGGAAATTAGCCAGGAGTGGTAGTGCATGCTTATAATCCCAGCAATATGGAGGCTGAGGCAGGAGGATTGCTGTGAGTTAGAGCCAGCTTGAAATGCATAGTGAAACCCTATCTCTAAAAGGCAACAACAACAACAACCACAACAAAATGATTTATTCTCAAGCAAAGCAAATTGGCAGCAAATTAACAAAATCTCATTTAATTTTTGTCATGCTACTAACAGATTTGGAGAGTCAAGCTAGTACCCTTTTTAAGATAGGGTTGGTAAAGGTCAGTACTTTGCCAACCAGTGTTCAACAAAGGAACAAGCGTGTGCATTGGAGGACAGGGCAGCCTTTTCAATAAATGATACTTTGAAAAGTGAATATTCACAAGCAAAAGAGTGAACCTAGAACTCAATCTCTTACTATATACAAAAAAATCAACTCAAGATAGATTGAACACTTGAATGCAGTGCTTAAAACTATGAAACTACTAGAATAAAATATATTGGAAATCCTTTAGGACATTAGACTAGCAAGGATTTTTTAAATAAAAGCTCAAATAGGCAGCAAAAGCAAAGCAAGCAAATGAGATTATACAAAGCTGAATGCTTCTTCACAGTAAGGGAAAGAATCAACACAGTAAGAGATAATATACAGAATATGAGAAAATATTTGCTGAGGAGAGACTGATATCTAGTATATGGATGGATCTTGTATTACTTGATAGCATAAAAAAACTAACTTGAAACAAGGTAAAACCTGAATAGATAATTCTATAAAAAGTTCAAATGATTGGAGGTCTATGAAATATTGTTCAATATTATTATTTATCAAGAAAATGAAAATCAAACTATAGTATAACTTTCCTCAAGTTGAAATACAGTAGCTATCATAAAAATCACAAGCATAACAAATATTCATGAAGATACTGAAAAAAGGAAATCTTTGTTCACTTTTAGTGGCAGTGTAACTTAGGACAGATATTACAGAACTCAAAATTAAGGTTCCATGGGGAACTAAAAATATAACTACAATACATTGCAGTAATCACACCAGAGAACACATATAAAGGAAGTGAAATCAGTGTGTTAAAGTGTTATAGATTTTTCTATTTGTAACTTTTCAGACTCATAATGTTTTGTGGCCAGACTGAATAAAACACCATGAAACTATCTACTTTACAAATAAGAGTCCATTTCCAGGTTTATGGGTTGCAAAATAGCAGCTATAATTGTGACGAAAATGCATGGAAAATCTACTCTAACTGGAATGAAATACATGGAATTTGCATAATAAAAATTGATATAGCAGAGATTTTAAAAAATAAACTGAAGAAATAAATTTTATCTCTACTTTTTAATTTACTATGTTAGATATAGGATATATTTACATTGCAATTAAAAGAAATTTGGACATTTTGATATAAACACATCAATGTACAATACTTATGCTGAATCAATCCACAAAACTGAAATGCAAAAGTCCAGAACTTATTTTAGAAGTCCACATAAACATGATAATAAAATCTAACCAGAAAATTCTGAAAACTATAGGTCAATGTCATTCATATGTGCAGAAATCATACATGAAATCAACAAAGCAATCCAGTGTTATATAAAGTATGCCACAAGCTGAGTGTGGTGACACATGACAGCTATCCCAGTACTCTGGGTGACTAACAGGAGGCCTGCAAGTTTCAACTCAGCTTGCACAGTTTAATGACTAAGGAGACCGAGGGTGAAGCTCAGTGAGAAACTCTGTGAATCTCTAGTATATATATATATATATATATATATATATATATATATATATATAAAACTCTGCGTTAATTTTAGTGAAAAAGAATGTAGCCATCAAACATAGCCCTTGACTATGCAGAAGCCTCCCTGCTGCCATTGCTGAGGGTTCAGTGTTCTCTGAGCCATGCTGGTAGTAGTAGCTAGGTTTGGGTTCCTTTGCGTTAAACATACATGATTGCACAGAGTCTCAACATTGGGTCGGGACCTTCTGTTACCATGATGAATTCAGAAAAACAAATCCATTATCATGTCCACAAGGGAAAAGAGAAACATACAAAAACATAAATCTATGAGAACCGCACTTGCCGCAGAATGACTGAATTCCTCACTATACTGACTTAAATGAGTTTTTGCCACTTCATTAGCAGTGACACCTTTATTCTCATTTCATGTCTCTCATTTCAGAAGTACAAGTTATTAACATATAAAACATATTATTGTCCCCAGTCATAAATTTTTATCCATGTGCTAAAAGCATCTAAAAAAGAAAGTCGTGTTTCTTTGAGCAACTCTGAAAATGCTTAATCCATCGAAAGCCTATAAGTTTTTCTTTTTATCAGCTTCCTACAGACATTTGTGTTTCTCTATGATGTGTGGTAATACTGGTTGCAAGAATCAAAACCTTCAAACTGTTCAAAAACATGTATCTTCCTGGTGATCATTGGGTTGTGGGATTGGCATTACACATAAAAACGATCTAATAGCCAAAATTCAGCTAGATTAATTTAAAACTTAAAGATAATTCAAAAAATATAATTGTCTTAATAAGTAATAAAAAATAATTGATGTAATCCAATACTTATGAGTTTCAAAAAGTCTTAGTTAATTCTATGAAGTAACCACTTTGTTAGATTTAATTAATGGAGCAGGAAAAAGAGGCAAATTATGTAACCTGACAAATTGCACATACAGAAATACAAATAGGCTATATTAAACATACATAATATCAAGATGCCAAACCACTTTTTCTAAGTGAAGGACTGTGAAAGGGTAGCCTACAATGCCCATTTTTAGTACACATTGTACCAGTGGGATAAATGAGAAAATATTAGATGAAAAAGCTGTAAGACAATGTTGTGATACATGGCATGTTACAGCAACAAGTGCAAAATTACTTTGGAATATGCTATTTCAATGACATTAAAAATCTCAAAAGTAACAAAGTTATATTTCTATGTATTGTATCTTTAAACACTTTAACATGTTATTTAAGAAATTTAAAAGATCTGAGGATGTAACTCAACAGCACAAGTGCCTGCCTGGCAAGCACGAGGTCATGAGTTCTATCCTGGGTACCCAAAAAACAACAAAACACAAAAATAAAAAATGACTGGGCATGGTGGCGCATGCTTATAATCCCAGCACTCAAAAGGCCAGGGCAAAAGGGTTGTTTATGAGTTTCAAACCAGCCTGGATTACAAAGTGAGCTCAATATTTTTCTGCCCATCTAACTCCACAATTTATGCAGAAATACAAACAACAAAGAATGGTTTAGGCCACGTTAAAGAAAATTGAAAAAGAAGAAGGAGGTGTAGGAAATTTATTGTAAATTTTAATTAAGACTTTCGTTGACCCAGCAGTCAATGTGTTAACTATTTTCATTATTATTTTTACTTTTGTTTTATTGTTTTCTTTGTTTTTTTTTATTTTAAAGAGAGTAAAACTAAACATGACAAAACAGAACAAAGCAGATCAGAAGAAAACAATGTAAGAGACACAGATTTTAAAGCAAAATGACAGGAGAGCATCACTCTCTATCATATTGTCTCTTGTTTTCTTCTAAATAGTTGTCCATATCTTCACACACAATGAATTCACACACAACAAAATAGTATTAAACTGATCAGAACAGGATGATGAAAGCATTTTAGGCCTTCAAAACCAGACAATAGAGAAATCGAAAATGGCTGCCATAATGTCTCTCATTCTCCTCAAAATAGCTGTCCATACCTTCATGTATGTTGAAATTAAACAAAACAAAGCAGACTAAAATCACTCTGAAGAAAGAATAATAGTATTTCTGGATTTCACATCATGATGCTACAAAATCATTACTGGGTACCACAGGGTCTCTTTTTCTTCAAAGTAGCTGTTCATTTGGTCATGCATTATATAATCAATTCTCATAAACTGTTTAGGAGAAGTTCTATGCATGTGTGAGTCTCTGCATGTGTACCTATCTTTTCTGTATTAGAGGGCAAAACAAAACAAAATAAAACAAATTCCTAGAAAAACATGAGGCAAAAAAGACAACAACAGCAAAGAGCCCAAAACAATGACAATATAGGCCTTCAAAACAAGGTGGTAGGAGCCTATCTGGGGATGTTATTTTACATACTGATCTTCAAGAGTTCCTCAGATCACTATACAATAATATGCACAATTGTTCCAATCCTATGCATATCCTGTTTTGTTGCAAAAACTTATAGAATTTGTAGCATAATCATCTTAGCTATCTTAAGTGTGTTTATACAATTTTAGATATTTTTCTTTTCCCTTCCTTTTCTTTTTACTCATTTTTCCTGAGATATTATTTTTGGTTTCTTTGATACGGAGTCTTGCTATGTACTAGGCTGGCCTTGTACTCACTATGTAGTCCAAATTATCTTGATCTCGCAACAATACTCCTGCTTCAGCCTCCCAGGTGCTAGGATTACAGGCACGCAGCACCAAACCTGTCTCTTAGCTACTTTCTCATTGCTGGGCCAAAATATCCAACACCAACAAGCTAAAGGAGGAAAGGCTTCTTTTGGCTCACAGTTTGTAGAGGTTTCAGCCCATAGGTGGCTGGATCTAAGGCAGCTGGCACAGCAGAAGGGCACAGCAGAGGAGAAATAGTCCATGGTATGGCAGGAAGCAGAGAAGCATCAAGGGAGGAGGAGGAGTAGATGCACCCTTCCAGGCCACACCTGCAGAGATCCACCTGTTTCCACCAGGCTTCACCTCCTAATGTCACACCCAGCTATAAACCCATCCGTGGGCTAATCCAGTACCACACAGTCACGATCCACTTCCTCCCCAAAGCTCACACCTATGAGTGTGTAAGGCTTTAAGGGGACTTCTCCACATAAGCATCATGACTGATAAGAGATAAATGGAGAGGAGACAAGCTAGAAATTGAATAATCCATGTTTAATCATTTGAGTAATGAAGGATTTAGTGTTGCAAACAAGTTAAGAAAAACTAGTCTTTGGGGGCAGCTTTATTACTGCAAGACTGATATTTTCAATGCCACCTCAGGGATGATTCTGTGTTCATATAAAAGTTTTATTAACTCATTCCATACCACATGCAAAAATCAATTCCATTTGTTGATCAGGTTGCTAGAATAAAAATAACAAATAATTCAGATAATTCAGAAGGAAGACATCATTAATGTGAGTTAAATAAACATATCTTGGGAAACAAAATTGTGTAACTGTAGACTGATTAATTGTTCTTTATCAAACTTAAAAACTTTTATTCATCAATTGACTCTGGAAACAAACTTGTGTAACTGTAGATTGATTAATTGTTCTTTATCAAACTTAAAAACTTTTATTCATCAATTGACTCTAGTAAAAAAGTCAAAAAAAGTACACCAGCAGAAGTTTATTAGTTCTTAGGCAACAGAATACATATATATAAACTAGGTCATGAAATAAAAATCAGTAAAATGGGAATTTGAAATGAAAAATTATCAGTACTGTGGATTTAAAGAGACACGTTACAGCTGGGGATTTAGCTCAGTGGCGTAAGCACCTGCCTGGCAAGTGCACAAGGTCCAAGGTCGTGAGTTTGATCCCCTGTACCAAAAAAAAAAAAAAAAGAAAGAAAAAAGAAAAAGAGGTAGTCTATTAATAAGATAGCCAAGTAGTCATAAGTATCAATAAAATTCAATAGGTTTTATTTAGATAAAATAAAAATAAAACCACAATAAAGCACATTCCATAAAATTTAGTATTACATATAATTTAACATTATAGAAAAATTTAGTGCAGAATGTGAACAATTAAAAAGACTGAGAGTACATAGTTTTGTTAAAGATGTAATGACAAAAATCCAAGTACATTAGTCAAATTGTTACCTTCCAACTTGTTTTTTTTTGTACTAGGGGTTGAGCACACAGCTTTCTGTACACTCATCTACCACTGTATTATTTTTCCAGAATAGATATTTACTTCTAAAATTGAATCCATCTATATCTATAACATAGTGGTTCCATATCTGACTGTATTTGCAACAGAACTGCAGGCCCATGCCTCCAATGAATAATATGATTCAGTTCATTACAGAATTTCCTAAAATACTAACTGAAATGCCCATCAAAATGCCCATCAAAAGTAATATATGGCCTTCATCGCCATATATTAATGCAATGGAAATTTTCCAGTAAGAAAAAGAAACTAATAAAGAGTTTCATGCCAGAACATGAATGACTCTCACAAATACAGCATCAATTGAAACATTCTGTGTTTAAGCTTCTGTGCCTGGTTTATTTCACTTGGTATTGTGGTCTCAGGTTCATCCAGTTTCTTACAAATGGCTCGTTTATCCTTCTTTATGGCAGAATAATACTCCATTGTAATGAATAATGCATTTTTTATCCATTCGTCTGTTGATGGATTTATAGTTCTCTTCTAAGATTTAGCTATTAGGAATTGTGCTGCCATAAACATGAGTGCCCATGTGTGACTGTAACATGGTGTTTAGATTCCTAGAAGAGAACTAACTGGGTCAAATGGAATTTAAAGTTTCAGTCTTTTTTGAGTCATCTCCATTTTGACTTCCACAGTGGCTGGACTCGCTTATTTTCCCACCAATAACGCAGAAGTGCTCCTTTTCCCTTGTAGTCTTACTGGCATTTGGTATTGTTTGATTCTTGATAATCACCATTCTTTCTGCACTAAGATGAAATCACAGTGGTGTTTTAATGTGCATTTCTGTAATGGCCAGCAATGTTGAACATTTCTTTGTGTACTCATTGGACATTTGTACCCATTTTCCAAGGAGGGACTATGCATTTGACTTGCTCATTTTTTATTGGACTTTTTATTATGGATGGTTTAAATTTTTTACACATTTTTACAGCTCTTTCTGGGGAAGAGCTGGCAATTATTTTTGCCATTCTGTAGGATGTCTCTTCACTGTCTGCTTTAGTATCACATAGTTTTTCTCATATGAGAAAACCAAATATTAAATAAGGGGGATACTAAGAGATCAACAATGAGAGGCAGGGTGATAGATCTTTCTAAAATGAGAAGAGGATCAAGTGATAAAAGGAGGACAATGGAAGAGAAGAAAAGTGGTTAAAGGAAAAGAGTTGAGATCTGAGATCATACAGGTACTGACTCCACACAGGAAATGTAACCATTGTGTACTGCAAACGTGTATGAATAAAAAGTAAAGAAATGACATGAAATGATTTCGTGTAAAATGTTCTTAAATATATTACTATACTTTTGAGTTAAGATGAAAACAGTACAATATGCATTTCTTTGTTCCTAATTTATAGTCATTTTTCTAACCCTGGATGCTATTTGACATCAGAATGTCGCTTTCCAGAGTTTCCTCCCAGGGGGCTTCAGTGCCTCATGCAGTCATGTTTTCAGCCGTGAGGAATCAGAAGCTTGCTTTTTGCTTTTCTTTCAATCACACTCCACTGATCCAATGGCATTTCCTTCTGCAGAGTCATATTTTTCAACCGGGCTTGTCAAATATTTTTCAGAAGACATGTTTGGTTTCCTGAGAGTAATTGAAAACTTCAAGGCACATGTTTTTAGATATTGAAGGAGTCATCCCTGCATCTACAGAAAACAGAAGTTATAATTCATAACACTCGAGTATTTGAAGGCTGGTTTTACAGCTGACCCTTTTCCAGTTATTTTTCTTTGAGGCATATCTGAAATGTAATATACATTTATTTCAAAATCTTTGCTTTTCCTGAAACTCTTGAAATAAATCTGGGAAAGTATACTTTAATATGTTAGAGTTTTATTACTCCATATTATTTACAATTGAGAAAATTATTTGCATAAGAATTTCTTGTAAGGAAACAGATTATTTTTCTAAATAAAACTATAATTAGTACAAAAGACAGAAATTTAAGGCATTTTATGTAACTCTAAGGCCTAAACCTTAAATTTAATAAAAATTTAAGTCATTTAATGTGTATTTTCTGCTGCACATTTGCAAGTTCTATGACTACCTCCAATGCCTAAGTGCTCAACTAAAATATAAGCCCTTTTCCTATCTCCTTTATTTATCTTTTAATATATGTTTTCAGCTTATGTTTTTATTTTTATTGATGCTTATGGGACTGCACAAGTAATAAGTGAGGCAAAGATTAATGAAATTTTAAAATGACTCCCTCAATATTTAAAAACTTAAATAATAAACATGATGCATGCACCATATGAAAAGAAGGATAAAAACCACACAATTATTATAAAACTATTTGATAAAATTCAATATTTCTTCATGATAAAATTGATGAACAGATTATCTATTGAAGGAATCTATATCAACAAAATATCTATATCAACAAAATATCTTTGTATAATAATCCAACACCTGCTCTTAAATTAAGTGGTGAAAATCTGAAAGCATTTTTTTAATAAAAATCTTGAAAAAGGCAAGATTTTCGGTATTTGCTACTCATATTCAACAGAGGCTTGAAAGTTTAGGAAAGGAGAAGTCAAGAAAAAGAAGTGAAGGACATTCAAACTGGAAAAGAATTAAAACAGTTACTCTATGCATATCTACAGAAAATTCCCCAAACTCTGGCTCCCAAAAAAACTGTAATACAAAACAATAATAAAAATCATTGAGTAAAATATCAATACCCCCAAATTAGTAGAGCTCTATAAACAACAGTGAAGTATCTGAAATAGAAATCAAGAAAACAGTATAGGGATATAAGCAGTCAAACAACTCGCATTCAAGGGGCCCTGGGTTCAATTCTGCATTGAAAATGAAGTTGGAAAAAAAGCAATCACATGTATAATAATTTTTATCAAAGAAGTGAGAGGTATCACCAATTAAAATTTTAAAATACTATTGTAAAAAATTAAAGAAGACTTGCCTCATGAAAAGGCATTTCATGTAAATGGATGGGAAAATAAATGTTTTGAAATGTCCATACCACTCAAAGAAATACACAGATTTAATCCAATTCCTACAAAATACCAACAGCTGTTCCAGCAATGACAACAACCCAAAACTTTACATAGAACTATATAGGCACGCACACATACACAGAAAGTTTTCCAAACCTTCTTGAACCAAAAAAATCAAAGCCAGAGACATTACATTGCCAAAGTTCAAACTATACTACAGAGCTTTAGTCATCAAAACAACATGGTATTGGCATAAAAGCAGACATAGGATTAATGGAGCAGAATAGAGATCAAGTAAAGCCGCACTACAGCCAGCTGATTTTATAAAAAGTTACTAAGCACATGCAATAAAGGACCTGTTTATTAAACAAACATCACCAGGAAAACAGAGTATCTGCAAGTAGAAGAATAACCTTAGATCCCTACCTCTTACCAGCTGTACAAGTCACCTCACAATGGACTAAAATTTTAAATGCAACACCAGAAGCTATAAATCTACTAGAAGAATATATAGTAGAAGTGCGTTTGGACACTAGAATGGGCAACCAGTTTTGGACAAGATCTCAAGATCTTACAAAACAGTAGGAAAAATAGAAGAATGGGATTCTATTTACTTAATTATTTTGGGACCAGGAGTTGAATTCATGACCTTGTGTTTGCCAGGCAGGCACTGTGCCACTGAGCTATGTTCCTGGCCTGAGAAATGGGGTATTAAGTGGAACTACATAAGGTCCAGCTGTCACACTAATGCATATATCTGGAAAGGGATGAAATCAGTAGTGGAGGGGACATGTGCCTTTCTATTGTCATTGCAACATTATTCACAACACCCAAGAAGTGGAAACAAAATTTGCATCAACTTCTCAATGGGTGTATCTACTTTCATGTTTGTGGGGCAAACTGCCAAATACAGATGTATTAAAAGAGAAAATGGGTCAAGTATCCCATAGTTTCCATGGTTGGCTGGATGCAATACAAGTAGCACATGAAAGTGGACATGGCATAGTGCTGAAAGTCACACTTGCGTGACCTGTACAAATACAGAAGTGTGATTTCCAAACCTCCTAGCATCTCACTAGCTAATCAATGTCACGATATAATTTGTAACATTCCACCTCTTGTCATTTTGACACCCAAACACATATTATTCAACCACATTTAGTCTCCAAATAAATATACTTCTTCCTTATACAATATAACTTCATGCAATGGAAATCCCAATAATCCCTTCCCCAAAGTTTCAACGATTCCAGCATTGCTCACAAGTCTAAAACCAAATAAAACTGATAAAACTCTTATTTACTATAAAACTATAAAATTCATACAGGAAATGACTTAATCTTAAAATGCAATCAATGTACAGTAAACATTCTCATTTAAAAAAAGAAAAATGGAGGGCAAAATAAAGGATGGAAGCAACACTCAACTCCAGTAGGGCAATCGTTATGTCCTGCATGCCTATATCCAAAATCTGGGGCAAATGGTGGTGCTGTCTGAATTCCATAGTGTATGTAGCAAACACACTCTTTTGGTCTTGCTAATTGCACCCCATAAGTCTTCTGTCTTCAGAATATAGCATGTATGGTCTCTAGCCCAATTTCCATACAGCCCTCATTCCCAATGGAAGCTCTTGAGTCTGGTCTTTATTGTACACATTCAGCATTCAGGACTTCTGAGCTCTGAGCAGAACCACACACATAGCTCAGGTCACTGTATTTTATTCTTTCTCCAGTCAGCTTTTATAAAAATGTCCAAACTCTTACTGCAAAATAATTCCAAATCAGGCTGAAATAAATGACTATTTATAGTCACAGAAATGATCCCGATTTTGTGGTGCCACATTTCTGTGTTAGGTAAAATTTTTTGTTACTGTGACCAAAATTTCTGACATACACAGATCAAAGGATAAAAAAATCATATTTGGCTTATAACATCAGTCCATAATTTGTTGATTCCAAGTCAAAAATTTTGTGGTGGAGAAAAGTAGTTCAGCAAAAGCACATCAGAGTTTTTAAGTGTCCTAAACCAATGTTTTAAGTGTTCCTAAATGAATGAAGCTGAAAATCCAGCTTAACTGTCACAACAGATAAGAAATGTGATAATATATAATATTATATTCAAACATTAAAAACAAAAAACAAAACAAAACAAAAATCAACAGGCAATCTTCTTATTTATAGCGTGATGGGACTGGAGATTATTGTGTTAAGTAAAATTATCCTGGAACAAGAAAGACAAACCCACATAATATTACTCCATACCAGTTCCTATAGCTAACAGTACTGTGCTGTATATTTAAAAATGTTTTATTGATATAAATTTTTATTCCAAATCCTCTTGTAATAAAATTAATAATAATAGAACTTGAATGAATTTTTAAAAGTGAAAAATATTTTTATGTCCTACAGTCTAGTGGTGGTTTCATGGGCATGTTTTATCTCTAAACCCATAAAGTTGTACATGAAAGATGTTTATATATTTTTGTATATTATAATAACTTGATAGAATTTTAAATATATTCCAACATATTTATCAAACATATTCTTCCAGTCTTTTCTATGTATCCTTTTAGATACATAGATTTTTTTTTACCATTTTTATTAAATATTTACTATTTAATTTTTTTACCATTCAACCCTAAATTTGATTTATTTTCAAGGTCAGAACTATTTTAGTATCACATACTTTCTTTGCTTGTCAGCATGAAATTCCTTTTCTATGAACTTTAAGGTTATTTTGACTCAATACTCTATTCTATTAAATTATCACTTCAGCTTTTAGTTTCCTTTGGCTAACATAATGTCAACAGGCCAAGGAATTTAGCCTAGGAATTGAGATGTCAGTACCTATCCCCTTGACATTTTAGGAGCACCTGAAATAAATTATGGAGAGAATATGTCCTCACTTTTAGAAAATAAAGGCACATGATGAGTGTTATGAACCCAATTCTCAGTTTAATATCAAATACAGCTTAATATAGTGAAGATCACTGAGCCAGAATTGAAGAACAGATAAATAAGGAGAACAATTACTGTATTTAGCTACAGAAATTTAAAATTTGTTAGTTCAGCAGTGTTCCTCTATGAAAAATTGGCTGAAACAAAAAGTTATTACTTGTAGTTGAGGACTAGCTCAAAAATTTAAAAAAATCAGAGCAGTGGTTAATTTAGAATCAGAAGAAAATGATAAGGAAATTAGTTTTCGAGTTAGACAAATTATATGTTATATGTTTATTATTATAGGTGTTTGGATATATGATAATATTTATTATGAAGAGTCAAATATTTGGGAAAACTATTAATACCGGTACTTTGAAAGGCATAAAATACACCTAACTAGTTTTCTTAGTGTACTGAGGAAATTTTGAATTAGAATGTTAAGTGTATGATTTGACCATTGCTGAGTGCACTGATAAGGAAGTCATGAAAATATAAGGTTAACAAAAGCTTAGCTGACTTGTAAGTTAAATTTTCAAAGAATAAAGGATGCACAGAAACTGCATCATAAAAATCATCTTTCTTATCAGATCAATGTTCTGAGAGCCTTGGGGATATGGAGAATTTAGGTCTGTATCATTAAAAGATATTATCAGAGTAAATGGGTAAATACTCATTTGCAAACTATAAACTTCTTTAAAGATGAAATTGTAACTAAATAAGCATTTTAAAGAAGATTAAATCATATGCACATATAGCTATACTTTTCCAAAAATATCTACAAATCAATCAAAGAGTGAAAGACACTTTGGGAAGAATAGGACATGTGGCTTTGACACATAGATAACTGGAATCTCAGACGTTAGCAAAAGGATATTTTTATAACGATACGATCTCAATGGAGAAACTGCACATGTGTGAGGTGTAAGTTCATCTCTGAAACCTCACTTTTGCAGGAAGCCAGCAGGCAGCAGAAATTTGCCCAGCTACAGATTCTTCTGTAGTCAACCATAATGGTTGAAAGGGGAAAAAAATGCAGATATAAAACGGGTGAAAAAATGATGAACTCAGCACCTCCTCACGAGGTGGGAAAAAAAGCCTACTTCTTATCTCTGTGTTAGGGAAGAAGAAAAACATCTTTCCAGAAAGATTTAGGATTTTATACTGGTCAATCAATGGGTTCTGCATGCTCTGTCTCCTTTTCTTTTTTCTTTCAAATTGAAGTGTTTATGGCAGTAATCCTGGTCCTGTTACAGAATTGCTTGGAGGGTTACTATAAAAGCAAAATGAGCTTTTAAAACTCTAAATCTCCAGAATGAGAAACCTCATAGCACTTAATGAAGATCAGTTAGAAACTTGAAACTGTATACAATGCTTGAATAACACTTTAGAAAATCTTGAGATGAGCTAGAATGCATTTAAGAGTGTGACAGTTAAGAAAATACTTGAAACAATATGTTTACCCCAGATAAATGGAATTACTTTTCAAAATATTTGTTTGCCTTGAATCTATGACTTTAGCCACTTGATTTCATAGTTTTCACTAGTGGATTAAGCTTCCCTTTTATTTAATTCATTTGTTTTCTATGTAACTTTCTCTGGCAAATAATATCTTAGTGGAAATACGAACTGTGGGGTTTTACTACAAACTTTTATTGCCATCCCACAACTCTTCATGAGTCTTTCTCTCTACTATGAAAATGATTTTCTTAGAATAGATAATCATTCCTCATTTTAAACTCCAGAATGGAGCGTTGCTCTATATGTGTTATAGATAGTCCTGCATCTTCTTTAGCTGGGCCCCAGATAAGTGAAAAACAAATAAGTTATTTTTGTGGTATATTACTGAATTTAGAGGAGATTTCTAATTTAGTAATCTGGCATTGCTTTAGGTTTTTAATTCAACATTGGAAATTTTGTACAAGAATGAAACCTCGAGATGATGTATCTTATATTCATCCTCTAATAGACTACTGAAGGAAGAGCAGGTAATCTTAATCAACTTAGTCATGAACTGCCTGTTTGTGATTTTTATCTTTGTATGGCTATGTGTCTTGATTTTCTCTCCCTGCTGTTTGGGAACAGATTTAGAATCTGCAAAGTATCATAGAACTGCTAGAAATCTTTGGGTTGCTAAACTTCAATTTTTTCTTCATAGTAACACAATGCTGCAGAAGCTTCCATTTCTCAGTGCCTGTTTCGCTTGGATTCTTATGTTGTTATTGTATGTGGTTTATAAAATTCAACAAATGGTTTATTTGAAAAATTGAGTTTCCTATTTTTTGATGATTTTCTTTACTCTAGGATAATAGACCCTCAAGATCTGGTGGCAATGTCAGTCTAAAATTCCAATTTTTGTCTTCTAACCACATGAGGTTGTAAAAAGCCTTGCTAATACTTCTTTTGTTTTCCAGTAGCTTTCTTGGACAGCTCCAAGAATCAAGAATTTCCTGTCATGAAATTGCCATATAGGAGAAAAATCACACCTCAGAGTCAAGCTTCCCTTTTAGAAGTACACTCTCTCCAGTATTTCCACATTTAAAGTCCTGCCTACTGGGCAGGTCTTTGGGTTCTTGAAAAACATATCTTGTTTTTCAACTAGATTTTCTAGTTATTCTAAATAAAAGCACTGGCCTGGTGCAAACTATTCAAAGTCAAAGCTAATTCTTCAAAAGTTGTATTTGTGGATTTCCATGTTTATTATTTATGCCTACTTTTACACTTTTAGTTAGAATCATAAGAAATATTCATTCTTGTATCTAATTAAATCACTTAAAAATTTACTTATATTTAAAATTAGAGCATCAAGAAATTTGGTTGCACACAAATTTTTAAGAGTAGTTATAAGATTTATTAATTTCCTTTTCATTTATCAGTATATGTTTGCAATCCATAATGACTACTTTCTTCGTGGGTATTTGGTACATGCACATGACAAATCTTCATTTTTCCTTTTCCTGCTCTCTCTCTCTCCTGGTCTTCAGTCCTATTTTCAAGACTGTGTTAATTACTTTCATAGAACCAAAGCGTCAAACACAAACTGAGTTCCATTATTACAAAATGGTAATTTTCCTGTGTCATTTGAAAACATATTTGCAATCATGTATTTTCTTTTCAATTGAGAAAATACCAAAACATCAATAAACTAGTATAATACCCATCAGTTTCCTAAAAGTTAAATTATATTGTATTATTTTCTATTAAAATATTAATGATGTTTGAAAGTTGTTATCTTATTTTTAAAAGAAAATTGAAATATGATAAGAGAATGCCAAAGTTTGTCTTTTGTGCATATTTTCTTCTCCTGTAGCAAGAAAAATGATGTCACACAAAACAATTTACATTATTTCTTCTCAACAATAGGGACTTCTCATCCTATAGGACGCTGATGGGTGAGCTTCTTAGCTGTGGTTCTATATGCTGTTGGTTAGCAGGCAGGAGCTTCATGCACTGCATTCTTTAGCATTATGTGCATAACAGGACTTCATTACAGAGATCTTTGTACCCATACCATGAAGTATTATATTATTATTATGTTCAATTTAAATTTAATGAGAAACTGCATTTCCCGCTTCACTTCATTTTCAAAACCAATTCAGTTTTTCTTGAATATAATACACTCTATTTTTGTTAGAAATGGAAAAAAATTTGTTATTCAGCATGTTTGATTTATTTTCCAATTTTTATTCCAAAGCCCTTAGCAAACATCCTTAAAACTCTAGTTGAAGATGTTATCTAATATCTAATGCTATTTTTTAATTCAAGAATTATAATAAAATAATGTATTTTGACACTAAAAAAATTTAAAGAGTTAGGGGAACTCAAAATGTCATAAAGTTATATCTTGGTTAAATAAATTTTACACATAATGACAATACTTATCATTGATTTTACAAATAATTGTGTTCATTCATGCACCCACAAGTGAAAATGTAGTTGCAGACCTGAGATTAATGAATATAAAGAGAAATAATATCTTCATTAAGCTCACAATTAGAGATAGCTAAAAAAATGTATTTCTTTTTTTAAGATAATAATAAACTTATCAACCATAACTACTCATTAAGGCTCATCATTTATTTTGCTTTAATTTGCATCTTATTTTACTTTATTTAACTAATTATAGATCTAATGTCAACCTGAATAAAATGTACAAACATTTCTGAATTTCTAAAATCAATGACCCTGAACATGAACATTTTCATCTCCCACTGTGGACTGTACATCTACTAACAACTGTACCCCTATGCACATTGTACTTCTATTAACATCTTTCTTGCTTATCTATAGCAAAAAGAAATGATTTGATCTTGATTCCTTTAAAGCCTTATTTTTAGGAGATTATATAAATTTAAGAACTGCTTTTTAAAATGCATGCTATCAGGGCTTGTGATAATTATTCTCTGTCTACCTAAAAGTTGTAATCGAATGAATGGTGTCAGCAATATGGTGGAAGAGGAAACCCTGAACATTCCTGTCTCCCATGGAGACAACAATTCAACAAAAACAGGGAAAAATACACTTCAAAAAAAAAATCCAGAAAATCATTCACCCTGGAAAAGCATGAGAACACCTCATCAAAACTGATAGGAAAAACGCCATTTAGCTTTAGCATCTATCCCGAACACCGTCGAGTATGATTGAGAGGAAACTTAACTGCTCCCAGTTTTGCTCTGGGGAGAATGTTTAATGTGCAAAGTTTTCTGGATGCTGCCTCAAGTAGTAGCTCCTGCCTCCTTGGTTTCAGAGCACTGATGGGAACCGAGAATCATTGAGGACAAGGAAATTGATCCTACTGCGCCAGCAGCTAGAGTGGACCCTCTCCCAAGATCAGCGGCCAAAGGCGTGGGTTGGGGGAACAGATCTAAGTTTCTCGTTTCAGGGGAAAACTCCCACATCGAACAGTCTAGCATTTCTGGGGTGCCAAAGAACTGGCTTCTATTCGGTTTGTCATAGAGCAATAATGAGACCCATGACACTCTCAGAATCCCTGTCTGACTAGGGGGGATGTTTTTTGTGAGCCCCGTTTGTGAGGGTTGAAAGAGGTAACTGTAGCTGCTTTTCCTTATGTTAAGATATTAATGCAGGGAGTCCAAGACAATGAAAAAAGAATTGCCTTAAACCAAAAAAGCAAGGCAAATCTCTGCTGAGATAGAGACATGATGATTTACCTGAAAGAATTAAAAGTGGCCGTAATAGAAACGTTTGTTCAAAGTGCTCAGGAGAACTCTGCATGAACAAAGTGAAATTTTCAAAGATGAAGAAGCAGAAAATATTTGAATATATAAAGTGGAAATGTTTAGAGCCAAAGTTTATGATAATGGATCCGAAAGGTACAATATCAGACTACATCAAGAAGAAAAAATGATCAGTGGACTTAAATGCAGAACATTAGAAGTTACTCAGGAGGAATGAAAAAAAAAGAAAAATAATGAAGAAGATTTAAGGGATTTATAAGGCACCATCAAGCAGATTGATCCATTTAGTGCCTAAGTCTCATGAACAAAAAAAGGGTCAGAAGACTAAGAAATAATGGTCTCAAGCATCCCAAAACAGGAAAAAATGAACAGTACAATTCACGAGACTCAATAGACCCAAAATTGGATGAATCTGAATAAATCCATAACATGTCCCATTTTAATTAACTTATCAAAGTAAAATAAAAAACAATTGAAAGTAGTGACAGATAAGTGAGTTTTAACACAAGAGGATCCTCATACTACCTGGGTTGTTGAACAATTTCTCATCAGAGTTTGTAAGCCAGAAAGGCTGGAATGATATATCTAAAGTCCTGAAATTAAAACAAACAAGAGGGACAGACAGAGCGAAAGAGAGAGAAATACAGAGAGATAGAGAGACAGAGACAGAGAGACAGAGACAGACAGAGAGAGACATACAGAGAGATAGAGAGACAGAGACAGAGAGACAGACAGACAGAGAGAGAGAGACAGAGTGACAGAGAGAGACAAAGACAGACAGATGGACAGAGAGACAGAGAGAGACAGAGAGAGAGAGAGAAAGAGAGAATCCTTGTAAAGGAAGAAAATACTATCCCTGGGAAAACTGTTGTGCAAAACACAGAGAAAAAATTCTTTCCCAGACAAGTAAAAGATGTCATCATCTCAAGACAGGTTTATCAACAATGCTAAAAGATCTTTTTCAAATTGAAAAGTTGCTATTATAGAATACAAAAAAATTAAAAACTTTCTTGATACGGGTCAATACAGAATGCTTCAACACATAATGGCTGTGGGTCAATCACTTTTAATTTCAGTATAAAATTAGTAGACAAAAATAATTTGAAATATAGGGCTGGGGATTTAGCTCAGAGGTATAAGTGCCTGCCTGGCAAGCCTTACGCTGGTACAAAAAACAAAAACAAACAAACAAACAAAGAAACAAACAAACAAAGAAAAATACCCCCCAAAAACCCTCACATTAAAATAGAACTACAAATTCTAAAATGGAGACAAAATTATTATGCAAATTATCACTTAAAAAATCGTGTTTTTTTTTTTTTTGCCAAAATCCTGAATTCAACCTCCAGTGTAGAAAAAATGCTTAAAGGTTATATAAATTGGGCCAGGGATCTAGCTCAGCAGCACAAATAGTTGGCTGAAAAGCACAAATTCCTGATTGTGATATCTGGTAACAAACAAAACAAAATAAAACACATTTCCATGATTATTTATATGATTGAAAATAAGTTACTATCAAGTTAAAATAGATAATTTAAAAAAGTTCTATGTGAGTCTCATGGCAAAAGCATATATATAAATATATATATATATATATATATATATATATATATATAATTTGAAATATATTACAGGAAAGACTAGTACCATATTATTAAAAAATCATAAAAAGAACAAACAAAACACAAGCAAAAGTAATTAAAAATGGCAATAGTGAGCTTTTAACTGATCACTGCTTTGAATTGAATATTAATAATTAAATTCAGGGGCTGGCAATTTAGCTCAGCAGCATAAGCACCTGCCTTGCAAGCATGCAGTCGTGAGTTCAATTCCCGGTACCAAAAAAAAAAAAAAAAAAAAAATTAAACTCAGTAATCAGAATGAAATTTGATGAATGCACAAAATACAGTAGACAACATCCAGTTACCACTGCAAAACCAATAAGATCCCTATACACAAATAACAAATTCATTAAAAGAGAAATTAGGAAGCCACACATTTCACAATAGCATTGGAAAAAATAAAACTATTTGGAAATCAATCTAACAAAGTAGAAGGTCTCTATATTGAAAATTAAAGTACTCTGAAAAAGGAGATGAATATACTATCAGAAAATGGGAAAATATCCCTTGCTCATGGGTAGAAAGAATGAACACAGTAAAAAAAAAATGGCCCTGCTCCCAAAATTTTTATATAGTTTAATATAATACCAATCAAAATATTAGCATACTTCACAGAACTAGAGAAAACATTCCTAAAACTCATTTGGACCAGAAGAGACCAAAATAGCAAAAACAATTCTGGGCAACAAAAGCGAATCAAAGGATATCATAATACCTGGTTGAAAGTATACTATAGAGCAACTGTGACAAAAACAGTTTGGTATTGGCAAAACCACAAACAAAAATCAAAAGGCCTGAAGATCAAACTGATGAGGTAGAAACAACTTCAAACATACCCAACTTTCTTATCTTCGACAAAGAGGGAAAAAATCCAACTCTATGACATTTACAAAAGTCTCTTTTTTGCTTTAGTTACACTCACGAACTGAAAGTAAAAACATGGAAAATGTATTCCATACAAAGGGTAATCAAGTGAGAGCACGAGTGGGTGTTTTATAATTGACAAAATACATTTTTAATAAGAAATATTCAAAACAGACAAAGATGGTAGCTATAGGAAGTTTCAAAGCAGTGGGAATGTAAAAATTATAAATATGTGTATATTTGATATCAGAGTACCTAAATATATAAGTTAAACACTTGCAGAAGAGAGAGATCAGTAATAATACAATAATACCAGTATACTTCAATAATCCCCTGTAATTATGAATAAATAATTGTATCAATAGACACAGATATAAATAATACTATAAATGGGCTTAACAGGTTTACTAGAACATTCCATCTGGGTGGACAGAGAATTTTCTTCAAGATGGATTAAATCATAGGTCACAAAACAAGTTTTAACAAATTTAAAATGATTCAAACACACAAAGTATAATTACTAAACTAAATGGAGCTAACTGGAATCAATGGTAAAAGGAAAACTAGAAATTACTAATATGTAGAAAATAAATAATTGCATTGAAGGAGAAATCTAAACAAAAAATACTTAAAGCAAATGAAAATTAAAACACAACACAAGAAAAATCATGATAAAGAGAGAGCAGTACTAAGAGGGAAGTATATTTCTTCACTAAATACAATAAGAAAGGCCATGAATAAACAACCTAACTCACCCATCAAGGACCTAGAGAAGAACAAATCAACCCCAAATTTAGCAGAAAGAGAAATAGCAGTATAAAGCAGAGATAAAATGTAAAAGATTGTAATCATTATGTACCACAAGTATGTACTAATAAAAAATAAATTTAACAATATATTAAAAATAAATAAGTGAATTTTTAAAATAGATACATAAAATTGATTCATATTCTGTTAGGCTAAGAAGAGAGAATGCTAATAGAATTGTCCTTTGTTATTCATAAGGGATTTGTCTGACTCCCTGCAAATATGCAATATGTGGGTGCTCACATTCTTTATAAAGATGATATTACATATGCATATAACTTATGCTCCTTTCCCCATTACTTTAAGTCATCTCTGGTTACTTCAATATTTAATATAATGTTAATGTCTCTGCAAATAATCATTATATTCTATAATGATATGGCAAGAAGGTAAAACATGGCAAGAAGGTAAAAGTGTGTGCATGTCACTGCAGACTTTCTTCTTTTCTGTGTTTAGTCAGATACATACAGCCAGAAAAATAGATACTGAGGAGTTGACTATAAATTAAATAAAAAATGAAGCAGGAAACATATTTGATGCTACACAAATAAAGAAAATGGAAGAAATATGAAGATTGTAGGAACAATTGTGGGTAAGCTGAAACGGGAATATTCCCAGAAAAAAGATGACCGACCAAATTTTAATGGTAAAGAGACAAAACTGGAAAGACGTATAACAAGTAAGGATTTAATAAATCATTCAAAACCTTCATACAGAGAATAACTGATGGTCAGTTGGCTTCACTGGTGAGTTCTACAAACATGGAAAGGTTAAAATGAACCTTTCTTTAAACCTTTCAAAAACTGTAATAGGAGGAAACATTTCCAAGCTTGTCTAACAAGGCCAAAATTATTTCTATTCCATAGTAAAACAAAAATAGTACAAGAACAAATAAATTAAAGGCCAATATCCATAATAAAATTAGATACACAGTTTTGTTTGCTTTTTAGCAAAATACTCAGAATTCAAGAGTACATTGACAGAAACATGCACAACATTCAAGAGCCATAGCAGATGCTAGTGTATTTGAACATATAACAATTTATTAATATGATTCACCACATGAAAATGGTGGAAAATGATCATTTGACTGAGAATATCATGTTATTAAGAATAAACATAATCATCTCAATAAAAGCAAAATGAACATTTGGAAAAACTCAATACTGTTTCATAAGAAAATGACCAACAAACTTGGTCTAGAAAGAAATGGCCTTAATAAAATAAAGACCATATGTAAAACATTTCACAATGGATTTCATATTCATTGGTGAAAAGTTTAAAGGTTTTCCTATAAATTTCCCAATCAAGCATGTGTAACTACACTTCTATTTAACTTAGACCTGAAAGTTCTATCTAGGTAAGGAAAAAGTTCTAGGGAGCTAAGGAAAAGGGAAAAACATCCAAATATTTAGGAAGAAGTACAACTGTCCCTATTGCATAGAGTATATGTGGAAAACTATAAACATGTAATAATAAAAAACAAAAATGGAAAAAGGAAAACAAATATGCCACAAACCATTTGAAAGTAATAAAAAAATCAGCAACATTGTTGATGCAAAATCGACATGCAAAAGTCAATTTTGTTTCTGTACATTAATAAGAAAAACTATGCAAAAAGTAATTTAAGAAAATGATTCTAATTATAATACCATAAAAAATAGGACTATATCTACCAAATAAGTGGATAACTTGAACACTGAAAGCGATGGGACATTGATGAAATAAATTGTATAAATAAATGGAAGAACAGTCTGTATTTAAGACTTTGAAGGATTAATATGGTTAAAAGGTAGAAACTGCTTAAAATTATTCACAAATTCAATATAATTCAAGAAATGATAATTAAGATGGAGGCATCACACCATTTTATTTCAAATTATATTACAAAATTATATTAATTAATGGAGTATGAAACTAGCATTAAACAGACACACAGACTAATAAAACAATATTCAGAATAGAAAAAAGTTTGCTTATATATGGTAATCTCATTTCCTGGAAGGGCACCAAAAGAACAGTGTAAAAAGTAGAATCTCCTGTACTTGGTGTTGGAAAACCTGTACATTCATAGGTAAAGAAAGAAGTTAGTTCTCTATTAATAGCGTGTGTGTGTGTGTGTGTATTTGTGTATGTGTGTAATATACTCAAATGGATTAGAGGATTAAATGTAAGACTTGAAACCATAAAACTCCCAGAATATTGTTAGAAAAAAAAGAACTTCTTGTCTTTTTTCTTGGAAATATACTTTTCAGAAATAATACCAAAAGGTCTGTCAGTCAAAACAAATAAAAGCAAAAAATTGACAAATGAGATTACATGAAATTAAAAAATTTCTGCACAGCTGGGAAAAAAATGAAAAGACGGGAAAAAAGTTACAGAGTAAAAGAAAGTATTTGAAACCATATATCTGATAAGAGCTTAATCTGCAAACTATGCAAATAATTTCCTACATCAATATCAAACTAGCAATAGTTTTGCAAAGAAGATACTCAAACAACAAAACGACTTTAAAGAAACACTTAAAGCCATTCAATACTAAATATTAGGCAAAACGAATGAAGTCAATAATGAGATATTACCTGGTCATTTTCCCACATTCCATGAACATTTCAGAATTATCATTGCTAGGCAAGGAGCATGAAGAATCTAAATAGTCACCAGTACTAAACTGATAAAAACGTGTAATCCATTAAAAATAAAATGCCATTCAATTTAAAATCCTCCAGTATTCACCTTAATCCTTTAGCATTTATGACAATGTAGATAGAGTGGACAACATGGATAGAGGTAAACAATTCAAATACAGAAAACAGGAAATTTTTATTTTAGTTTAGAGTCCACATTATTTAAATTAACTGAGGCATGCTGTAGAATTTTACTAAGAAATGGGAGGACAAGGAAATGTAATGATTGGGTACCAAGTTTTGGTTTTGTAAGATGAATAACATATGGAAATCTACTAAACAGTATGATTCCTACAGCCAACAATACTGTATTGTATATTTAAATTTGTATAAAGTGGGTGTTACGTTGTATTTGTACAAAAATAAAAAAAATTTATAATGGATGTTGGATGAATATATATATATATATATATATTCATTGAAAGGTATATATTAATTAATACATGTTAATATAGATATGGGCATAGATGCATGCCTATATTTCTATGTCTATATCTATATTACTATCTTCTACCTGTCTCGCTGCTGGTAGTGATGGTTTCATGAGTATATTCTCATTCCCAAAATAACTGAGATACTCATGAATATGTACATAGGCTTTTACATGTCAGTCATATCTCGATGTTGTTATTGGCAACATTGCAGTGATCATTCTCGCTCCTTGAGAAATTCATGTTATTGCATCCAGTCCTTGCACCCCCTCTATAAAACACATCTACTTTACTGATAGATGTAACAGTAGGACCCCAGACCTCCTGTTGCAGAGATTGTTGTGGACATTGCGATGAACATTATAAACTGTACCTTTAATTGTAAAGATACAAGATGGCAAAAAAAAAGTTGAATATGGATGCAAAATTTAAAAATCATCTGTCCATCTATTGATGAATCATTTTTGTTCTGAGTCAAAAAAAGATTTTTCAAATAAAACAGTTTAGGATTATAAAGTAAAAGGAAGGAAATAAAGGTCTTCTTTTCTGTTTGTAATCTATACAAACTGTTTATCCCCAGTAGAATCTTACACAAAGACACTTCATTTTCTGATTTAAATTAAGCTTTTACAGCTGTCATTCAGCCTGTTGCTGAGGATGAGAAAAACATATTTTGAGCTTGGCTCTGGATGCTAAGTCCCTGTTGCCCGCCCAAAGGCAGCGGTAGAGGGAGATCACACTGGGAGCGACCTCCCAAGACTGGAGTCAGATGATTCACAGACAGATCCTGTAAGCATAAAATTTAATTTCTTCGCTAAGTTTTCTTATACAGAAAATGAACATAATCATGCCTACTTTTCTGAATTATTATGAGTATGAAATAATATAAACCAGTAAAGTAATTTCTTTCAGAATAGAAGTTCAGCATTATTATTTCTTCCTCCTTTCTCTGCTGCAGCTCTCTTGAATTTCCTGTGTTCCACTTGCTAGTTTTGTAGGATGGGGAAAACTCCTTAATCTCTGTAGCCTCTGACTTTCTTTTATCTATCAAAAAGGGTAAGAAAAATGATGACATTGGCAGTTTGAGTAGGGTTTCTTTTTTCTCCTCTTTTCTTTTTTGATTTCTTTCACATCAAAAGAAACAGCATCCTTGGGCTTGAAGACTAAACTGCTCTTCAGCTATGCTGCCTTTATGAATAAAGAACTCGGAACCTGTAAATAATTAAGAACAAAACCTTTCACATGCATTCTCTTCAAGGCATGCGAAGTTCTTCAATTTCTTCTTGTCTTTATCTTGCTTTAAAGCCACCAGTAGCTTCTCAATGACCTCATAGAGGAGTTCAGATTCCTACACAAAACCTTCCTGCAGATCTTGCTGTGTCTCCAGTTTCATACAAATACTCAACTTTGTCTAACACATTGCTTTTTAATTTTTCATATATATATATATATATATATATATATATATATATATATATATATATCTGAGTTCCTTTCAAGAGCAAACTCTTCATCCTAAAAAAAACTTTTCCTTTTCCTCAATTTCTCTCTTATAAACTTGTTAGCATTCAAATTTTACCCTAAAATTGACTGCTCCTGGGAAGACTTCTCCGCCTGCCCCATGGTTCCTTGTCCAGCTAAATAAGTATGAGATTTGCACTCGATTCTTCATTTATTTGTCTTCTTGGCATTATTTCAATTTCAGTTAAATTCTCATTTTTGTTTAAGAGATATTGCCTTGAAATGCTATGTCTTATTTTTGTTACAAAATCCATATTATCCAATCAGGCTTAGTAGGTACTATTTGCTCAATATGTGTGTATTGAATGAATGAAGGACACTTTCACCAATGACAACACTTAAACATGAAGAAGTCAAGTAATGCACCTTAGTGCAGATGTCCAGTGGCAAGGCTACAACCTAGATCTGACACCACTAAATGTCTAATCTCCTGCTGAAATATCTTCTGTTTTGTTTGTTGGAATAATTGATTTATTTGAAAATTTTATTATAATTATAATTGAAAAATAATAATGATAAAAGTAAGACACAGTGATAATCTCACATTAATAAAAGTGATGTTAAGATTGTATAAGTAGGGGCTGGGGATTTAGCTCAGCAGCATAAGTGCCTGCCTTGCAAGTGCATGGTTGTGAGTTCAATCCCAGGTACCGATTTAAAAAAAAAAGATTGTATAATTATACTCAGTTGGAAATTTTACTACATACCAGATAAGTAATATGTACAACAATGGTCACACACAACTTATTTCTTCTCAGAACTCCTATGAAATTATTTCAGATCAAGACCCAAGCATACAGATTTATACATGAAAAATAAATAGTTTATTATTCTCATAAGAGAAAAACTCTTGCCACAGGGAAAAATAAGACATCAGTTTTCTAATTTTCACATGATATTGATAGGCAAAAACTATTTAAACAAGATTAAACATGATGTTGATTGAGAAAAACAATTGAGGCAAATGTTGATTTTGTGTGTATTCATTATGCATTATGTGTAACACATTAAGAAATCATCCATAGAAATGATCATACTAATTTTGAGAGAATAATTGCATGCCCATTTTTTTCTTTTTTTGACAAATGTTTAAAATTCATTAAACCACATATGGATAACCTTTGTGCATTTTAAACACAGAATCAATAACAATAATTCAAAATCTTTAGACTAAATAAACCCACATATAAGGGCGCCAAAACATAGCCTGAAGTATTTTTGTCAAAAAAAGGTGTAAATTTACTAATTTATTGCCAGTACCTACTGGATTCAAATGTTATTTATTTTCAAGAATGTATTATTAGGTATTATTCTAGAGAGCATAAATATGGTTAAAACTAACCATATATAATCTTGCATTCTTACAATTCAAGATACAGCTTCCTACTTTTACTATTAAAATTGCTAAGACATAGGAAGATATTGCTGTACAAACAAAACCAGACATTTTCATGTCTGTATTTCCCATCAGTAATTCTCTACAAAAAGTTTAAGACAAGACTATGTGAAAACCCAAATGACTTTCTCTTTAAATTAAAATATTACAAAAAGACACAAGTTTCTACTAAGGATTTGTATTAAATCAGTTGTAAACAAAATATATATTATCTCTTATTTGATTGAATGCCTAGCTATAATAAGCTCTACTCATAAATACATGCAGTTCCATTTATTAGTATGATTCTTCTTTAGGTTGGTTGCAGTGACATTCATTTTATTACACAGCCATAAATATATATTTTACCTCTAATTTTCCATTTTTTCATACTTTGTACAACCAAATGCTCACCGAATCCACCATTATTTCAGGTGTAATGAAGGTTTATGTTCTAATAGGGCATTTTTCTGTTTGGTTGGTTGTTCTGGAATGTGAGGAGAGGGTTTTGAACATTTTAATATAGTTCCCATGTTAGGCTGAGTAATAGGCTCAAAAAGTGCAGATTTTTACCTCTGGAACTGTGTTATTTTCCATAGCAAACTAGATTAGATTTAAAGCTAATTAAAAATTGTATATTGAGATGGAGAAATTATGTTAGAATACTTGGAGGTACCATAAATATAGCCACCGATGCCTTTATAAGAGGATTACAAAAGCAAATTTGGTGAAGAAAAGGAATCTGTGGTATAAGCATATATTAGAATGATGTATTTTCAAGAGAGAGAAAGAGGTGCCAGCCAACTAATATAAATTTCATCTCTGAAAATAAATCTCAGACAAAAATATACGTGTTATGTGTTTTATGGGTTAAATAAAACTTAATATTCATTTATTTAGAGTATATTTATACACCTTTGAATGGTTTTGGTGATGAAATTATCTGATATATCTGGGTACATGGAGAGTGTTCATAAAGTGTATGTATGTCCATGTATGTTCATGAGATGTAGAACCTGAAACAGGCAAGGAAATGAAGCTTCCAGAGATCAGAAGTCACATCATTACCTTGACTTTGGCTCACTGAAACCAACGCTGAACTTCTGACTACCAAAATGGTAAGAAAATACAGTTGTATTATGTAAAACCCCTAGATGATGTAATTCATTTATATCCCGGTGATAACAGTAAAATAGCACCAGCTATTCACAAGTGACAGCAGTAAAATAGCATTAGGTTTTTACTTTGCCTCTTATTTTTGTACTATTTAGTAAATGACTAGAATTTCTCTAAAATGCAAATGTAATCATAGAATGTCCCCTCTTCCCTAATGGAGCAGTAATACAAATTTTATCATATGAGACCATTCTGTTTCTCTAATCTCATTCCTATGATTTCTTTACTTTCCCATTGAAAATTATCAAACATTGTAGGAGTTTTTAAAATGACTTTGCTCCCAAAGTCTCTTGACAAACTTCTTTCCATAACACTTACTATATTATGGTAATTTTCATTCAGTGTTAGAGTTGTTTTCTATTTTTTTCCTCTAAAAACTATTAGTAATTGAGGGTTTCCTTAGTCCCATCTGTATACTGGACACATGATAATAGGTGCATAAATGTTTTCTTAATAAATGAATATTCACCCTACAGCTCTATCACTAAGTAGTAAATCTGTAGGCTTTTATTTTGTCATCCATTTTAATGTGCCAATTTTGACTCTGTTACTTATATTGATGATACAACTTTCTCCACAATTACAGAGCAACCTCACACTAATAATTCCATAAGTTGAAAAATGAATCAACACATGCACCCCATATATACACTAGAAAGCACTATATATACACTAGGATATATACACATATATACACCAGAATTTCACTGGTGCATATAAATGACCATCAAGCGGAAAATAATTTTAACCCTTTGAATTTTAAGGAATTGATTTTTAAAAGAATTTTATTACTTCAAATGTTAGTCTTCACAATCATTCTTGAGGTTTGATTCCATTCTTGGGTGACCCTAATAGCTTTAGTCTTAACTATTTATTAATATTCATAGTGTAATGAGTGATTAGCAATCCCTCTTCACGTGTGTCATGAGTTCATTCTCTTTGGACTGTTTCACAGAACAGCTGATTTCACATAAAGAGTGTCTTCAGGATTAATATCCTTTTTTCTTGGGACATAACACATCATGTTAGGTCAGATGGGACTGGTTATTTTAAATAACAACCATCACTCTTTCCTTTACCATTACATTCCACCATCTGATCCCATGATCATTATTTGTTCATTCATGAATTGATTCAAGCCATCATTCATAACAAGCCTCCTGTGGAATGGTTTTGCATAACACTGAGTGAATAAAAACAGTTTTTTTAAAAAACTGATTCTATATGTACTCATACTATTTCATGTAAAAATGAAAAGTGTTAATACTCTTTTAATAAGAGGCTTCATCTTAAACATGCTTCAAACATTTTATATGTTTATTAAAGGAGATTTTCCATCATTCTACCCCAAATGTCACATTTAAAAGATGATTCCACAAAAAGTAGCATTCCTTCTCACATTTGCTATATAGCTGAACTTCTTCTTAGATTTCTCATTAATCCTTTCCTGTGATGTAGGAGGTAGTTATTGCCCTCATTTTACAGATGGAGTAAAAGGCATGAAAGGTTAAGAGACATGACAGAAAGAATCAGCAGAAAATCCAGGAATAGAAATGAGGTCACTACATATATTTTAATTGTGAATATGAATTTTTCTCTTAGTTTTCCTTATATACATGAAGATTCTGGACAGAGGAAGTCCTAAAGCCCCTTTTAATGAATCTGATGAAATATATATGACTTTGCAGATATTAATCATGTACCATGCCCTAATTTTAATGGATTGTAATTTCATTCTGAATATTCTAAATAATGTATTACACAGTTTTATGCTTTTAGTCATAATGAAATTTTAGAAGAATCTGAAAATACCTCTGCACAATGCTGAGCTTTTGCTGTGATTAAAAAAGAAGATAATTGCTTGATAGTAAACCAGTGACTCTTCTTTGATCTCCACTATTGAAACTGAGTTATAAGGTCTGGTGTAATTTAATCACGTCATTGACCACACACCAAGAAAACAAATTCTTATAGGTTATGATTTAAATGTTAACTTGTCTTGTTCAGGAAAAAAAATGCAAGAGTTAGAAATGGGAAAAATTACAGAAGGATGGTATTACAGAGAAAGAAAATTAGACAGTCAATCAGGATACAGCCATTATCTGGCAGAAAGTTTTCACATCTAAGACTGGTGTTTCTGGTGAGTGAGTAGGATGAACCTTTGAAAGTATAAGTGGCATGATCTTGCTTTTATCTTCTACGTAATGAATTTTGGCTCTCATTGCCAATTCCTAATTATACTGTTCTTCTTCATTCAATGTGTATACAGCCACCAAAAGTATAGCCGAGAAGCAGATTGGAAGGAAATTATTCAATCTGGTGATGTTGTGATTATTAAGACAGTTTATACATTTTGTTCGATATTGTTTGTATTGTAGGTGGAAGCAAAACATTTATTCTGGCATAGTAAATTGAATAAAACACATAACAAATAAAAGAGCTCCAGAAAATATGAACTCAGAGAGTTGGTACTGATACTAGTTCTTAGTCTAACCACTAAGGCATGGATCATTTTGAAAAGAAAATCAGAAGCATTTGCTGAATCTGAAGCCAAAGGCCTTTCCTTTCCTCAGAATAGAAGAAAGATTATCCCAGAAACAACACTGACATTGTCTGTAAGAAGGAGAAGTGCTTTGTTTACAGTGCTCACGGTGGAAATGGAGACAAGACAGGGTCATACACTTCTTGCCTGAAAAACAACCGAACTCCTGAGTTAAAATGGATTCCTTTCTTTCTATTTTGCCTCAGGAAAAAAAGTCGTTTTGTCATACATAAAATTTTACCCATGCGATATGATAAGCGGGTATTTTATCTATAGTTTTCATCAGTTTGGGTAGGAAGTGGTTAAAACTTACAGTATTAAGTTGTGGCTGCCGAAGGGAAATTCAATGCCAAGAAATGAGATGGCACAATAAATAGGCAATCTGTTTTCAGCCCAGATTCCAAACAAGAAATGATTCTGCTCCTCAAGGGAGGGTTTAAAATGTCACTTTCATTGCTCTAGCGCAGAGAACCCTAATTGTGCCACGGGTGGGATGCAATTAACGAGAGGAACAAAACATACACACTCATGAGGGATAGACTTGCAGAGAGAAAAGGAGAGGGAGAGAGAGGCCAAGACAGAGACAGAGAAACAGAGACAGAGAGAAGAAGAGGAGGAGGAGAGGAGAGATGAGAGATAAAATATATTTCAAGGATAACCAAAACTGGCATTTGAATATTTGGGAAGAATAGATAAACTCTACATTAAGGTTATGGATAAATACACTTGTAGTAATTTCTTTGTGAGGAAGAATTGGATAGCGAATTGAGAACTCAGACTATCTCATTTATATGGTATTTCAAATGCATGTGGGTATGAAATTCTCATTGCATAATATGGCCAGAGGTCTGTAACAAATATTCTTGTGCTAATTTCTTGGATACAATTTAAATTTAATAATAATTCAAGGTAGAGTATTGGTTAGAGTGAATATTCCACAACTATTCAAAGACTGAAATAAGAATACAAAATCATATTTTTTGGCACATAGTAAAGACCCAGTAAAGTACTATTGAGTAATAAAAGTAATTTAAATATCAACTGACCTTTTTCTTGTCATTAGAAACAAAATATTAATCCTGAATTTTATTCAGTAGGCTATGGAAAAATTTTACATAACTGTGTCTGAATTCATTGTGGAATACATAATGGAAAAATGGTTCTCAGTTATTATTTTGTACTATGTGAATGCACATAATTTAATTTGTCTATGTCATAAATACAATCTTATTCCCATCACTAAAATAAAGTTGTGGATTAATATATTGTCATGAAAATGTTTGCAATATATTTCTAAAAAGAAAAAAAATGGTTACAAAAAGTAATGTCAAATTTTCTTTTGTTAAAAATGGGAGTATGTATGCAGGCATATTCTGTATCCTTAATACATTATATGCATATATGACATAAGTTTACTGCAAGTGTCTTAAAATATATTCTAAGTAATTTCTATTTAACTGAGATTCAAAATTATTAAAACACATTTTTGTATGAAAACATATGTTATAAAATTACCAGAATTCACAAAAAAGATATACAGTCTAAACTGATATTTTCATATTCTTTCTTTCTCACAATATTCTTATATTTTATACCCACATTTTGTTGTCAAAAGTTTGAGAGATCTATTAAAAACTTAAACATCAATGAATTGACAGCCAATTGATGTCTGACTCATGATAGTGAATGTCCTAAAAATAATTTTTTCTGAGTATTCAAAATTGTTTTCAAATGAGAATGTGCAATAAAATAATCACATGCTGAAACAAACCAAATATAATAAATAGTTAATATATAAACATATAATATAGTCATATAAATAAGGTTTTCCATTTTCTATCTAGAGTAAATTTTCATTTTGTAAATCTTGAGTAAATATGTGTTCACATGTTAATTATTTTTAGTGATAATCTAAAAGCATATTTAACATGTTACTATATATTATTTAGAAATAGGAAAGAAAAGTGCTTAGATAAGCACACATTTTTATGTATATATATGCACAATATTTTTGTGTTGATACAAATTTTGTATTTGTAATAAAATGTAGGAAAACTTGAACACCTCTGTCAAAATCTATTATGCGTTGTACTTTTTATAAAATACAAAAAAATAAATAAGATACATTATTATAAGATCATGGTAAGAAAAACCCAACATTATAAATATCCTTAGTCAGTATTCTTACACTTTAAAAATCATAATATAAATTATTCAAAAATAATTGTAACTAATCAATGTTAAACTTTCTCTTCATATGAATTAACTTCAAATTCTAAATGGTGATAGTAAAGTTAAATAAGAATTATTAGTAAAAAATGACTTTTGCTTTCTCTTAAAAACATATTATATCCTATTTCCCTCAATTAGAAAACAAACACAGGTTCTTAAACTTCAGAAACTTGCTAATAATAAATACATTCTCCATCCTATATATTTTTTCTAAGAAAACTCTGACAGGTAAGGACATGTTTATGAGAGATTCTAGATCTATGTCGTTCATAACTGAAATATTCAGCTTCCTCCACATAACAGATTAAGTGTGTGCTGCGGGTTTCCATCAGGCTTCATCCCTTATATTTCTTTGCTTCTTGCTGTTATAGTTTCTCAAACATTGACCAAATGTTCGAATGGTCCGTCAGCATCCAATCTTTACATGTCCCAGGGTCTAAACTTCGAAGTTGGGCAACACATGAAAACCTGAGTTCTGGCTCTTCAACAATTACCTTATTGTTGATTTTAATTTTGTTCAATTTAGTCACTTCACTTCCTCTGGGAACTTTGTTTTGACCAGTAATTCTCATACAGGCAATCACAGTGCGAGTGATGGTACAACACACCTCTAATTCCAACCTTAGAGCAGAGGAATTACAAATTCCAGCCGAATCTGGGTAATTAAGCAATTTAGTGAGACCCTATCACAAGATTTTAAAAAAGCTGTGGAGATGTAGTTCAGAGTGAAAGTCCTGGATTCAGTCACCTCAATTTCCATTCACTTCCCTGTTCTCAGAGCACAAATTACAGTTACTGTGTTTTCTTTTATTTGCCCTCATAGAAGAGCTTTCGATGGCAGATGTTAAGCACTAAATAAATTTTCCATAAACCAATAAGTGGTTAATATTAATTTGGATTTACAATTCAAGAGCAATTTACAATTGCTGCCAATCCAATGAATGATATAAGCTTTCCATTTGTCGTGCCAGTGTATCTTTTCATAACTTGAAATAAGCTACGTGGATTGTTTGTAAGCATAGCCATATGAAAATATTTGTTAGACTCAATGCATCTTGCGGCAGAGAAGATATTTTTGGCTGAATAAATCTCATTATAGTTGATTTCAGCACACAAGAAATTAAAATTGCTACTGTCTCTTGCAATTGGGAAGGGTCATATGACTGTTCCATGTGAGCAGAAAGTGAACAGAAGCGACACATGCTGTGTGCAGGTCTAAATTCTACAGCTTCCCTTTGGATCCTCCCTAAGCTCTCAATGCTTCGGTTGCCTGCCCGAGAGCAGGAAACAGCCTAGACCCGATGGTATTAAAAGACATACAGAGCCCTTTTTCTCAACCACTAGCTCTCACTGGATGCCGATTTAAACAATGAATAAAAATGGGTATTTTCAGACACTATGATATTGATGGCACATTAAAACAATTAGGATTTCCTGGCTAAAAAAAAATTATCGGCAGTTTGCAACGTTTTCTCAAAGATGGTAAGAAGAGCTTAAAATGTTTGCAAGCCAAATTTGATACTTTTAACCATGGAATTTGAAAGGATTTCAGTTGCTCTGTAAGTCACAGCTTGATAAAAGCTGGAGATGCTGTGAAATTTAGTTTTTAGGAAAAAAAAAAAAAAAAAACAACCAAAAAACAGTATAGCATCTACCCCCAACTCATAATGGTTTTATTTGAAAATTTATGAAAGAGCATAAATTAGAGAGAGATAATGAGTTTCAGTTCATATTACTCAGGTTCGACAATTATTGACTGTTTTCAAGTAATACTTGTACAATCAGTTTTTACGGGTAACTATTCTAAAGTCTTGTTTCATTTCATTTGTTAGAACCTGAAGCATGTTTTATGTTGACGATCTCTTACTCAAATTGCACACCATTTCTAAATGCAAACCTAGAACTTTGCTTAAGAATTTGAATTCTCTAATACCCTCTAATATCTTAGATTATATGTGTATTTCTCTGGTTATCACGTAAGTTTGTTGTGGTTGGATCATCCACTTTTTTCATTCAAGTTTCTTTTATTTTATAGTTTGTAGTTTTCATTTTTTCCATTCCATTAGTTGTATTGAAGAAGTAAATGCTATCCTGTAGGTTTCCACAGAAAATAAATTTGTCCAGATGTGGTAAGAGGCAATGATTCCTTTGGGTGCTGATATGATTACATCTGAGGTGGACTGCAAGTTAGATTTGGTGAGGATGATAGAAAACATTATACACAGTTACTTGCTACTGGACACAAAGTAGGCCTAGAGAGTCAGGAAAGGAGTTAAGCAGGAAAAAGCGCATTCCTTCCCCCTGCTGCCTTCCAGTTTACATCATCCTCAGTATTTTCAGAGTGAGTCAAGAGGAAACAACAGAGAGGAGATACATGACTTGAAGTGGAATACTGAACAACTGAGAGATGCCAGGTATGAAGAAACATGGTGAAATTCATTCTGCAATGCCTTGCAAAATCTTAAGTGAAAGCAACAGGTAACATATTGTACCTAGGTGTATCATTTCAAAAAAAGGCACATAAAATATAATTTTAATATAAATGAAAAGTAAAGTCAAATTCATTTTAATGAGCATATTAGTGGCAAAATTAATGCACCAAACATCCACTTCTTTGAACATACTTTTCATGACACTGACAAACATCACCAACACCACATTCAGTGTGCAAGAAACATGATTTAGATCCAAATCAGTCAATGCTAGACTCCCACACCAAAAAAATGCATCCTTACTGACTGATACTGCTTGATAATGTAGTGCTTTTTGTAGAAGTACATGCAACTAGAATTATAGAGCTGATCTTTCATATCTTTGTTTCTTTATGGCTTGCTTTGTAGAAAACTGAAAGTACTTTTGAAGGCTTCAAGGGTGGATGTAGCATTTTCTTTCTCTACTTTCTTTTCTAATATTATTGCTTCATGTATTTTTTGTGTATGTTAGATGGATACATATGTAACATTGTTATGTCTTGCTGACATGACCTTTTCATTGATCTTTTCTAAGACTTTTGACATGCATTTTGTGTAACATTAATTGAGATACTGCAGTGCTTTGATTATTGTTTATGTAGTTTATTTTTTATCATATAACTGAACTCTGGTTATTTAAATTTAACATGTTTCTATTAATACATCAAAAATTGAGTTTTTATTTATTTATGTTTCCCCATTTGGACAATCTGTTATTTAAATGTAGTGTTCAGATAATTTATATTACATGGGAGTATTAATAATTCATCAGTGATTTATTTCTTAATTTTCTCATCTCCATTTTCTTCTGAGTTTTTTAAATTTAGTGATTTATTACTCATTATTATCTCCAATTTTTATTAATTTTACATTATTTTAATTGTTCATTTTGCATGTTAACTTGGGAGTTATAATACAAATTCATTATAATTTAACTTCAAATAGTATTAATCACTTCAAGTTTGATATATTCATTTTACAATACTTTTATTTACTTTTTTAAGCTTCTGTTCTATTGTCATATAATTTATATCAACTTGATGTGTCAGACCCCATTGTACATCATTATACTACTATGTTATCTGTGCTTATTTATTTTTAAATACAATAAAATTGCAAAATATTGTATATTTACTCATATTTATTCTTTCTCATGTTATTCAGCATTGTGAGGATCTGAATTTCTCTGTCGTATTTTTTCCCTTTTTTAAAAGGATTTCCTTAACATTTCTTGTAATTACTTGTTTAAAATAAAATTTCTTAGCTTCTGGATGTCTAACGAACAAAGTCTCTATTTTGCTCTCAATTATGAACAATTAATTTTCTCCTTATAGAATTGCAAGCTGACAGGTTTTATATTTCAGTATTTGAGATGTTTTCCTTTCTTCTGGTTGGTATCATTTCTGATGAGTTCGGTTGTTTTCTTTCCACCTCTCACTCTAAAGTGTCTAATTGTTTCACATTAGTTTTAAATTTTTTTCTGCATTTTTTCCAATAATTAGATTATAGCATCCATTGAGGTATAATTCTTCATGTTTACTTTGCTTTGGTTTCATTGAGTATCTTGGATTCTTAGGTATAGCGTTTACTCTAATTTTGCAAACTTTTGTACAATCTGTCTTTCAGTAGTTTTTTTTCCTCCTCTCCTGTGTCTTTCATATTCCATTATGTGAGGATATCTCACATTGCTCAGTGATGATATCTGTTTATTTTTCATTCTTTTTAGTTTTTGGTTTTATTTGGGACATTTTCTACAGCTGTATTATCATTTTCATTTATTTTCTATGGTGTCAAAATTTCTGTCAATTCACTCCTATTACTTATGACTTTAAGAGATTCACTTTGTCATGTGTATAGACCTTATTAGATGATTTTATTGCTCCTGTGACTCTTCTATGTCATAGTCATGCTTTCCACTACCTCTTTGAATGCATGTGCTCTCACAGCTAATTAAATCTGTCCTGCTATTTATCACACTGTCAATTCTTTCTCTATTTATCTTAATTTTTCCTTCCTTATAGATTTAATCTTCCTGTTTATTTTATAAATGCTTATGAATATTATTCTGTTTTATTAATTTATTAACATGCACATATTATTACATATATGGGTTCATATTTCTACATACACATATACATATATAACTAAACTTTCTTAATGGTATAACTGAGTTAGTTGGAATTGGTTTTAGGATTTTAAAACTATTTAACTCTGATAATTTGAGTTCTCTATAATCTTTGCAGGGTCATGTGTCTTTAATATTGAGTCCCTCTAAGGACTGTGCAAGTTATTCCTGTGGTTTAACTATTGCTAGTAAAATGGCGAACTGTTCAAAGCCAAATGTGATCTCTAGGAACGTTCCATTTACTACATTTTATTACTTCTTTTTTTTAACATTTTATTTAAAGAGGAAAAAAACCAAAACAGAACAAAAAAGAGAAACAATACAGAATTTCAAAGAAAAAGAAAAAATAAACAGTAAGAAATCATTAATTGATAAATTACATATTGTCTTCTTAGATGTAGTTGTTGAAGTTACAAAATTAAAGCAAGGTGGACATTCAAACAGTGAGCCTGCAGACAGTTCTGTTCAACGATCCAACAAAAACTTAGCAACAGAGTTGTCAATCCTACACACTTAAATATACATGCAGTTATACCTTTGGAGTGCTTTGTTTTCCTCCTTTTGCTGTTCAAGTCCATTATCTGTTTACTTATATCGTGTTTCAGCTTGCTCAGTACCTTACTGATCTGTTTTGTTGTTATTTACTTTTTATTTTTTATTTATTTTAATTTTTTATTATTTTGAAGGCAGCAAAATACAACAGGACAAGATGGAACAAAGCCAACTGAGACAGTGCAGTGAAACTGATACAACAACCCTCAACTGGCATAACAGTAATAGGTACCATAGTATATCCCATTATCTTCACAACAGTTGTTCTTTCAATCAGGTACAGCCAAATCAAAGGAAATACAGGACATTCTAGAACTTATCAAATCAGAACATTGAATAGAGCAATACCATTAATCAGAACAAAGCAAAACAGTGATAACAATATTTGCCTTCAAAGAGATGGTAGAAGGAATTCCCCCCTATTTACTACATTGCATATGATCAGCCTCTCAAGAGATATCTAGATCTCTGGCTCGCACTTGCTAATGGGGGGAAGTGTGTTTGATTCTCAACCCAGGCACCAGTAGGCTCATGGGAGCCACTGAATGATTTTTCTCCTGCCTCCTGCCAAGGGCTCCTACGGGCAAATTGCCTTTCTGTGCTGCACCTTGAGTCCTTCCATGGCTGGAGCTCTGAGGCTGCTGCTTCTCCTCCCAGCTCAGGCCAGTGGCCCCTACTGAGAGGGCAGGCAAGTTCCCATTCTGTGCTGTGCCCTGAGTCCCTCCATCTTATTATTTCTTCTTACGCTTTCCTGGTGTTTCACTCCCCACCTATTCAGATGAGTAACCATAACAGTGACTCATTTCTTTGTGAATCTATGGAGTTGTTCCGTGACTCTGTGTATCTCTCTCCTGTCTGACTTTCTTTCTCATAAATTGTTACTGTCATGCATACCTAAAAATCTACACTGTGTCACCTTAATGCAGAGATACCAGAAGGCTTTTCTGTGCTACCCCTCGTTGTACTGCAGCTGCAAAACTCTGGTCAGAAAAGACTCTGGGCAACCATCTGGAAGTCAGTTGATTGCACTTTCTTATGAATGGCTGTGATATCTTACCTCATATCTAAAAACTGTTACTTTCTATATTTTGCCCAATTTAAGCTATTTCTTATATATTTCAGGGCTGTTTACAGGAGGAAGACAAACATGTGCCCTGTTACTTTGCCATGTCTAAAACTGAAAAGTAGTACCAGCTTTAAATAGCACTTGCCTAGAATAGATATTTTACTTTAATATTTCTTTTATAAATATTTATAGTTTTTTTAGTAATAATAGAGTCAGGTCTTGCATTATAGTATGACAATCTGCAAGTTTTAGTAGTAATGTTAGGAAAGTATTTAATGAAACTATCGATATAGTTGTATTTAAAGTTTGCTGTTTACCTCCTATTTTTCACCCATTCTTCATTCTTTTGGATAGAGATCATTATAATTATTATTTTTAGATCAAGCCTCAGACCCTGAGGCTTTATCTCAGAGCCTCATGCTTGATATGCTATTGAGCTGTGTCCCCAGCCTCTTTTTTAATATCTGTTTTGAAAAAGTCTTACTCAGTTGCTTGGACTGGCCTTGAACTTGCAATTCTCCTGCTTCATTTTTTGAGTCACTTGAATTAGAGGATCTTGTGGAGATATCTGGATTTAATTGAATGTATCTATAATTATTCTTTATCTTCATTACTGATTATTACCCATATTTTTTATCTAACATGATGATTTCTTTTGGCATTCATAATAGGGAATTTTAATTTAATATAGTCTATCTTCAAATAATAATATAGGACATTAGGGTTTAGATGTGGTTTAAATGTCCCTTAAGTATCTGTTGAGCTTGTATATTGGATCTACAAAATAGCAGTATTGGTGGAAGGCAGAAATTTCGAGAGGTGGGACCTAGTGAGAGGTGTTTGTGTAATTCTGCATGACCTTGGAAGGGACTGTGGAACACTAGTCTTTCTCTGTCTTCCTGGTTAGCAATGGTGGCTGTTTCACCTGGCTGTGTTCCTGAAGTGGTGTGCTACCATCCCCAGGGCCAAAGCAGGAGATTCTGACTTGAGGATAGAAACTCCAACACCATGAGTTAGATAAACCATTTTTTTGGTTGCCTTTGTTGTTGTCAAGATGGGTTTACACTATTAGTTCAGGCTGACTTTGACCTCAGGGTGGCCTCAAATATGTGGTGATATTTCTGCCCCAGCCTCTTGAGTGCTGAGATTGCAGGTATACATCACCACCTGGATAGCTTCCTTTTTTAAAATAAATAGCCTATGTCAAGTATTTCATAGTGGAAAAAAAGCTAATTCATACAAGATCTCAACAGTTTTAGGCATCAACACTATGCAATAACCCCTTTGTACATTCTGGTTCTGTATCTGTGAGTTCAACTATGGATCAGAAATATTTAAAAGAAATTTGCATTAACAATGAAAATGTGCACACCTTTTTCTTCTTGTTATTCCTCAGCAATGTCGCATCACAACTATTTACATAGCATTTGGATTGTGTTAAGTACTATCTTTAATCTAGAGATGATTTAAGGAATTGCTGAGGATATGTGCAAGTTAAATGCAAATGCTATCCAATTTCTCCAGGAGATTTAAACATGTAAAGGTGTTGGTGTCCATAGGGGGTAAGTGGATGCTGGGATAAGTCATCTGAGAATATGATTGAAATGACAGTACTTGAGTATTTTACTCTATCTGTATAATGTCTTCACACTTTTGTTCCTACATATTCATTAACCAATCATTATTTTTTTCACAAAATATTAATTATAGTAAAAAAGAGTGTTAATAAGTAAAATATTTCTTGGTAATTTTCATATATTTACCATTGCTTTGCCATTCTTATTTGTTTAGATTGTAGGCTGTTAGAATTTTTTTTGTAAAAAGCCACATATTAAGTTATTAAGGATTTTTTCTTACTTTTGTTTGCTTCATTCAGTTCATGCTTTGTTTTTTCTTTTTAATAACACATAATCATACAAAAATATTGTTGCTTATCTGGCTATACACAAAGGAGGTATAGGCCAGATTTTACTCCAGTAAAAGTTTAACCAAACTCAGTGTAGATACAATTTTAATCAAATTTCATTAAAGTGCTTGTTTTCATTCTGTCTGGGACAAAACTGTGTTGTTAATAAACATCACAAGCTTTTGTTTATCTGAATAATATTCAAGCTTAGGTTAACCATTGTTTTATTGTTTTTCATTTTGCTTTCAGCATTTAACTGAGGTTCCATTATCTTTTATTTTGTCTAATTCCTGACAGAAAGTGTATTATCTTTGTATATATGTACATATTTATTTATGTAAATACTTCCCTCATGTTGCCATATTTTATCACTGGCCTATAGTGTTTTGAATATAATGTGTTCTGACATAAATTGCTTTATATTTATTCAGCTTGCCTTTCCTAATTTTTTGGTTCTCTCTTTATCATAGTTTCTTACAAGTTAAAAAACAAATTGATCCTTCTTCAAAGAATATTTAGACTCTTTGTCTGGTCTTCAATTACAGGTAACTTACTTGATAATTTTCTCACTGAACATGATGAACTGTTCATTTATTTTCAGTTTGATTCTCTCAGGGCTTCTCTTTGGATCGTTTTTATTTCTGTATCAAGTTTATAGATCTTTTTTCCTCTATCTTCTGTTACTACTCCTATGTAGTATTTTTGTTTTATTTTGTTTTATTTTTTCCATTTCAATTTTTTTATGTCCAGTAGTCTCATCTTTTTCACTTTCATTTGTGCTTCTCATCATATTCCTGTTTTGGTTTCTATAATTGGATATATGAGAGTGTGAGTGATCTTTTCAATCTATTTCTAATGTTGAACTTAGTATCTTGTTAATGGTTCACAATGTACATTGCTTTGTATGTATCTTGACCCAGTTATTATAAGTCACATATTGTTTTTATTTAATTTGTTTTACTTTTTTCCTATATATTAAAGAAAATAATTTAAAAATAAACACATATTTTGGTTTTTCTGTTTGCTTATTTTTGTTTTTGTTTTTGAGACAGGGTTTTGCTGTGTAGGTTAAGCTGGCCTTGAGCTCACTGTGAAGCCCAGGTTGCCTCGGACTTGCCGTGATCTTCCTGCCTCAGCCACCTGAGTTCTAGGAGTACAGGCATGTACCTCAAAGGCTGGCCAAAACACATATTGTTGAGAACTAGGTTTCTTTTATTTTCTCAATGCAAATTTTTTTTTGAAACACAACCTATGTTAGTTAACTTTTTCCTTTTCTTTCTTTGTAAAACTTGTTTGAACAGATTCACAGTAGATTTTACTCTGGGATTAGTTTGAGGATACATGTGACTTTTGGGGATCATTCTGCAGGATGTCCTGTGTATTTAGAGACCTTTTATCCTGGCCACTGAGAATGCATATTCTTCTTATTATTATTGAATCTTCACAATAGTTTTATCTATCAATTTTGAGTCGCTCATCTATGGCCTCCATGGGGAGTTGATGGATATTTGGTCCTGTGTTTAAGCAGATGCTTCTGCAGATCTGCATAGCACCCTACTTCTTTCTGCATCTCCAACTCTGCTGTCCTCTTCTGTACTTGTCTTTCCTCCTCTTCTACCCCTTCTCCCATTTCTTTATCACTTAATCTATTTCTCATCTCTGTCCTCCTTTTCTGCACTCTTCTCTGAAAATCATGGTCATTTTGGTTTCTGCAGACAGCAGTTTCTCCTCTCCACTCTGCTGGGTTATGTTCGGTTTCTGCTGCATGTGTTGGTGGCATGAATGGACGTGTCCCATAGGTGGTAAGCTGAAAATGATAGGGGCTATCCTGTTATTTTCCTCCCCTGTATATAAGAGAAATGTGCTGCTTTTATCTCGTGTCTTAAAACAGTTATTTCTGTTTTTGGCCAGTCTTTTACTTATTTAAAGTAGCAGAGTGACTCTTATTGCATTTAATCATGTATGGAGAAAACAAAACTTCTGAATAAACTGATTTTAACTAAGTAATGTATAGCTCAACATACTCATTAACGCAGTAGGTATCCCCTAAGGTAACTAACTTGCACCACCTAATCATGACTGATGCCTATTTAAATTATTTTAATTCTACAGTAGGGATTTGCTTCTGTGATGTGCTCTTAACCAATGCAATATGGAAAAGTAAAATATTTTTCAAGATGTAATTAGATATGCTTATGGATTGACTTTAAATTAGTCCAAATGGAGACTCTTGTACTGATCGTGACCTAATTGAGTAATGCATTTAAAAGGAGACCAGGCAGTCATGTATTAAAAAAACAAAAGGCTAAAATTAAAACTTTAGCTACAGTGAAATAAATTCAGTCAGTGGGCTGAAGCAGGTTGGATAGCTGCACCTTTGCTGAGCATCCAACTGCCCAGCATCTGAATTTTCACATTGTGAGGCCTTGAGCACTGGATCCAAGTCTACAGATTCCAGCTTTCTGACCTATGGAAACTCTGGCATAATAAATTATTGTTGTTTTAAGTCAGTAAAGTTTGGAGTAAGTTCTGCAAAAACCACAGAAAGATAATACAATTTGAATAGATGTATAACAATCTGTTAAGATGTGATTCATAAAATCACCATGAATGGATCATGTATATTATGACAAAAGGCTGGAAGTATTGCTCACTGAATCTCATCTTCTAATGGAATGTTTCATTGGTTTTTATATCCTTAGTGAACCTGAACTCCAACAATCTCTTGACACTACTAGAAACTTCATTTCTTTATATTATTCTTCATCACCTTTATATTAATTTTTCTGCCCTTACACAGATTGAAACAGATTATTTTTTAATTTAATTAAGTTTATTGGTACAATTTAGCTATATGCAGTGATTACATTCATGACAAGATTTTTGTACTTGTTCATAATATGCCTGGATTTGCCTTTTCCTCCCCTCCCCTCCCCTCACTTTAACTGCCCTTCCCCTCCTCATTTATGAAGCTATATTTCCATTTTATTATTTTCTCATTTTTTCTTCTCCCTTCCCTCTCTAGTTCCCCTTTCCTTTGAACAGTTTCTTCCCATTTCACCATCTCTCTTGTACAGTTTGCTTCCTATTTACAATTTCAGTCTCTCATAACAGTGAGACAATGCAATATTTGGGCATGTGTATAGGATTTATTTCACTTGAGAATATGGTTTGAAGTTCTATCCATTTAGCTATACAAGTCTCAATTTTATCCTTCTTTATGGCAGAGTAGCACTCTATTATATGTAAAAAATCTTTTTTATAATTCATCAATTGATTGATGGGCTTCGTTTCCAAGATTAACTATTGCAAACTGACTATAAACATGGGTGCATATATATTGCTGTGGTATGATGCTTTTAATTCTTTTGGAAAGATACCAAGAAGGGGAAGATCTGGGTCAAATGAGATCTGTAATCCTAGTTCTTTGAGGAATTTCCACACTGATTTCCACAGTGTTTGCACCAACAATGGAGAAGGGTTCCTTTTTCCCATGAGCCTACCAACATTTGTTATTGATCAAAATTTTTATAGTAACCATTCTTTCTGGAATGAGATGGAATCTCAGTGTTGTTTTAATTTGCCTCTCTCAAATGATTAGTTTTGTTGAGCATTTGATCATGTATTTAGTTGCCATTTGTACTTCTTCAAGTGTATGTTCATCTCAGATGCCCATTTTTGGCTTTTGGAATGTAGAGCACCTGATTTTTTTTGTGGTTCTTCATATGTTCTAAGTATTAGTCCTTTATTTGAGAGACAACTGGCTAAACTTTTCCCTCTCTGTGGGAAAAATCTCATTTCACTCTGCAGCTGATTTCTTTTGCTGTGCAAATTTTTTTTAGTAACAGTAGACCTCAGTTGTTGATTTTTTGTAGCAGTGCTCATGAGGTCTGGGGTTCGTTCATGAAGTCTCTTCCTACATCTATGCCTTCAAGAGTTCTACCTATCTCTTTTCTATTCCAGCAGATTTAGTGTTTCTGTTTTAATAGTTATATCTTTCACCATTTTGATTTCAGTTTAGTACACGGTGATAGACATGAGTTTAGTTTTAATCTTAGGCATGCAGAAAACCAGTTTTTTCAGCACCATTTATTAAGGAGCCTATTTTCTTTCTTCCAGTGAATATGTTTGGCTCCTTGGTCAAAGATAAGGTGGATGAGTGTTTTTTTGGAGTTGATTCTGGACCTTCTAATCTATTCCATTGATCTTCTGGTTTGGTTTTATTTTCCCCCAATACCATACCATTTTTATCACAGTAGCTCTGTAGTATATAATTTCAAGTTGGGGATTGTGATGCCCCCTGCCTTGCATTTGTTGCCCAGAATGGCTTTTTCTATTTTAGGTCTCTTCTGGTTGTATATAAAATTTAAGATTATTTTCTGTAATTTGAAATAGATTATTAATATTATACTTTCATATATCTTCCTTTATTTACCTTGTCCTTGCTTTTCATACTGAGATAAGAGATTGGGGTGTGACAAAAGCTGTGTGGGAAGCAGGCATGGCCTGTTACTAGAAGATCCTGGACACATGCAGAGAACAGTTCCCAAAATCCCTGGATGTGGCCTTCCCAGAGAACTGGAGCAGGCTTGACATTGCATTGATTTGTGACCTAAATCATGTAATGCGGAAGGCACATTTGCAGAGTTGTCAGGAATCTACACACAACATTTTGTTTTGATAATGGTACATGTTCCACCTTTGGAGTGCTGTTAGAATACCTAAGCCAATTCAGTTTTGTAGAATGACTTTTCTCATTATTTTTAAATTGTGAACTTAATCACATAATATCCTCTGTAGCATCATTTAGAGTTCTTTGCATATAGTTAGTGTGGGACTCAATGTGTCCCATTACATTTTTAAGTCCTAAAAGTTAGCAGCCAGATGATCATACTGGTGAAAAACTGATCCCTCAAAACTGGGAGGTTAGCTGGTTGATCTATGGTTGGACCATAGTCCTTGGACCCAAAGGTATCCTAATGTACATCTTCCTTTCTACCCCAGAGGCAACCACGGCCATTTTCTTTTTTTTTTTTTTTTTTTTTTTTTTTTTTATGTTATAGCCACCGGGCATCATTTGGGGCTGGTCACCTTGTCCTTTAGTCAGTACCAAACAAGTCAGTGTCTATTAACAAAATAGTGTGATTGCAGCCCCAGGTAGGAATCTACTTCATATCTCTGGTGGCATTAGTCCAATTACCATGAGTATGAATTTTTCTTACCATCAAAGTGGAAAGGAGTTTTGGTTAGCTGACTTGTTCCCTTTTCACGTTTCACCAAGATTTTGATTTAACTGAATGAATGAATTTTATCTGCTAAGAATACAAATGTTGGAGTGGTGGAAGGTGATGCAGTAATACTGACTGAATTATGGACAAGTCCAGTTTTTATTGCTGATACTGTAATTCCTCCTGCACCAGAATGTGATAGTATGTGGATCCAAGCTCTGTAAAGAGGTAATTAGGCTAAAATGAGGTCACTAGAGTTAACTTTATTCTGGCATGCCTAATTCCCCTATAAAAAGAAAATGTAATCAACTAACAAGAACAGAAAACCACATGAAGATAATGAGAAAAGAAGGTCAATGCAAGCCAGCAAGAGGTCTCAGATGAAACTGATCCTGTTGACATCTTGACCTTAAACTTTTAGTTTTGAGAAGTTTTGTTTAAAAAAATTCTTTTACTGAAGCCACCCAGCCGATGGTCTTTTGTTATGATAGCTGTAGCTAGTATAGTCTTGGTCTTTATCTCTCTTTCCACGTTTTAAAAACAAGGTTTATTTAGACTGTGATACCCTTATGAAAATAAAACTGTTCTTGTTAATGCCATTAACATACTTCACATGATGAAATTTAATATCATTTCTTTCATTACATAACCAACAACCAACAATCACTATTTTGACCAGTAGTCAGTATTTGGCACAGTTAATCATCATTAGCTCCAGAAAAAAACAAACAAACAAACAAACAAACAAACAAAAAACCCACTTTTTTTGTACTGCATTCCTCCTATTCCATGGGATACATTTTTCCTATCATTTCTGATTCTTCCTCCTTATCTACACTTTTCAAGTGAATCTCATATTTATTTATGTTGTATAAAGCAAAAGTAAACAATTCCAAATTTTTATCATTAGGCCACACTCAATAATGATTTGCATGCTTAATATTCTTATTTATCTATTTAATAGGCATCTCAAACTCAATACATCCAAATCTCAGATCTCTTCGTTTTATCCCCAAACCTGTTTACATATGGCCTTTAAAGTCTCTTTGTAAGTGTATTCACATGGTAACAGGAGTGTACAGGCACACACGCATGTCTATAACAGTCATTGGCTGAACTGGTTCACATGATTATAAAGGCTAGGAACTCCAGTCTGCCATCAGCAAGATGGATTTTCCTGGAGAATAGATGGTATTGTTTGAACACAATATCAAAGGGCTGAGAACCACAAATGCCATAAATTCCAAGTCTGACTCCAAAGACAGGGAAAGCCAGAAATCTTGCTTCAAAGACAGTCTAGCCAAGTAAGTTCTCATTTCCTCCACCATTGTGCTGTGTTGTTCCCTCAGTGATTTGGATGATATCTGCACACATCGGAAAGAATGATCTGTTCTCCTCACTCAGACTAATGATTTAAATACCATTGTCACCTGGAAACACCCTCACAGTTCCACATGCAGAATAATATCCAACCAAATATCTGGGAAGCCCATTACTACATCAAATTGACACATAAAATAGCCATCATATTTGCCATCTCAAAAACTTCTAGCTACTTACAACTAATGCAATGTATTCTTAAATTTGTTGTGTTTTATATGCAGGACTTGATACTGCAAAAGTCAACCATCCATGAAGTTACAATGAAGAACAGTCAATAAGAGCACTAACACAATAAATATCAATCAAAGCCAAGCAAAGAAAGTGATCTGTTTTGCTTGATTTTGTTATGTCTGATGGTATGGGCAGTTATTCAGAAGATAAGAGGCATTATGGTAGCCATTGTTGATTTCTTACTACTTTGTTTTGAAATCCTGTAACACTTTCACTGCTTTGTTTTGCTTAGATTTATTCTGTCCTATTTTGTTTGGTTTTATTCTCTTTAAGAATAAACCAATTATAACAATTATAAAAACAATTACGTATATATATATACAGATATATATATATATATATATATATATATATATATATATATATAGTATATTCAGGAGACACATATCATGACATGCTCACTTCTGCTACACTGCTACAAACAACACTTTCTTGCTTGTACTATGACAATAATATGTACAGTCCTCTTGATTTTGCTCTTGGTCCTTAATTGCGTTTTCCCTTCACATAATTCCCACAGAAATTTTGTATAAATGCATGTTAAGTATCTATGAATTTCTGCTGGAAATGTAATCAAGGATTTGCATTTTATCCAGAGTAAGAGGACAAATTATTTTATTAGTTTACAAAAGGTTGTATGAATTGGTCACTAGTTGGGTCTCTGGACTCTTCTTCCAGCACCATTACCTTTACTTACTACAAACCAGCCACTGACCCCCAGCTCCCTTATTCTCTTTTGACCAAACCTAGTTTCCCTCACTGCAATGTTCAGTGAAATGTTAAGAAACAGTTAATTGTTTCTTAAGCCAGAATTTTCTACTACAAGGTACTCTCTAGTGCTAAATTCTTCATCTGTTTTAAATCACTGCTCAAGTATCTTTTAATTGAAGAATGGCCTGGCCATCATTTTACAAATTGTAACACACTCCTTTGGCATTTAATATTCTATTTATTCTTCTTTACATTTTCTATAACAGTGCTACTGTCATAGAATTTTATATCTTATGATTTTTAAATTATATTTTTGGTCTATTTTATGCCCTGAAGACTTTTATGGTCTTGGGTCACATTTATACCTCAAATATTCAATGAAATATTTGTGTTGTGGAATCAAATTTCAATGTTTATTTAAATACTATTAAACTTAAATATTTAAATCCTGAGTTAATACATTTATCTTAGTATTATAAACAAAAAGGAATAATTATCTGTGATTTATTCAATATTTACAACACTGGAATAATAAAGACATATTAAAATAATTTGTGCTAGGTTTAGGTCACTGCAATCATAGTTTGTAACCTTAGTGCTAGCAGGAACTTCAAAAGTCCAGTGAATTGATTATATTTTTTTCAGTCACCACCTACTAATCCCATAATATCTAATGAAATCATTAATATTAGTTAATATATTAATCTTGTAAACAGAAAGCTAGTACATAAAATCAAAGTTGTATTTTCCTTTTGTCATTTCATGTGTTTTTCCAAACTGTATAAAAGTTGAAATAATTCCATACTTAGTGGTAAAATTTATAGTATTTCTCAATATCTATGAACATGGAAGGATTTAAAAGTGAATAATCACCTGGTAAGCGGCTGTGAGCCTACCAGCGCGTGGGCTGAGATTCAAACATCCACCCCCACCCCCACCCCCGTCCCCGTTAGCAAGTGGGAGCCAGAGATCAGAGCATCTCTTGTGAGGTTGACTATATGCAATATAGCAAATAAGAGGGATTTCCTTCTACCATCTCTTTGAAGGCAAATATTTTTATCATTGTTTTGCTTTGTTCTGATTAATGGTATTGCTCTATTCAATATTCTGTTTTGACATGTTCTATAATATTCTGTATTTCCTTTGATTTTGCTATACCTGATTGAAAGAACAACTATTGTGAAGAAAATGAGATATACTACGGTACCTATTACTGTTATCCCAGTAACCTGCTGTGAAGTTGTGTACCAATTTCACTACACTGTCTCAATTGGCTTTGTTCCATCTTGTTCTGTGGTATTTTACTACTTAAATAAAAAAGGGAATAATCAAACTCTAGTGTTTCTTATCAATGGACTTAAATCTAGTCCATAAGATCAATAGCATATAACTCTATAGTAAATGCCAAAAATTCATTAAATATTCTTATAAGTGACAAATAAATTATGGTTGCTGTAGCAGTAGACTGTGGAATGGTATCTAGATTGGGACAGAATGGAGTGGAGGTGGCATAGAGAATTCGTAGAACTATAATAAGTGATATATTTGTTTCCATGCCATTCATTTCCCCCACAACATTCCTTCCAAATGAAATTGGGCATTTTCTTTTCCATGTCTGACATATATACGTTTTTATATAATATAGCTATTAATATTTTCCAATCCTTTGTCTTTTGCTGGAAAGCGAAACCATGCATACCAATCAACTGATTTACTTATGTCAAAATGTCATTATTGTTTCCTAAAATTAATATGTGGAACTAGAAGAAGCTCGCCAAAATTAACCTGAATCAACTGCCATATGAACTTGACAGATATTTCACATATAGGTTTATTCAAAGGATAGAGATAATACAGAAAGATTTCATATAGAAAGATAATACATAAAAATATGAATTTCCTTCCTGAAATATTTTTAATATGGTGCAATAGAGATGCACTTTTCTTGCCTTCAGGGGATAATGTGTGTGCAATGAGGCCGAGTGGATTTTGGAAAGTGGCGTGTTGCCATCACTCATGGGAGAATATGATACACATGAGATAGGAGGGTGATGTTTACCACAGGTGGCTGAAAATCTCACTGACAAGATGATCCTACAAAAGAGAAAATATTTGAATAATGACACCGAAGCCATTGCAAATTCTCTCTGAAATTCCAGGGTATAACACTCTCAGACTAGCTAACACGATAAAAGAATAATTTACTAAGGTGTTTCTTATCTATTGTAACTCACCCTTAAAAACATATTGAAGCTATGTTGAAAACTATATTACAAGTTATTGCTGCCCTGAGCTTCAATAACTTGTAAAATGTCAGCACAGCACCTACTCTAAAAAGCATCTTAGTACATTACTGCCTCCAGGAACGGAGACCATGTTTATGGAACTGGGAAGTTATGATCCCATCCATTATGCACGTCCCACAGTTTATCCCTTATAAAAAGGGTTCTTGCAAGAGTCCATACATGCCAGGCAGAGATGGTGGTGGCTCACGGGAGGAAATAACCTTTGCTTCTTTGTTCATTTCTCTTACCCCAAAACCTGACTAATATACTGTCATTAATATAATACCTCACATAACATATTAACCATTCTTGCTTCAGTTTAGAGAGCTTTCCCAAACTCTGTTCAAATGTAACATTCAAATTTCTCTCAAATGCAAAGCATCAGCAAGTGAATCACATTTTTTAAAGGCAGTGATTTGTTTTTATGAATTTAACATTTTATTCTTCCTATATCACGCTTTCTACCATTCCTAAAACTGAAACCACCCTGTACTGTGTGACTTACAGTCTCTCCTCTGATCTAAGGTCTTGCTAAATGAAGCTGTTTACAGGCCTGCTAGCATAAATCAGGTGCTAATTAGAAATGCTTATTCTAAGGTTATTACTCAAACCTACTGCGCTGTTTTCTGCAATTCAATAAAAAAACAAATTGATCAATATGAAAATTAAAGTTTGGGGAGCACTGATCTAGCATCAAAGAAAGATGGGAGAATTAACCCAGCATACAGATTATAATATGTGTGTGTAAAGACAGATACTGAGATTGGTATTCAAACAAGTTTGTGAAATGCTAGACTTTATAAATGAAAGGAAACATGGCTAAGTGCAAGACTGACAATCTCTACAACATTCTCAGAGCAGTCTAAATTCAACATGCAATTTTGTTGGTAAGAATTGAAAATATCCAGTTATTCAAGTGAATTATTGCATGTCAATATATACACCTAAATTAAAAGATTTACTGTAAAACCTTTTTCATGCTGATTTTTAAATCACTGTAATTAATACAGTATAGTTCTGTATTTCTATTATAATTTTTGTAATATAAAATTCTAGACATGTTCTTCAAGGGCAATGCATACAATATGTATTATATATACATACAAACAGCTCTTTATTTTCACAATAGTAAAATATAATTAAATTCAACTACAAAGTAATACAATATAGCCATTTAAAAGGGCTAGAAGAGTTTTGATTTCTATCATGCAGAATGATGACTAACATTATTTATGAGATATACTTGAAATTTCTAAGTAGATCTTGTATAGTCTCATCACAAAAAAGGAAAGTGTGTAAAATGATAGCCATGTTAATTAAATGGTCTGATCATTTTGCATATGTCAATACTACATGTACACCATATATATATTCAATTTTTATTTGTCAATTGTACTATACTGTACAATTGTGGGGAAATTTTACTAGATGTTCTGGGAGAGAATGTTCATGATATAGAGAGCATGAATAAAAATTGTAAAAATTATACATGCAGACTGTATAAATTCATTGTTACAATGAATCTACTGTATTATACAGTACAACAGCTATATCATAAAGTTACAGACTTAAACAGCCATGGGAAAAATATATAACAAATCAGTGTTCATTTTTATGGGTGTGATGAGATACACGGCATGAGAAAATCCTCACTTCATAAATTTTCTTATCAATAGTATTACTGGTAATATCTACTTTGTAGAGCTCTAAAAAGCTTTCAAAATTTTTTTTTCATTTCTCTTTTGTCACTATGTTATGAAGTGGCTAATTTACTATCTGTCTCGTGTTTTTAGTCAACCTTTTTTTGCTTCCTGCTAGGATTCATCTTCATTAGGAAATAAAAGAAGTAGGCAACAAATGAAATACATTATTTCTGAATGATAATACTAGCAGATTTGGCAGGGGGAATATTCTAATAAACTGACAAAATAAACATCCAAAATTCTATGCATACAAAAAATGCTCCACCCTTCCTTAAATGAAAAGGAGCACTAGGGACTCCTGTGCGGAGCACATGTTCATCAGGAATTGTGCCAGCTGGTGCCCTCGCCCTATCTCCAAGGGTCGGTCATTTTTGGGGGGAAACCAGGTCCCTCGTCTTGTTGTCGCTTTGGCACCCCCTTGTGGAAGGAAATCACGCAGGCTAGCAGCAGCCAGGAGTAACCAACCCACCAGGAATCTGTTGTCTGGAAGATAAATGTGCTTCATTTTTCAGGTAACTTTTATGATCCGAGCACTTTGAGAGGAAAGCGCATTTCGGTTACATTGATTTAGTGCTAAGGCCTTGTGATAAAGGTGCTATTGGAACCCGTGTGGCGCAAGCTTCTCTGCGCTTTCTGCGGGTTTTCAATATTTAGCAAAACAGCTGTGCAGAGTCAAGTTTGATATCCAGAGATGTAACAGATAAGGTCACAGCGAAAATGGGAAACAGAAACTCTTAGGATTGCACGCATGTTTGTTATCTGTGCGTGTGTTTGTGTGCAGTTTGCTTGCTACTTGAAAATTAGTTCTGTTGCCAGAAGAGGCTTTTAAATGCAGGATTTTGTGAGTGGCCCCAGGTACAGGATTTGGAGTTAAACAAATATGAACTTGTTTCTAGCACACAATACTTATTACACATATTTTAAAAGTACTTATCTTGAAGTACATGTGATGCAATAAACATTTCAGAGAATTATGAAGTGTAAAAAAACAAAGGATGTACAACATTAGTGCTTAGTTTACATTAAGTATTGAAGTTACGGATATGCAAAGGTTTTCTTTAAGATGCAAATACTACCTTCTCATTTGAATTATTCTTCTATTTTTCAATTGGGAAACAGCAGGCATCGCTCTTCTACTATCTGGGAATAAAACTGCACTAATTATAAAGCATATAGATATATTTTTTCTGTGAAACAGGAAGACCACCCAGCAGATTTGCATTTACAGAAAATTATTGACGTCCTGAAGCAGGTCCGTGTGCTTGGGGAGATTCCCCTCCTCAAGTATTTCCAATCGGTTCCTGGGAGGAAATAAAGAATCTTTCAGCTTGGGGCATGTTTTATGACTCTTTCTAGGTTGTCATTCAAGTAGGTCAGGAAAGAGAACAGCTCCTCTCCCAAGAGTCAGGCAAGTGGTTTGATGTTTCAGAGCTCTAGTAATTGCAGTCGCAAAAGTACTGAGTCAGCCCAAGCAGCCGACAGGGAGTCTCCGAGCTGCTAGCTCTGAGAGCCCCCTGCACGGCCATCTGTCGCCATGATTCTGACAGCTGCAGCCTCTGCAGTGGGGAACACCTGAAAGGCCAGCCGCGCGGCCAGCTGCGTCCTGCATCTTCTGCTGACTCCTGCGAGAGTCTGCGATGGTCCAAGTGCCGTTCTTAGCTCCCCTCCAGAAGTTCGGGCCCTTTCTGTTTAAGCTGTCCCAGGAGTATTAACACTTCAGGGGTTTTCTCTAAAGCCAAATTGAATTATCTTTGAACCGAAAATATTCCTTTAAAAAAAAAAAGTCCCGAAAGCTTTCTTTTTCTGACCATTTAGCCATTCACCAGTTAAGCGTTATGTCGACAGCATTATATCCCAGAGTACTAGGGCAGCACAATGAAAACAGTGCGGATTGCAGTGCGGACGCCCTGCTGTCTTATTCAGGGAGCTGCCAAAGCAAAGGCCTAGTACCTTTCAGACACACACACACACACACACACACACACACACACACACACACTTGATGTGTATTTGTATAGTGTCCCTAAGGGTATATTACACCTAACGAATGGAACCAGCCTTTTTTTTTTTTTCCTTTTGGTATTGGGAATCAAACTTATGACCTTGTGCTTGCCAGGCATGTCTGGTGCTGTTGAGCTAAATCCCCAGCCCTGGAGACAATTCTTTACAGATATTTTCTATCTCCCTGTGTATAAAGTATTTGCAGGAACATTTGGTTCTTCTCAAAATTTTCATATATGTGACTTATGTACCTAGGAAAAGCATGTGTGTGGAGAGCTTGTTGTGAGCAAGAGTCTTCTCCAGTTGTTCTACAAATGTCAACTCTGAGTTTTCCTAAAAGTCCTACTGTATTAGTTTTTATTATTTTGCTAATGAAACGGTGTAAAAGAAAACAAATTCATTATTTTATAGTTTTAGCAGTTAAAATTCAGAAGTCAGTCTAACAACACTCAAGGGAACATATCAACTGGACCATGTTCCATGTGGGGTAAAAAGTAGACCCTTCCTGGCCTCTTCCATCATCCTCGGCTGATGGCCCACTTACGCCACCTTCAGAACTATACACGGCCAGTCATTGGTTTATTGTGCTGCTTCACCCAGTTAACCGCTTCTGTTATAACGTCTGCCCTAACTCTCTTTCCTCTCTATTTCACTTTTAAGAATTTCTTTACCACTGAAACTAGTAAAGAAATTATGGACATCATACACAACAAGTATGATGTCCATAAGGAATAAAAAAAAGATTACAGTGTGTTACACACATGTATCCACTCCCCATGTGGAATATAATCACTATGCACCACAAACATATATACTAATAAAAAATGGAAAAAATTAACTTATTGTGTCATGATTCTTAATTACTTCTGCAAATCCCCTTTGTGGCATATTCACACATTCTCATGATTAACACATGCACTTCTCTGTGGTGCCATGTTTTTACCTCACACGGGCTGTGATCATCCTTACTTTGTACACGGGGAAATGGGCTCCCAGAACTTGAAAGATTTGGTCGCAATCATAGTTTCTAGTAGCAAAGCTGGAATTTAACACGTTTCACTCTGGAGTCTGAGCTTTTAACAAATGCACAATTTAATATTTCTGGATTAAGGCACAGAAAAGATAAGGATGACAAAAGAAAACGGTGACACGATCCTTAAAAACGTTTATCTTTCAATAAACTCTTGGCAAAATCATGATAACAGAAAGAAATAAAAGTCTTAAATAACAGATAGAGAACATAAATAAAAAAAGAACAAATGTTCACAAATAAAGATGATTGCCCACGAAAACTGGTTATGCTTGACACACAACTACATGAGAAAAGCAGAAAGATACTAAGAAACAGAGAATTACAGCATAAGAGTTAGTGGATGGTAGATAAAAGCAACAGATAATAACTCTGAAAAGAAGAAAAATTAAGGAAGCTCTGAAGAGGAAATTAAATGTAAGAAACAAAGTGACAGCTGGAAAATTGGAAGAGTATTTCAATCGACGGTCTAGAAAGGTATATAAAATGAGACTTTCTTAATCCACTTTCCACTGGCAAAATAATGAAGATGACTGAAGTCATTTCTTGTGTGTGTCTCTCCTGTATCTGAATTAAAAGTAATTGGAACTCCAGTTTGAATTTTGGCATGGAATCATTGCTTACTGTAGAGAGTGAAAGAACCGAAGTCAGCAAAGCAAAACAGAATGAATGCATCAATTACACTTAATAATATTAAGTAATAATTTTTAAATTAACTTCAGTAATGACAGGATTCATTGTTTCATTAAATAAAGATTTACCCATTCATTCCAGGACCATAAGATGGATGTCATGTGTCACATACTCAAATTAACCCATAGAAGAGATCCTTTTATGTGATAAACATCATATAGGAATGCCTAAAACATTTCATGTTCCCATCTAACATGCATGTGTTTAACATAAGAGAAGATTATCTTAAATAATAAAATCTTTATAAATAATAATAATAATTATTATTATTATTCGATACCAGGAATCAAACTCAAGACCTTGTGTTTTCCAGGCAGGGGCTGTTCCACAGAGTTATATTCCTGGGTCTATTTATAAATAATACTAGTTTATCTCATTTATAATTAACATAGGGAAAGTACACAATGAAACCAACATTTAGTAATAATCTGTTATAGAACTAACCAATAAAATATACTAATAACAATATTTTGAATTATGTGGATTTCTTTGTGACTTCACCTGCCTTTTGTTTTGTTTCTGGTGCTGTGGATAGAATCCATGTCCTTGCACATTATAATCAAGTCGTCTGGATTTTAAAATTTAAAAATAACACAGTTACTATTTTCTTGTTGATGTTGACATACTGAGAACAAAATACTAATAGACCATTAAATGCTACCTTGTTCAGCAGTTACCTGATATTTAATAGTAAATGTACACCACACTGAATTTAGATAAGACATTCTTGGAATTATACATTTCTCTAAAACCTTTCTTCCACAACACCTGTAGTGATGCAGTTTCAGGATGTTTATAAATACGTCATGACGTACTGAATGGTGGCACTCAGTATCCTAAAATTTTATTGCATTGGATATATTTTCATTGCCAAATTTTTCTAAGTTATAGAAAGTCCTACTTTAATATGTAATAACTAAAAATATAATGTGAAGTGTCTATTCTACACAAGGGTTCCAGATCATTATTTTCCATCATTTTCTTTCCTTATATTTGCTTTTAATTTTCTAAACTTATCAACTCAAATGTTGCTTTCCCTTCCCTAATAGTTCTGTTTCCTCAAACTAATGAAAGACACAATGTTGTATTCTATAAACAGAAAGCCATAATTTCCCATGAATATGTGATTGGAGAATTAAGTTATGGAATTATTATTTCAACAATCAGAAAGAAAATGCACCATGTGACAAAAGCTTTAAATATTGATACTCTTGTTGCTGTTTAATTTTGTTTAGTATGAGATATTTACTTGAAAACCCCAGGAAAAGAATCATCAAGTAAAAATTTCTTTTAAATGAGTTGTTTTATTACCTGAAAGAAATCTGGATCCACAAGTAACTCAGATCCTCCAATGCCTGTCATTCCTATAACAGTATCAATCCTTAAATTTTAAAAAGCCAAAGTGTGTGTCTTGTATATAAATATTTAAGTATTGTGCATTTATACTTAAGACAGCTGATTATCAAATTTCTTCAGAAAAGCAAGCAATGATAAGCATTTTTAGATTATAATTTATTACTAGCAGCTTGAAGAACTCCTGCTTAAATTTATACTTGAGAATGGAAAACTCAAAACTTACCTACCTTAAAGATATAATAGTATAGAGCTTCAAAATACCTTGTGGAAAAATGAAAGCAAAAAGTTATATATACTTTTAAATAATAAAAATATAGCCTCAAACTATCTTAAGGGGGACTACCTTAATTGACAATTAATATTTCAAACATCAACATACTTAATAGTGAGATACTTCAAAGTGAAGTTAAGCTACATAACTCCAGTGCATTGCAATTAAAGAATACTGCTGATTAAATTACTGACAAAAGCTGCGGGTGAGATTTGACTATGAAAGAGTGAAGACCAGGGACTTTGACTCAGGGCTTTTGGCCCCTTTGGGTAGGGCTCGGTGTAAGAACAGTTATAATATAGACCCACACTGTAAATTTGCTTAATAAATGCACGGAACAGAATCCTCTCCAGAGCCTCTAGAGCTAATGAGTACGTATTTCACAAAAGGGCCAAAGCAGAATTTGTTTCATACTATAGCTGAGGCATAATTTTAACAGATCTCTGTATTTGTGTTTTGCTTCAGACGTTAATGGTGAGATTTTAGAGAACATTACTTTTTCTTCTACAGTGCAGTGCATAAACCTTTGTCAGCCCTTCGTTGGCCTCAGGAGTGGTCCAGATTCATGGAAGCCAGAAGTCCATTCCCAAATAGCGCAGGCTCTGGCCTGTTTCAAGACACGAGTTTTGGACATTGTATGTGGGTGACACTATTTGCCTTAGTCTCTATCACCTCAGCACATGCACTGTCCACATATCCTTCTTAACCAGGCCACATCAATGCTTTATAACAGATTCTATCACAGTTGTCTTTATTTTTTAACATTTGTTTTAACAACATATTTAGTATACTTTTAAAAATTTAACACAATCCTTGCAGTAGAAAAATACTCATTCTTTAATATGCTAAGCACCAGAAAAAATGTTATTTTATGTGTCATCTCTTTATTCTCCTGTGGGACAGATACAGAACAATGCCATGGTTTGGCTAATGTAGCAATTCCAAAAGAGTATAGAGTGTCACTGACAATATTACTATTATTCCTTGTGCTCAGACTCATGTAAATGACCACCACCTTTCAGATGCCTCTAGTAAGATTAAAATAATCAAAACCGTCTTAAGTGCTGAACAAACATTGTCTCCAGCACATACTCAAGACAAAGTCTGTAGAGGTTTCAAACTGACAACTGTTTTCAATGTCTCTGACATACTGTCTTTGTCCATTTATACAAAGCACATATGATTTTCATTAATGTGAGTTACTTGCTTCTTATAAAGATCAAATACCTAGCCTAGGTAAGCTGCCTGGATGCCTGTTTCAGGATTTCAGTCTCCAAGTGCTTCTCTGCACATGTATCAGTCATACAGTGTGATAAGGAGACAAAACTTGTATGCTCTTCCTCAAAGCCTGCCACATAGTTTACATCTAATTTTTAAAAAATTTCATTTAGAACCCTATACATGTTTTCATTATGATTATAGGACTTTATATTATAGTTGTTTAAATTCATGTCTTCTGATGAATAATTAGTTGCTAGAAGATAGCATTCATGACTTTTATTTGTGTGATCCAAATTCTTGATACATTGACAGGGAAAGACTTAGGTACTGAATAAATAATTGTGCAATGAATCACTCTGTTTCCACTACAGTACCTTTGCTTTGATGTACACGAGCTGCCTCTAGCAGGCCTAGTTTAGAAAGAATGACTGACATGCACTCATTGCTTAATCCCACATAGTTATTTCAACATTTCCCATTCCATTAGAGTTGTCTTACACATGTATGACTACATTCTATCTAACCATCCTGTGACTTACTTCCTACTTCCTCTGATATAACTTTCCTCCAAACACCACATTTTAATTTGATGCAGATTCTGAAGATACAGTTTTGATCTTAAGAAGTCACTGTGTATAATGATCAGAATTATTTGATGAAAGCACAGAAGGGATGAAATTGAATTCTATAAAGTCTAATGTCTTATTAAAATGGTGTGCTAAACTGTGTGCATGAAGGCGACTGTGGCAGAGTTAAATTCACTTCACAAAGAGAGAGGGAGGGAGAGAGAAGGGAGGAACACTGCAGAAGAAAAATAGTACTTTGTTTTGAGAGATAATTTTAGCACATAGTAATGCAGTAGAGAAATTTTCCAGAAATAGAACTGAATTAAGAATTGAGAAGGCAAATAATAATAATAATAATAATAATAATAATAGTTGAGAAGGCTTATACTGGTGGAAGGACAGAGAAAAAATGAAGCCATCAGTAAAAGTTAACATCAGGCAAATAGGTATAATCAAATTACGAAGTTCATGCTGAACCGGTACAGTGATTCACCAATATGAAAGAAGAACTGTGTTCAAAATGTCTGTCATAATGAAATGTTATGAAATGAACTATATTAAAAACCTGCCATTTTAAGGATTTTTTATTTTTAAATTCTAACACAGTAATACAATGATAGTGTATATAGATATTTTCAATTGAAAAAATATAATAATGTATTCTATTATGTTAAGTATTGCTTTAGAGATTTGAGAAGGCAGTGATCATGAAAGAAATTTAACCAGTTAGTTTGTATTTAGTGTTGTGTCACCTAAGCAGTTCTACTGGTAGCTTTACTTTCATGTGTTTCATTAATTAGACTTCTTAGTATATTTTATGATAAAGATACTTTTGCCAAAACAGAACCTCCAAATTGATATCTAAGAAATGTATTCATCATTGTCTAAAGAAGAAACAATAAAAAAAATAACCATTTGGCTGAATAGGTGTAATAAGAGCCCATAAAATCAAAAAATTTCAGGGAAATCGCCTAGAAGAGACCAATTACAGTAAGCAACAAGTATCACATTCAGATGAGAAGGACCAAAGGAAACCATGTTCTAAAAGAATCTGAGTCAAATTCACCTGATTTCTCTATATTATGTGGCTCCATCTTCTCTGTTAATCACATCTGCAGACTGATTTTTAAAAGACTTAAATAAAGTCCTTGAGATGACTGAAATGAGATGACTGAAAAATTCAACTAGATTTCTTCACTTGTCCAACAAATTGCTGGTGTGGGGCAGAGTGAGACATCATGATGATTAAGGCTTGGAGCTTGTGCCAAGTGCTTATTAACAGAATTAAGAGCTGGTTATGTTAGAGGTAGTGATATAGAATCAGCTAGAATAAAAACACTAGTTCTGAGACTGTTGATCATTGAGGGAAGGAGTTGGAATTAGGAATTATTCTCCAGGAAAAAAAATGCTTCAAAATTCAGTAACATATGTATAACCATTAGAATGACTCATATTCACTGCACAAAGCTCAGATTATCTAAGGGTTTTAGTATGTCAAATGTAACTCTGTCCTTTCAAAAGCACATTGGAGAATGAATGAGATATTGAACTTGGAATGAACTTGAATCCTTCACATTTATAAAATATTTAAAATTTTCAACATTATAAACCTTTATTATTTGAACACTATTCACTTCTTATAAATCACACATAATGAATATTGAGTTCACAATTGAAATGAGGTCTAGCGATGACTTTTTCCAGCAAAACCATCATCATCCAATGGCTTATTTGCATTATAATTAAAATGTTTGGAACTTAAATGTCGGGGTGGTAGAAGAATGAAGAGATGCAAACTCACTGGTTTATTACTAGCTCCAAGTTATAATAGTGAGAATTGGCATCGCAGAGCAACAGTGAAAAAATGAGCATATTGAAGGTGTCAGAAATCATTATGAAGGGATCAGCTTGATGGGTGGGTATGGAGGGAGGAAGAGGGGTTTTTTGAATATTACAGTAGAGATTTGATTTTATCTAATTATGAAATTACATATGTGTGTAATAGATAGGTACAATTCAGGTGATACTATAAAAAACAAAACAGAATTGCCTAAGTTTTACTTCTGAGAACAATGGATCATATCCAGTAAATTTATGTTTTTTTTTCCTTATACTGCTGAGTTTTATCTATAGTGTTAAGAAGAAAATTTTGAAAAGAAACTTCAGAAAGTGACTAGAAAAGAACATTTCATTACAGGAAAATAAGTGTCAAATTTGTTAACTGCTTGTCATCACTTATGTCATGCTTAAACACCCCTATACAATTGTATTAGAGTAATACAATAATAATTCAATACACAAGACACAGATTATTTGCTTAGGTATATTAATATTATAATTCTCAGAAGTTTTTCACTATAAAATTTATTTTAGAAAAATAAAGTATCAAAACTAAAGCATCTATGTAGAATATGAGAGAATATATTAGTTAAGTGACAAGAAAGTATTGGAGGGCTTTTAGGTGAATTTGGATTTCAATATGTGTAATGTCAATAAGGTAAATAGAATTATACAAAAAAACATAGGGGCCGTTAATACATGAACTTTTCAAATATATGGATAGGGCAAATATGCCATTGAAAGAGTGATAGAAAGAGGAAATCAGTATTAGGCTAGCAGTCGTTAATTATGTTTACTATAATTTCAAAAATAAGACATGTTATCCAAAAAATAAAATTGAACCACCAAATTACTTAAGTATACTCTAAACTATTTTAAAATTAGACTGTGTCTTTTTTATTTAAATTACTTCCCATATGTATTTATCCAACTATTGTGTTATGGATATAGATAACCAAATTTGTAGTCATTGAGTTTGAAATTTCATTAAGAACATTGCAGAATTATATTCCTGTCAAAGTATATTGTAACTGATAAAATTTTATTCAGTTTTATATTATTCTAAAGAAAGGATGTTTCATTCACCCTTTGGAGAGCAATTAAAAAATATTCTACTCATCAGGAACCAAAAAGAAGCAGGGATAGCAATTTTCTTCTTAGAAAATTAAACATTGCACAAACACAGATCAGGAAATACAAAGGTCACTATATATTATTGAAATGAACAATTCAACAGGAATGAATAACAATTTGAAACATATAAAACACTATATATTGTATGCACTCAAACTCATAAAACAAATACTATTTGATATAGCACACTTCATCTTAGTCAAAATGCCAAGAAGTGATGATACTTAATATAAAAGATCAATTATATACCAACACATAGTCCCCACTTAAGTGCCCACTTAAGTGCCCACATTGATAAATACATTCTTTATTTAAACAAAAAATAACAGAATACCCTCAGAGCTGAGCCAAATCCTCCAGCAAATGGACTTAATAGATATCTAGAGAATTTTCTACCCACTATGAGAGAATGATTATTGAAGCACATAGAACTTTATCCAGAAAAAACCACATACGCCTTCATAAATACAACGAATTAAAAAAATCCAAAGAATTGAAATAACCCGTCTATACTGTATAATTATAACACATGGGATCTATATGTCTATACTGTGTAAACATAGCACATGGGAACCAGAATTCAATAGCAAAAGAAAACATAGAAATTTTAGAAACACCTGGATATTAAATGACACACTGATGCATACTCAATGGGTCAGTCAAGAAATCAAGGAAGAAATTTTTAAAAAATCCTAGAAATTCCTAGAATTTAATGATAATTCCAGTGTAACATACCAGCACTTCAGGGAAATATTGAAAGAAGTTTTAAGAGGAAATTTTATGGTTGTGAATGCTAACATTAGAAAAACAGAGCAAGTTCAAATCATGAACTTCAAGGTCCTAGAAAAGCTATGAAGTTCAAAACCAAACTTGGTACAGGGAAGAGATTCATAAAAATCAGAGTAGAAATTAATGAAATAGAGACTAACAAAAACACAAATATCCTATGAAATAGGGGACTATTTTTAGAAGAATAAACAAACCCATAGTTAAATTTACCACAAAAAGGAAAAGACTCCTATCACTGCACTCAGAAATGAAAACATGAAATCAATAGACACTGCCAAAATCCAGAAGATCATTAATGTTTACTATGAAAAATTGTATAAAACAAACTGGAGAATCTTAAAGAGATGGACAGATTCCTAGACACATGAAACTTACAAAAACTGAACCAAAGAGACATAAAAACTCTGAAAAGTACAGTAACAGTCAGTGAAATTGAAGCAAAATTTTTTAAAAATCTGCTAAATAATAGGTTCCCAAAACCTGCTGAATTCTCCACTCATTCTGCAAAAACCTCAAGGAAGATATAGTACAAATATTCCTCAAAATCTTCAATAAACTTGAAAGGCAAAGATTATTACCATACTCATCCCAGGAAAGGAGTATTACCTTGATACCAAAAGCAGACAAGACCCAAATTAAAACAAGCAAGCAAACAACAGTACACTCTCTTCAATGAACATATATGAAAAAATATGCAACAAAATACTGGTAAGCAGAATGCAATAAAACATCATAAATATCATATATTATGACAAAGTAGACTTCATCCTCAGGATATAAGCATGGTCCACATATGCAAATCAATATATATAGTACAACCAGAAGTGACAGCATGAACAAAAATCACATGATCATCTCAACAGAGCATTCTTTGACAAAACCTAGCATTCCCTTGTGATAATACCTGTTGATGAAAATTGCTATAGAAGGATGTTATCTTTTTTTTTCCTTTTTTTTTATCGCTACCGGGAATCAAACTCACGACCTCGTGCTTGCAAGGCAGGTGCTTATGCTACTGAGCTAAATCCCCAGCCCCCAAAGGATGTTATCTTAATCATACAAATGTCATTCATGATAAACCTACTGCCAACATCATATCAAATGGGGAAAAACCCTAATTTTTTCCTTTTAAAATCGGGAACAAGACAAGAATATTCACTATTACAATTCCTGTTCAACATGGTACTTGAAACATTAGCCAGAGTAATCAAGCAAGAGAAAGAAATAAAGAGTTGTGTATAAGAAGGGCCAAAGACAAAAAAATTCCTAGTCATATTTATAAAGGACAGAAAATGACATATTGTTTAACTAAATTAATGAAGAATGAAGCAGATATTTTATGTAAATAATAATTCTACAACTAAAAGTCTTTTTAGGACTTATGTATGGTATGTACAAAATAAATTTGAAACATGTTAATTATATACATGTGTGTGTATACACATATACATGTATGTATGTGTTTTGAAAGATAGAAAAATAATTTTAATTTTATTGAGTTGTTGTCTCTAGGTATTGTTCTAGATGATAAAACTATGAGAATAAATGAAATGCAAAGGTCTTTTAACTCATGGAATTTCCTGAATATATAAGTAGAAATTACATTAGAAAAATTTATAAATGTAGAAGACTGTTATTAAACAGGAAGTAGGGAATAAGGCCGAGGGGATGGGGGTGCAAAGATGACTAATAAAAGGGCTGAATACAATCCAAACGGGTTATAAATGTTGAAAAACTCCACATAATAAAGTGGTAGAGGGCATGCAAAGGGGTAGGTGATAAAGGGACAAAAAGGATCAAAGTATGTTATGTGGATGGATCAGTTTCATTGTCTCAACAAAAAAAAAGACATGGGTATGTGTAACCATCCAAGATAGATGCTCTAAGGGCTACTGAGAAATAAACATCGGCCTCAGAGTGGATGAAACGATTTCACTCTTGAAGAATGGAGAGTTTATTTGAAAAATAAGGAATGAATGTAGTATACCATGAATATATGGTCATTTATATTTAGTGAGTTTTAGGGAAAAGATGCTGTATATACAGGAATACAGATCAGAGAGAATAAAAAGTAGAGTATCATCAAAAGTAGCAAGTCCACACCGCTGAATAATTGCTTTATTGTTTTTGAAATGTTCAACGTTGAACATGCACCAACTCCTGCTTCCTGAAACTGTTTCCTACTTGCCATGCAAAAACGCAATGGGAGCAAAATAAGGTTTCTGATGCACTTTGTAAGTTAATAAAATACATTTTATGATGCATGTATTGACTGTTTTCACAGCCCATACCTCATTATCATAGCAAGATATATCTTATCTTGTATCATAGCATGGCACATGATTGAAGAGAGTGGACCTAGTATGAGAACAGTTCCACAGTTGAACTGTCACCATTAACAGTTGTGCACTTAGTATCGCTTTAATGGTACATGACATTAGTACCAAGGCACTGGTACTTTAATTTTGTGTTCACTGCTAATGTTACATGAATGTATAAATCTATTCTCATAATTTCTAAAGATTCTGGTGAAAATAAATGTCAACTATCAGAAAAATCTTTACAAAACACAAAGTATTCCTGGAGGGTTATTATTCCTTTTTTTGATAATGACAATTGAGTTTTCTAATCTCCTAGGCTCTCTTTTATAACATGCCTCAGTGTAAAAGCAGACATTTGTCTGCACCAACCAGCATTGATCTAGCTACCATGAATTGGACGAAGCTCTTAATACTTTGGTCTTATGAGTGATAAAATCTTCCGTCTCTGATCCAAGAATCTTGTATGTTTTATCAGCAACTATCAAGGTGTGGCAGGCTGATATTTTATATTGTGAATAGAGAAAACTACTAGACCTTTCCTACATTCTGACATGGTCTACAAGGATCCATAATCAGTTCTTAAATCTTACCTGATACATCGCTACACACCTACAGATGAGAATCTCTGAGGATATAGCCTCTGAAGTCCTGAGAGCTCCCCATGTTATCTGCATGAATGTAGATAAGAACCACACTTTTGCACAATAGCCTGCCATCAGCTATTTAAGCAAGTTATATATCTTTTACTTTTGAAAGTGTAGGAAATTTAGAGAGGAAGAGTACAGAAAGATCTGTTGGCAAATTAAAAGACGAATTTTATTTTAAAATTGTTAAACTGTTTTTTCTTAAATAAGGTAGAAATGCCCTTAAGCCTCCTTTTTAAATTTATTTTTTTCTGAAATACCAAATACTTTATTCTGGTTTATATGGGTGGAATTCAAGACTGATTTTGAAAATGCTTACGTGTTTCTTTTTAGACGTGCAAAGTTGATGATTCTTGTTTACTTTTACCTGATAACCAGGTGTCATGAATCTCAGATTTTCTGATGTAATGGACTTTTATTTTTCTTCATTCCTTGCTATTTTCATTTTTTGTTCACGGGTTATTCTTAAACCAGGCACATTTCTAAATTTTTCACATATCTATTATTCCTGTTATGCATATTTTACCATTTTCTCCAAAAATATAGTCTCACGAAGGTACACAGGGATGTATATAATATGTTCAGCAAAAGGCCTATTATCTGAGCAGAGAAAGACTTTGTCTTACCTATGGGAAACATCTAAAGAAGGAACAAGTTATTTGGTAGAGTAATGTATAAGATTATTGTTTGGCAAGCAAGAAACCAGGACATGAATATTGTCTATTGTTATAATTGGAAACCAACTGTTTCACTGCTTGAGATACAGAAATTGCTTATTCCAGAAACTTGGCTTTTAACCTCAAATTAGCTCTTTTATAGTTCTTTTTTTACTTTAGAATTATTAAACTTTTAACAAAAAAGCATATACAGTCTTCAAAGCATAAAAATCATTCATTTAAATGTGATGTGTTAGAGAAAGCACTGCATTTAAGAATGTGGTGCAACAGGAATCAAGGCATCTCTCAGGGGTTCTTGTCAATTAGATTCAGGAGAAGGCTGACAGTGGTCAGCAGTGATATGTAAAGAATTACAAAACCATGGAATATATTATTCAGTGTGAAAATAAATATAAATGAATCAAGGTAGAAAAAACTCTGGAGTGAATGTAAAATTTTGAAGGGAAAAATCATTCCTGTAGAAGTTCATTTATATATTTTTTTCAACACAATATACATCCAGAATTACACACACTATTTTGTCAAATTCTCACACTGCTTATGAATAAGAATGAGTTATGAGTAAGATAGACTTTTGTTATTGAATCTTTCAAAATACTGCCAGATAGATAGACTGTCATCATTCATCATTTCGTGTTTTTCATCTTGACAGAAAAAGTTAATTTGAGTTTGAAATTAATTAATTGGGAATAAATCATCTTTAGATAACACTATATCCCACCTAGACAAGTGAAAAGGTAATGTGGACCTAGTTATTAATATTTCTCTATTCTCATATTCATAACTTTCCACTTTGTGTATTAAAAGCAGACAGAATCAGACCATAGCGTATTCCAAAGTCAGCCTGGAGTTCTTATCAGTATTTAATCAAATATTCTCAATCAGGAAAATGAACATAAAAGAATTATATTTATATCCAAGATTATAATACACTTTATTGTGTTGCTTTTGGAGTTATTTAAATATACAATTGTCAAGAATACAAAATTTACCTTCTCCACCACCCTTATGTGATATTTAATATCTTACATTTATCATTTCTTTTAAAAATCAATCATTAATCAGGAGGCAGAGGCATGAGTTTGAGGGCAGCATGGAGCTACAGAGCAAAGTTGTGTCTCAAAAAAAACCTAACTAACTAACTGAATAAATAAATAAATGAAGGTTAGAATATGCTCCAGCTTTATAACAATAACTTTTTTTACGAATTTGTGACTCAACATTTTGTATTTTCTAAATGAGATCCTTCAATTATTCTAAAAAAGAGTTTGAAAAAACATGCACAATACAACATTGTTAAACATTCAGTTTTAATTTATTGACATTAAATAATGAGCCAAATTTTTTCATTTAGTATACCTCAATTGTATTAAGAAAATCTATGCAGATTAGGTAAAATAATTACTTTTTACAGCTATCCATTATACAAACTACCAATAATAATACACATACATATCTATATAAATGAATTGCAGATAGTCTTAAATTTTCATATTTAGTAGAGTAAGATTTAAGAATCTGTATTTTGATATGCAAGGTTATTTCTAACAGCTCTTCTGGTATTTCAGAGTAGAGAAATCTCAGACACGCCACTTCATATACAAACCAGAAAGGAGGAAGCCTTTCCAACCAAGTTATGCATGACTTGTGTAATGAGGGACGTGGGGTATAGTTCTAGGACAGTGCCTAACACGGGATGATTGGTCACAATTACCAATCATTACTTTGATCATCCTTTATGTGAATTTTCAATCAATTATTCATTATTAATTTGTGGTTTTAACTCAAAACATAAAATTCTGCATTATGTTTCATTCACAATACATGTTATAGGACCTTCTTATTATTTCCTGAAAAGGAATTGAAATCACGAGTAGAATTTAAATTCTGCAATCTTTACATCTTGTGAATTTTAAGGAAGCTTTTTTTTTTTTTGGTACTGGGGTTTGAACACTCAACCTTGTTCTTGCCTGGCAGCAGACACTTATGCCGCTGAACGAAATCCCAAGCCCCAAGGAGGTGCTTTTGAATAATTTTCATCGAGATTAATTGTACAGCTGAATTTCAAAATAAAAGATTTCGAGAAAAGTCTGATGGAACCTTCTATGTCTCTCCTAGGTAGGATTAATGTTTCCTCCTTGCTCACATTATGCCTTTTTACCGGTTTGCCACAGTCATCATTTATCAGTACCCTTTCCGGTGTATCTTGTGTCATATTTAGAGTAATCTGGAGGAAAATATGTTATTCATTTAAATTATTATTAATTTAATTTAAATTACGCTAAATTATTTAACTTTCTGCCTTGAACATTACAAGTACTAAATATGTATTTGTGGGGTGAAATCAAATGTTTATTATACTCTGTACATTTAAAAATGGTAAATTTGCATTGTGTCACTTAACCGTTTATTCCTGTGGTCATCACTGATGTTGTGAGTCAGATACTTCTAGGCGTGCGGCAGGTTTTATTTGCTGTCGCCGTGATGATAGGTTTTAACTAGTATGAGCCCATAGAACACAATATATGTGAATGCTGAGCGTTCAGTTGTCAATGCGGGAACTCACAGAGTCCTCGCTTCTCTTGGTCAAGGCAACCTGCAGTGCTGTGTGTTGCAATGTTGTTTTCCTACAGGCTGGTGACCTGAAGTAGGCAGAGATGTCTTCCTGTCATTCCGGGTGACCATGTCAGGTATGTGTGAAAGAGAAATATTTTTATATCAAACTACTTACATTTTAGGCATTTTTTCCTTGATTTTATTATCACCTACCTTATTGTAGTGGATACAAGTTTCCACCATGATAGAATTAAAAGAAAAAAATGTAAATGAAAATATTTCAAAAGGAAAAATATAAAACACAGGACACGGTGACTCAGAAAAAAGGTACAAATACAGAATTCCTGCTCCCAATAAGCCATACTTTGCCTCACCCTGGAAAGCAAGGAGGCTTCTTTAGTCTTTCTTAGGATATGGCTTTGAGTATCAGGCCAAAAAAATAAAATATAAGTGTGCATTAATAAAAATATTCATGTAATTTATATATATATATATATGTAGTTAATATCAGTTTAGATCAGATCCAATTAATTGTACACATACATGTGCATATGAGAGTATAATATATAAATATAAATATGATACATAGTGTGACAACAGTGAGCAATTTATCAGAAGTGTTATAAAGATCTAAGGTGACTTTTATCTTAAAGAACTTTTTAAAGCTCATATTTCATAGTTTTCCTATCTGCTCCTATTGTGTTTATAAGATAACTTCCAAATATTAGGAATTTCAAAAGAACATAATACATTTAATCTGTGGAAGGGATAAACAAAAAACTAGATAATGTCCTATTCTTTAAACACAATGGGTATTTTAGCTAACAAAAAGTCCCAACGAGAGGATTCATACAAATCTATATTTTTTACTGAGGAAATAACACAACTCTTTCATACTTAGTGATCCATTTTTGGTCCTAACAGGGAACATTGCAAAATACATTCTTTTCCAGTTTTCATTCCTTGAATATCTCCAGGTGACATGAATTTCATGCAAAAAATTCTAAACATGCTTATCTTTGGCATAAATATGTTAATGACTTAGTGTTTCAAGTGCAATACTGGAGAAAAAGATTAGCAAAACACCTGCCAAATTGGATTTTATCGGTATTTTTACTAATTTAATCTCATTCACTTATTTTTGTATCATAAATGTTTCTCCTCAAGAAGTTTTGATTCAGTATTTCAATTTAGTATTAACATCATACTACATAAAGTATATAAAAGAGATACAGAGTCAGGAAAATCATACAAGTAAATATTTTACAATGTGTGAAAACCCTTTAATAGAAAGGGCAGCCAAATGTTTTGCACTTACATTTACACCCCAACAGTCCCTTAATAACACTCAGGACTTTTCCTCACAGTTCTGAGATTGATTTGGCTTGGATAGGCAGTTCACACTACAGGTGCTTCCTACAATCACATTCTGCCATGGCTGGGGTTTCCACAATGATGGAAATTTTCTACTTGTATTACTGACATCTGACCTGGGAAGATCAAACAACTGGGGTGAGTATTGCTTAGCCCCTCTAGTACTTCTGTCTCTAACTCTGTGTGCCCTTAATATTAGGTCTTTCTAGGCAGCCTCAGGCTGGCTATCCTTCCTATTATTGCATAGCCAAGCCCCCTGAGACTGTGTTCCACAAGCGATCAGCAGATTCGCCAAAGCTGAGTGTGTGTGTCCTTCTGTAACCTACACCAGGACTCACACAGCGACGTGTCCTCTTCTGTATTCGCTGAGATTGTCAAGTGTTCACCCAGTTTCAAGGGTATCGGCGTTATTTGCAGCCATGATTTTCAAGTAAGTACAGCTGAGATAAAAATCAGCATTATGGCTTTAGAGATCTAGTATGCTAAAACTGTCAGCTTCTAAAGATCCAGAATACGAAGTTAGGAATTCGTTTCATCTGAAATAAGTCACAAAACAACAGCATTCAGCCCAGTGAAGCAGGACTTCAGAGCGAATTCCTGTGGTTGAACTCCTCAGCATGAAGCAATTTTACTGCGCAAGCCACTTTCTATCACCTGATGCTTCCTCTGCTTCCTCAGCAGCTGAGGCATCAATTGTCTCGAATTTCACTTCCATTCAGAGCAATAATGTGTTATTGATGGTGAGACATGTGTGCTTGGCATTTAGAATTCCTGCAAGGCAGCTGTTTCATTTCTTCCGACTATTAAACTGATTAGTGGAGAAGATTAAATATAATATTTGTTTGAGACCAAATAACATGGAACTTGGCAGGCTGTACAATTGGAGTTTTGAAAAAGAAAAACTGGTTTAAAGAATGATATTAAACTGTTTTGAATGATAAAGTAACATAAAGTGGGATTTTTATGATTAAACCGACATCTAAGTAAAGGAACTATCGATTATTTTTTAAGTTGGCTGCCATTGAAATGGGGGCAATTAATTAAAGATGGAGAATAAGCAAAATCTTGCAGTGCTTCTGCTGCTGGTGCCCTGTGACTAATTTAAATCTTTTAAAAGCCACAGATTGTAAGTTTCTAGAGATAAAGCATACAGGAAATTTTTCAGGGCTGGTAAACCTAAAGTTGTAGGGGAAAAAAAGCAGAGAAACGGCTGGCTCTCTTTAGATATGTCCTTTAAGAGTAATAACAATCTAATTATAGAGAGTATGGTTGCTACTACCAGTTGAAAGCATCTTGTGGATTTAAAAAACAAATTGAATTAAAGAAACATGGCTAATGTAACTATAGCATCTGTGGTTCTTATGGGTTTATTCAGTCAAAACCAACATATCTATCAAGGTGACCCTGAGTAAGAGGAATCTATGTTATCACCGGCATGATTAGAAAATCATCATTTCCCAAAAGATCATATAAATGATTATTTCTTTATATCCTAGAAAATGCCATCAAAAACTCAACTTAACCCAAAGCATTTTTAAACTTACTTCATGTTTGTAAAATGCTCCCAGCAAATTTAAGACTGATAGTGTTACTTCCTTTCTACATTTCTTACATTTGGCAAGTAGAGTAGCACTTGAACAGCATATTCATAATTAACTATTATTCTCAAGAATTATTTTAAATTAGGCATTTGACATTCCATGTCTGTGAAACTTAATCTTCTCAATTTCTACATTTTTAATTAATCAATTTTTTAAAGATAAATTTTAGCTATCTAGCTCAAGCTGCCTTTATCTCACTATGTAACTCAGACTGGTCTTGAATTTGTGGTGATCCTCCTGCCTCAGTCTACTATGTGCTTGGATTGCAGGAGTGTAACACTGTGCTTGGCTTACATTCTGCAGTTTAAGCCTTCCCTTGCGTTTGGACTATCATTTGATAATTTGACCTTTTCTTAATCTCTTAATTTGTGTGGAAAAGGCTGGTAAGTGTTCAGGTTTGGTTTTAATTTAGAAGGTTTTGCAATGAAAATAGTTGTGGTATGCACATATTATTTATAATGCATATAAATTATACATTGTAAATACTTCTTTTCTTACAAAACAGCATTTCAACCTTAAGATTTAGATTATATGGACAAAAAATACAGGATTGGTAACTAATGATTAACCAAAGATTAGTTTATTGTTTTTACCTTATAAATTTACCTTGGCTATAGTAAAAAAAAGTACAACTGAGTCAAAATAAGCATTATAATTTCATCATTAAGATTGCTTTTGAATGTTTCTAGGATATATTCAGGTATAGTTGCAAAGATAATTCAAATAAACATGTCTTCAAAAACCAGAAAAACTTGTCATGAGGGTAGAAGGGAAAAACAGTTTTATGACTGAATATTCATTATTTCAGAATGTGATGCACATCATAGGTATTCTGCTGAACAGTTGCAAATGCAATCTGCACATGGCGGCCTGGGCCTCTAATGTTCCAACATGCTCCAATGCTAGGACAAGAGGATTGAAAGTTTGAGCCCAGTTTGCAAGTTAAATGCAAAGCAAAAAAGAAATCCCATCCTACTATGCAGTCAAGCAGGTACAACCCTTTACTTAAATTTTCTAACATAAATACAACTAATCTTCAATCAAAAGGGCTCCATTTATCACACACAGTACATTCAAAGTCTCTTGGTACCTGAAGTGACCATCTGTGTGAGTTAATTACTTTTAACTAGAGAAAAATAAAATTCTCATAGTCTTGTGCCAAGACATGGTCTTAAAACTGGGAGCAGAAAGTCCACCAGATTTATACTTCTATTATCTACAGAAATCAGGAAATAAGGATAATATCTTGGTGATTACATCTTAAAGAGATGGTCCCAAGCACTTAGAAAGACATTCCTGTTCCTAAAGTTGTCAAAACTCTTACTTAATTTTAAAATGATTCACATTTGTATTTATTTAAGAGAATACATGACTTAGAAAAGAAAAACAGAAAGACAAACAACAACAAACTCAAAACAATAACAGTATAGGTTTTCAAAACAAGATTATAGGAATTTAACAATAGTTGTAAAATTGCATATTGTTACCTTCAAAGGGTGCCCATCAATCGAGGAATGGATAAGAAAGATGTGATTCTTTATAAAATAGAGTACTAATAAGCTATAAAGAAAGATTGGATTGGGGATTTTGTAAGTAAGTGGATGTGGACTTGAGACTATACTCAAAAGTGAGGTAAATCAAACTTAGATATGTAAATGCCATATTGTCTCCCTAAAGTAAGAAACTGAAAGAGTAAACATGATCCATAATCTACAATAAATATTTGTTTTAAAGGAAAAAGAATTCAGAAACTCTCTAAAGTAATTCTGTAAGAGAAGGAAAAGTAGCTTCTTTCTTTTTCATCAAGAAAAAGTAATCCTGTGATTTTTCAGTTCAAATTTGTTTTTGTAAGGAAAAGTAGATTCCTATTAGTGACAGAGAAATAGCCAGTTATGTGCTGCTGAATTATCTTTTGTGGCTGAAGGAAGAATCCGTGAAGAAAAGTGATTTTCTGTGGAAGGATGGGGCATGATTCCCTCTCTGGTATGGTTTTGCTTACTCATATTGCCTCATGAAACTGGCTTCTCATCCACAAGAAGTGCTACAGGGAAGCAGAACTTTCCCTTTGTATTTTAGCATTGTTTTCCCAGTATCATTGCCTCTGCATTATACATGAGGTCTCTGACAACTAATGCTCAAATCTAATGCTCACAGCATTGTGGTCAATGGATAGTAAGGTTTAGTGCAAGTCTGCTCTTTGTTTTATTGCAGTAAAATTCCACTAGCAGTAACTTTTCAGGTGAAATTATAATCTAGGGAAGTGATGGAAATTCAAATTCATACAAAGTTTTTTTAGTACATATAGATTTCTATATGTACATTTATGCCCACAAAATAAGTTAATACACACTATTAAGCACTCAACTTCATCCTACACAGAAGAAAGCAATTACAATAGTAATTGGTGGTCTTTGCTATTGTGATACTTCTAAACCAAAACCTTTGAGTTTCCATTTTCATGAAGAAATACTAGTCTTGTTAGAGGCATAGGAATGTGTATAGCTTGCAAAAGAAAATAAAATCCTTATATGTCCTTGATATTGATGAATAAGTAGAAGTCATAAATAAGAAAAATCAAAATATTGGAAGGCTTATTTACATTAAATATATATATATATATATATATATATATATGTGTATATATATACACATATATATATATATATATGTATATAAAACTTTACAGGGTTCTTGAGAACTTTATAACTATCCAAGTTGAATGATGAATAATGCAACAAAGTCACTAATCTGGAACTGATTGATTTAATTTCTTAACTGTATATCAACTCATTTAAACCACCTACCAAAAGAGTGATACCAGTACCAGAAGCAAGGGCAGTATAAACTTACAGACAGTATAGATATTGAAGAAAAAATGGTTCTCTTGTCAAATAACTATGATAGTGAGAGCTATAAGCATACTTAATAACATACCTAATAGATAGATTACACATTATAACTATTGTACTAATAGAGCCATTTTGTTTTGTATCTTTAAACTGAATTGTATTTCATTTAACCATGTAGAAATTGAGGAATTAATTGTAAAATCTGAGATAAAAGCAACAAAAGTTGGAGTGAGTGATTATACAAAGAGGACCTTCAGTCAAGGAACACAGACAGTCTGTGAAATCTAAAAAATTAAAGAAATTGATTTTCTATTAGATCTATCATTGTGATTGCAACCCTCTTCAACAGCTTTATTGTAGCTTCCTAAAGGGTTCTTTGTGAGTTTCTCACCTTGAGAAATTGAAGACTATGAACCTGCCTTGTTTTAAGCTATTAAATACCATAAATGGTCATTTGTTTTATTTGCAATAGAAAACAGATAAAATAATATATTCCCCACTTGGCACATTAAAATTTTAAGATGTGGACAGGACATCTTTTTAAGTTGTGGTGGAGGTAATTTTTCTCTCTATGAAAATTATCAGACTCATTTCTATACAGGCAAGTGATTCTATGTTCTCCTGGAAATCAATAAAAACCAGAAAATAACAAATATTTTAGCATTTTTCCATCCCTAGGAGAATGAAGGTGCTAAATATTTTCCTCCCAACTTCTATATAGTTTTGTTTGAGAATTTCTTCTGGATAGGAAGGTTTAATAAAAATCCACTTATAACCTGATCTAAAATTAATAAATCAAGATTGTGGTTATCTGTCTCAGGTTGATCCAGTCATCATCTTTCTATCGGGAAACAGTCAAAGTTGAAAATATAGAGAGGCTGCCTGACTTGTTGCAAATGTGATGTTCTACCAGGCTGTAAGTTTGTGCCTCATAGAAGGAGCAAGAGAGAAATGACTCAGTTTCTCCTGTACTGGTAACTTTTTGACAGAGGAAGCATTTGAAGGCAAAGTGTTCTGTTCCATTGTCTACCAGGAAAGTCTTAGGTTTGTCTCTGACTTTTGCAGTGATCATGGGCTCTTGGGGATCCAATTTGATAGAGATTGGTCTTTCCTACCTATTGAGGCCTGACAGGACACAACTCATTTTTCAGGACGACATTCCTTCCTCAGTCAGTATGTAGAACTCAAAAGGAATTTTGGGCATTAGAAGATGCTATCTGACTAGGGTAGGCATATGGGCAGAAGGATCTGAAAAGAGCTTCTGTGGCCAAATGCAGGCAATGGGTAGTTCAATTGATTATAGGCATATGGGAGTGAAATTATAGATGATATCAATTGAGACAGTTGATGAGAGTGAAATAGGCAGAATTTTCAGTAAGAATTGGCTACTTTTCCTTTTTTTCTTTTTTGGAGGTCCAGGGAACAGATCGGTCTCATTTTTAACTCCATAAAAGCTCCCTTTTATGCAGTTGGAGACTGTGGATTTTAGCTAATTCTTTCAAATTTATGTTGTGTATCCTTGAAATGATCACGCAACAGACAAAGGGTGGGTGTCCGTCAGAGAGAGACAATTCAGATGCCCACCTGGCAATGCCTTTTGTAAGACTTAGCTAAGGAGGGTGCAAGGCCTCCATGATGCCATAAGTGGATCACCACATAACCACAGGTGAGGGCCCACATAGTCACCAGTACCAGTGCTTTCCAGCCTTGGTGCACAGATGGAGCAGTGTATTGCTCAATCTGTCCATTTCACTCACTCACACAATAATTCATCAGGCACTCAGAGGTTAAACACTCCAACCCCTCTTTCACTGAGGGTGGTCATAACTAGCAAGAGTTGATAAAGGTTTTTTTTTTTTCTTGATCAAGCTCTTTTTTGCTTGAACTGAGCAGGACAGACAGATTAATTAGGGTACCCCCTGAGGTACCAGAATCATGCAGACAGGCAGTCAGGCAGACAGACAGACAATGTCCTCCTCCCTTTGAGATCCAATGTGAGCCACTCTAGTGGGGATCCAGGAATCTTCCTCCAGAACTCTGAGGGGACATGACAAATCTCAATGGCATAATTTCCTGTCAGGACCTGGAGAGGTCCTTGCTTTGACTGTAAAGGCTATGACCAGTGACCAAAGAGGTTAGCACAGTCATTTTTCCTGGCCAACACACCAGATATAATGGCAAGCAGAAACATCAAAATGATGCACGGAATTTGGAGGCAGATTTATTTTCATCAAAAGGCATTGATTGGGGTCATTCCCAGAATATCAGACCCTGCTCTTTGGTGGTCAAGGCTTATATGAGATAAGCAAGCAGAAAGTAGAGTCAGAATGGCTTGTCAATTGGAAATTAGTGTATACAGTATAGAGTGCATCATTGTGAAAGCTATGCATCACAGAGAACAGTTGTTTCTAAGAGACTGATTAAGGGGATGCATTTTCTGTTACAGTTTGAAGCCATAGGTCCTGATACCAGAATACTGTTTCCTTCTATCAGTCTCCTCCCTTTTGTCTCTGCTTTGTGGCCACTATGGAATGAGAAACTTTTCTCCACCACACTTTGGGGCCAGCTGTATTTAAACTGAGCCCATTGAAATCTGTGAGCCAACTAAACCTCTCTTCTTCAAAATTGCAGGTGTAGCCTGTTTTGTCCCAGTGACTGGAAAGTAACTACTATGATTATGACTCACCAATATAGAAATGACAATATAGGAATCACCATACTAAGAGAATGAAAAACAAATACCATATGATCATCTCATTGGATGTAGAAAAATCATTTGACAAAGTTAAATGTCTTTTTCTGATAAATGCTAAAACAATAATATCTATATACAAAACTTCATAGCTATTATCATATAAAGCTGAAAGATTTCCAGGAACAAGACAAGGATGTCCAATCTTCCCATTTTTTAAAAACATTTTTCTAATTATTCTAATTAGACATGTTTAAAGAAAAGAAATAAAAATTTTCAAGCAGGAAAAGATGTGAAATCATTTCTGATCTCTGGTGACATGATCTTTATATTAAAAATTCTAATGACAAAAATAAATTACCATAACCAATAAACCCAGTAAAGTTGCAGGTTACAAAATTATCATTCAAAGATAGTATCACTTCTTTAACTCAAGATTAAGGAATCTGATAAAGATATTAAGAAATCATTTCCACCTGGACATGGTGACACATGCCTGCAATTCCAGCATTTGAAAGGCTAAGGCAGAAAGATCACTGTGAGATTAAGGCCAGCTTAGGCTACAAAGTGAGTTCAAGACCAGCCTCAACTGCATAATAAAACCCTGCCTCAAAAAGAAAAGAAAATCAGCTTCATTTATATACCAACAAAATTTTAAAAATAAAGTTTAATGAAGAAGGTTAGAGATGGGTACACTGAAAACAAAATAAATAAATAAATAAATAAATAAATAAATAAATCACTGAGAGAAAGTTTACAACACAATAAGTGAAAAAGTAGCCAGGTTCATGGATTGAAGGAATTAACGTTGCTTAAATATAGGCATTACTGAAAATAATTACAAAGCTTTGCAGGTATATCAAAATGAGTCATTGAACAATGCAACCCTTATTCAAATTGCAATTCCATTTTCCTGAAAATAAAAAAAGCTGTAATCTTGAAGTTTATGTTAAACAACAAAAGTCCCTGAATTGTTGAAGCAATCTTGGGGGAAAAAAAAGGGCTTAAAGAACTACACTATAGCAGAATCCCAGCACACAGAAAGGGGCTTTGAGCCTGCTCCCAGGTGGTAAGACCAAGTGCTGTGTCCGAGACCACCCAGAACCCCACACAGGGACAGGGGTCTAACCAGGCCATGCCCAGTGAACTTATAAAAACAGAATATTGAATAGAGCAGTACCATTAATCAAAACTGAGCAAAACAGTGATAAAAATATTTGCCTTCATAGAGATGGTAGAAGGAAATCACCCTTACTTGCCACATTGCATACATTCATCCTCCTAAGAGATACTCAGACCTCCAGTTCCCACATGTTATTGGGCGGGGATGGATCAATGTCTGATTCTTAGCTCATGCACCCGCAGGACCCCAGCTGGTTAGCAGGGTGGTGAGTAGGCTGCCTGTTCTCCCAGTGCCCCAAGTTCCAAAATGATGTAGAGCTCAGGAATTGCTGATAGTTCTTGCCTTGGTGAGGCCCCCAGGTTCTTACCAGGGCAGTGAGTAGGCTGCCTGTTCTCCCTGTGCCCCAAGTAAGGATAGAACTTTTACAAATAACAAAGCAGCATGAAGTGACAATCCAACAGCTTCAATATGATGCCAAGAGCAACAATATGAGATTAATAGGCATCAGTGAAGAAGCAGGAGTCAATGCAAAAGACATAGCCAAAATATTCACAGAAGTAATAGAAGAAAATTTCCCAAACATGGGGGGAAAAGCTGATACACAGATAAATGAGGCATATAGAATGCCACACAGTCACAATCAACATAAATCCACACCCAGATACATAATAATTAAGATCTCAGACATGCAGTGTAAAAACAGAATACTAAAAGCTGTTAGAGAAAAGACAAAACTCACCTATCAAGGAAAGCCCATTAGAATCACAGCAGACTTTTCAGCACAAACACAAGTCAGGAAGAGCTTAGCATCAGGTATTTCAAGCCCTGAAAGAAAACAACTTTCAAAACAGACTGTTGTACCCAGCAAAACTTTCATTCAAATTTAATGGAGAAACAAGATACTTCCATGAGATAGGGCAACTGAAGAAATTCACATCCACCAAACCAACCCTAGAAAGAGTACTGAAAGACATACTACACTGAGATAAAAATGACCACAATCCCCAAAACAACAGAAAGAAACCACCAGGTAGGATAAGCAATTAAATAAGGGGAAAAGCAGAAAGCAAACAACTGGAACATGACATGGCAAAGTCAAGCCAATATATATCAGTGATATCCATAAATGTAAATGGCCTCAATTACGTATAAAAAGAAATAGACTGACAGAATGGATCCAGAAACATGATCCCACAATATTCTGTAAACAAGAAACACATCTGACCCAAAAGGAAACTCATAGATTACAAGTTAAAGGATGGAAAATGGTATTTCATGCAACAGGAACCCAGAAAAAAGCAGGGGTAACTATTCTAATTGCAGAAAACTTGAACTTCAAACCTAAAATGATTAAAAGAGATAAAGAAGATTACTACATACTTGTTAGTGGAAAAATTCAAGAGGAAGAACAGACAATTATAAATATATATACACCAAATACAGGAGCAACCAACTATGTAAGACAGACACTAACGGACATGAAAAACCAAATACACAAGAACCCATTTATTACAGGGGATCTTAAAAGCCCATTGTCACAAAGAGATAGATCAACTAGACAAAAAGTCAAGGAACAAATAACAGAACAAAATCATACCTGTGAGCAACTGGACTTAGTAGATGTTTATAGAGTATTCCACCCAACCACATCAGAATACACATTCTTCTCAGCAGCGCATGGGACATTCTCCAAAATAGACCATATATTATCCCATAAAATATTCTTAAGTAAATGAAAAGGTATTGAAATCTTACCATGCATAATATCTGACTGTAGCACACTGAAATTGGAAATTAATGGCAAAAGAAATTGCAAAACCTGCACAAATACATGGAAATTAAATCACAACCTTTTGAACAACCAGTGGGCTACAGATGAAATTAAAGAAGAAATAAAGCAACACGTACAATTCAATGAAAATACAGAAACAACATACTGTAATATATGGGATGCAATGAAAGTGGTCTTAAGAGGGAAATATATAGCAATAAATTGTCATATGAAGAAAACAGAATGAGCACAAATAAACAACCTAATGTTCCATCTCAAACTTCTAGGAAAAGAAGAGCAAGCTAAACCCAAGTACTCATAGAAGAGAGGAAATTGTAAAGATTAGAGCAGAAATCCATGCAAATAAAACTAAAAAAAATACAAACAATTAATGAATCAAAAAGCTGGTCTTTTGAAGAGAATAAACAAAATTGACAAACCCCTAGCTAACCTTATCAAGAGAAAGAAAGAAAAAACCCAGATTCATGCAAAAGAACTGAAAAGGGGAAATTACTACAGATCACATGGAAATTCAAAAGATCATGAATACCTACTTTGAAAATCTCTACTCACATAGAGTGGAAAACACAGAGGATATGGACAGATATCTAGAAACATATGAACTACCAAAGCTCAAGCAAGAAGATATAGCAATTTTGAACAATCCAATATCAGCTATTGAAAATGTAATTAAAAACTTACCAACAAAGAAAAGCCCAGGTCCAGATGGATTCAAAGCTGAATTCTATAAGAAATTTAGATAAGATTTGATGCCAATACTCCTTTAAGCTCTTCAATGAAATTGAGAAGAAAGCAATCCTCCCTAAATCATTCCTGGAGGCTAGTATTACTCTGATACCAAAACTAGAGAAACATCCAACTAAAAAGGCAAACTGTAGACCAATATCACTAATGAACATTGAGGAAAAGATTCTCAATAAAATACTGGCAAATAGAATGCAGCAAATCATCAAGAAGAATATACATCATGAAAAAGTGGGGTTCATTCCAGGAATGCAAGGATGGTTTAACATATGAAATCAGTAAATATAATACACCATATCAACAGAGCCAAAAACAAAAAACACATGGTCATCTCAATAGATTCAGAAAAAGCTTTTGACAAAGTCCAACACATATTCTTGATAAAAACCCTTCAGAAACTTGGAATACATGGTGTCTACCTCAATCTTATAAAGGCCATCTATGACAAACCAACAGCCAACATTATACTAAATAAATCGACAAAAACTGAAAACTTTCACTTTAAAATCAGGAACAAGACAAGGATGTCCACTATCACCACTCCTTTTCAATATAGTTCTGGAAACACTAGCCAGGGCAATCAGACAAGAGAGAGAAAGAAAAGGAATAAAGATAGGAAAGGAAGAAGTTAAATTATCACTATTTGCAGATGATATGATACTCTGTATAGAAGACCCAAAAAATTCCATTAAAAGACTACTAGAAGTAATAAACAAGTTCAGCAGTATAGCTGGATACAAAGTCAGTGCTCAAATATCAATAGAATTCCTTTACAGAAACAAAAAACTCATCAAGAGAGAAATTATGGAAATATTGCCCTTTACAATAACATGTAAAAAAATGAAATACTTAGGAATCAACCTAACTAAAAATGTAAAAGACCTATATGCTGAAAATTATACTACACTGAAAAAGGAGATTGAAGAGGATATTAGAAAATGGAATGATCTTCCTTCCCTTGGCTAGGAAGAACCAACATTGTGAAAATGGCCATACACCCCAAACTATTATACAGATTTAATGCAATTCCAATCAAAATACCATTGGAGAGAAAACACTCCTAAAATTCATTTGGAAACAGAAGAAACCTAGAATAGCAAAGGCAATTCTGGGCAACAAAGGCAAGGCAGGAGGCATCTCAATTCTTGACTTGAATCTATACTACAAAGCCACAGTGATAAATTCAGCATGGTACTGGCAAAGAAATAGACCTGAGGATCAATGGAACAGATTAGAAGATGCAAGCATAACTACAAAGCCACCTGATATTTGACAAAGGGGCTAAATATGTCCACTGGAAGAAGGACAGCCTCTTTAATAAATGGTGTTGGAAAAATTGGCTCTCCACATGTAGAAGACTGAAACTAGATCCATGCATATCACTATGCACAAAACTAAGGTTTAAATGGATTAAAGACCTCAATATTAAAACAGAAACACTAAATCTACTGGAAGACAAGGTAGGTAGAAGTCTTGGAGACATAGGGATAGGCAGAGAATTTATGAACAAAATGCAAACTCCATGGGAAATACTTCAAAGAATCAACAACTGGGATCTCATATTATTGAAAAGTTTTTGCACTTCAAAGGAACTCACCAACAGAGTGAAAAGAAAACACAGAGTGGGAAAGAATTTTAGCCAGCCACCTCTCAGACAAAGGACTTATATCTGGAACATATAAATAATTGAAAAACACCCAACCCCCCAAATTCAAAGACCCTCTCCAAAAATGGGTAGCTGAGATGAACACATAGTTTCCAGAGAAAGATATACAAATGGCAAATAAATAGATGAAGAAATGTTCACCATCACTGGACATTCAAGAGATGCAAATTAAAACAACAATGAGATTTCACCTTACTCCAGAAAGAATAGCTCCCATCAAGAAATCAACTAATAACAAATGTTGGCGAGGCTGTGGGGAAAAAGGAACACTGCTCCACAGTTGGTGGAAATATAGACTGGTGCAACCACTTTGGAAATCCATCTGGAGAATTCTCAGAAGGCTAGGACTGGAAGTTCCCTTTAATCCAGCTATTCCCCTCCTGGATATTTTCCCAAACGAACTGACAAGTTCATATCACAGTGATATATGTGCAACCATGTTTATAGCAGCACAATTTGTAATAGCTAAATCTTGGAAACAACCAAGATGCCCATCAACTGCAGAGTGGATGAAAAAGATGTGGTATTTTTACACAATGGAACATTACTCAGCTATAAAACGGATGATTTTGAGGCCTTCATTGGTAAATGGAGACAATTTGAGACTATCCTCATTAGTGAAATAACTAGGAATCATATTTATAAATATCAGATTTTGTCTCTAGTGTAAAAAGTAATAAGAACTATAAGAGTAATAAAACCCAAAATGTATAATTGCTATTGTAAAAAAGAGAGGAAAAGAAAGGGCTCTAAGGAACATAACTGCATGTGTGTTTGAATGTGTAAAATAGATGACCATATTGTTGAATCTTTGTTGGTTCTTTGAGCAGAAATGTTTGCAGTCTCATTGTTTGAATATCTACTATGTATCCATTAATTTTGTAACTTGAATAACTACATCCAAGATGATAATATGTAATTTATCAGCTAGTAATTTCTTATTGTTTTTTACTTTTTTCTTTTTTCTTTTAGAATTCTGTATTGTTGCTACCATTTTTCTTTTGCTTTTTTTCTTTTTAAATAAAACTTTTAAGAAATGCATAATTGCTATTATATAAAAGATGGGAAATAGGAAGTGCTATAAAAGATATAACTACATGAATATTTAAATGTATAGGATTGATAACCATACTTCTAAGTTCTTGCTGGATTGTTAAACAGATCTGTTTGCAGTCTCACTGCCTGAATGTCTACTTTGTGTGCTCTGATTTTGTAGCTTGAACAACTATTTCTAAAAGGACAATATGTAATTTATCTCAACCAGTGATCTCTTACTGTTTATCCTTTGAAATTCTGTAATATTTCTACCTTTTTTCTGTTTTTTTCTCTTTAAATAAAAAAATTTTTAAAAAAGAATTATACTATATAGCGTAAAAATCTGTTACAAAGGAGTAATCAAATAGCATAAAAACAGCCAAGCTGACAAATGAAATAAGACAGACTGCCAAGTAATAAACCCATAAACTTATGATCAATTTATTCATGATGAAGATATCAAGACCAAATAATGGAGACAGCATAATCTCTTCAAAAAATGATGATGAAAATACTGATTATGTGCATGTGGAAGAATTAAATTAACTCCTTCTTTCACACCATATATAAAAATATACACAAAATGAATTAAAACAAGTAAAAGTAAAACTATGAGAAGACAGTGTGGGGGAAATCGCTAGTACACTTTTTTGAATGACTATTGTTTTTGACATGTTGCTAAAATCAAAAGCAACGAAATAAAACATGAACAAATGGGATTCCATCAAAGTAAAATTTTCTAAACAACAATATAAATTATTTGTAAATCATGTATCTCAAAAGAGTAAAGCATGTAATATATTAAAACTCCACAGCAAGAATCAAGTATCCCAATTTAAATGGTACAAATACCCCACATAGATATTTCTTAAAAGACATCCAAGCATGACCAACAGCTGTATGAAAAAAATTCTTAACATTACTAATCATCGCAAATTAAAACCCTAATGTAATATAACCTCACACTTCTTAGAATGTGAATTATCAAAAGGACAAAAAGTTAAGTATCTGTAATGATAGGAAGAAAAAGTGGACTCTGTATAGTGTTGGTTAAATCTATTCAGCTATAATCGAATAAAATATAGAAGTTCTTCAAACAATTAAAAATAGAACTAAAATATTTTCTAGAACTCTCATGTCAGAATATATATACAAAATAATCAAAGTCTGTATTCCAAAGAGTTATTTTGAGTCCCATGGTTATTGCATCATTCTTCACAATAAGTAAGATATAGGTTAGTTATCCTAACATTTCATTAAGGAAATGAATGGATAATGAACATGTAATATACAATAGAGCACTATAAATCTTTAAAATATACACTAGAACATACAATAGAACACTATACATCTTTAAAACAGAGAGAGTGCTGCTATTTTTGACATCAGTTGAATGTGAAGGATATCATGTTAAGTTAAATAAGCCAGGAACAGAAAAACAATTACTACGTGCTAATATGTATACATGGTCTCTAAAAATGTCAGATCCATAGAGTGCAGAATGGAGTGGTGAGCAGTAGAGGGTGAGAGACAAGATGTTTAAGGAAAAGGGAGATATTTATCAAGGGGAACATTTTCCTTCATTCTAGAGGAATAAACTTTAGTGATCATTCTAGGAGAATTGTGAATATATAAATAAAATGCTTTGTAATTCTAAAATTATGGGATAATAAGGTGAATACAATTTAAACATGTGTGTTAATGTATTCATCAAATAGAAATTATAAGAATTTAAGCTGATGAATATGCTAATTACTCTGAGATGAGCATTATCCAAAGCATACATGTGTCAAAACATGACAACATACTTAACATGCATGTCTAAATATTACATTAAATATAAATGTTTCTTCTTCTGGTACCCACCCCAAATAAATAAATAAATAGAATTTCATAAAATCTATGTACCAGTTCAGTGACTTCAGGAAATCTTTTTCCTTACACCCAAAGAAAACACTGGTTAAAAAATACATGTATAATCTCATTTTATAAGTGTGGATACAGTTCAGTTTATAGTTCTCTTAAAATTCTACATTTCATAAAAACATGCTCCTACTCCATTTAGAATCTGCAACGATCACTCCCAGGCCATCTCTCTATCAGATTAATCTCTATCAGGTTAATAGGGTAGCTACCTTAATCTAGAAATGTTAAATGTTGAATCTATATATATATATATATATATTGAGATAGGAGTAATAACTTTCTGGTGTGTGCCTGGGGAATCCCAATCAAAATCAATTTCTGAGCTGTACATAACAAGATTTTTGCTTTCTTTACCTACAGTTGTGGTCATCTTATCTTCTCTACCTTCTTATTTCCACTTTTCCAAAACAATGATTGTTGAAAGTTTATTCTGGCTGAAGATCTCAGGGGTCAAAGTGCATCATACTAGCTCTTCTGTCAAAGAACTTGTTCCTACCAATCTTTTAAATAATTTGTCAAGTTTTGTTTTGTTTGTGGTACTGAGATTCTAACCTAAATCCTTCACACTGAATTATTTCCCTAGCTCCATTCTTAAATATATTATTTGTAAATCTTGAGAAAGTCTTGTTAAATTATTAAATTTCACAGGCTGGGCTCAAATCTTCAATCCCAGCTTCTAAGAGTGAAAATATTAGAGGCATTCATTCCCAAGCTACCATTTCTGTTGTAATTTAACATCCAGTGTTACAGTTGTGTCTAGATTTTCCCCCAAAGCCGCATGGGGTCATATTTAGGGCTTTTTTAGAGATGCCTGGATATAGAGTGGCTAACACTGCAACTGACTCATGGTGCAATGCTAGGCTTGAGGGCACTAGGATTAAGGGTATGAGTGCTACTCACCCTGAGTAATCTGGATAAAATAAAAGGGGCAGAAATACACTGCTAAGGGCCTGAGTTACTTTGCTACCTTCTGCCCAGCATGAACTTTCTCCTCTGCAAGCTTTGTCTGCCATGCCATGCTGCCTTGGAGCCACCCAATTATGGGTTGAAAGCTCTACCAACTGTGAGCCTAAAAATCCTTTTCCCCTTTAACTTTGAGTGTTGATTATTTTGTCCCAGTAGCAAGAAAAGTAACTAAGCCAGACAGCTACCACTGCTTTTGTAGTTTAATGATAAATATTATAGAAGTAAACATCAGCAGTACCATTCAATATGGTTTCTATTTATTGCAATCTTGTTTCAAATGCACTAAATATTATATTCTTTGGTTGTCAGAAATTCTTCCATCTCAAATATTATCACAACATTACAAAAATCTCAAAGCAAGATATCAATAATCTATAAACACACAGTGGTGACCTTTGCAGAGCTCAAATATTTCTTTAATTTTCAAGAAAGCTACTTAACCAGTCTCATTGGTTATTGTTTTGGAAAAAAAGATATTATTTCTTTATTCAATTCTTTAATCACATGTCAACAATCATTACATTTTTATTTTAGGTGTATTTCCAAATATACTAGCACCATAGGTATCTTAAGTAATGATAAAAATAATAACTTTGGTTTCTAGCAACTAGAATTGTGCTCTGGATTGAGGAAGTTTTCTTCTTTTCCTCTTGAAACCATTGACTTATATACTAGATACTAAAAATATAATGTAATCTATATGATAATGTAGATTTGTGAGTTTTCATGTGCATGAGATAATTCATCAGCTAATATTCAGTCATATAAATATAGTAGAATGTTAACATTTCTATGCTAATACCTAAATATTTGCCAAACATGCTTAATATTGAAATACAATATTAAAAATGATTTCCAATTCCATATGTGATAGTATAGAAAATGGTCCCTAAGATATCAAGGTAGTAATTGTGAGAGCTATGAATATTACTGTAGATATAAAGAAGAGATTTTTGCAGATATGATTAACTTTAGTAAATGGAGATGAGATTATCTTGCATTATCTATCTGGACCCCAAAAAATAATCACCAATGCCTTTTTATGAGGAAGCAGAAGGAGATTTCACTACAGAAGAGGAATTGGTGACATGATATGAACAAGAAATGAAATGCAAAGTACATTAGAAATTTCCAGAAACTAGAAAAATTGAAGAAATAGAATTTCCCTTAATTCTCTATAGGTAACCAATGGTAACAATACCTTGCTTTTTGTCACCATTATACTTACTTCAGATTTTTAACTTCAGGAGTATTAGATGATAAATGTGTGTTTTTCTAAATCACTAATTTTTTGGTAATATGTAAATCTGCTGTACTATACTACTACTACATATGAAAGCATTAATCTGGGTTAATAAAAAAGGAAAATTCAAATGAAAAAAATTTCTTGCAGAGATAAATTAATTTGCATGGCATTTACGAAGAAAAATAGCTGACATTCTAAAGAAAAGAGTAGGTAAGGAAAACTTTTATATCTCAGGTACCCTTGTAACACCTACTATGGGTCGAGCTCCAACATGCCTTTTGTGTTTTCTAATATCCTAATGCAATGCTGGCTTTATGAAAAAATGATAAAAAATTTATACGTTCATCTTCTACAGCTTTACTTTTCAGTCTCATTCTCTATAAAGTCTTAAATGGTCTCTGTTCACTACTGTGCTGTTTGGGAAAATGCTGAAAATTTATTATCAGTAATATGCAGGTTAATGATGGCTACTTGTTATTTTAATGTAGGACCTGAGCTAGTTTCTGTTTTACTAAGAATAAAAATAGGCAGGCACTTCTGATTAAATGTGCTCTTCAGTCACATTTAAAAATAGACTGCCAAATTTGCTTGAAATCCTAGTTATGCTAAGTTATTAAATCTTAGTGAAATGAAAGAACTACTGCCAGCCATTATTTTCTGCTAGTTAGTATCTCAACTTGTATATGAGAGGTTTATATCCTGTAGAACCCACAGGAAAATTTCGAACTTGATGCTAGAAGTTGTTTGGATAGATGGTTTCATATGCAAGGAATATAAATTAAATGCTACAAATTGCCAGCAATAAGATTTCCACTTACTTCCCAGATGGGAAAAATGATAAAGCATTGAATTTTCAGGGAAAAACGCTATAAAATACAATGAAGGTCAAATTATAAATTGATATAAGTCAGGGTGGAAGAGAGAAATTAAGGCCTAAATAATTAAAGAATGAGGCAAGAGTGTATTTGTAATTCAGTTTGAAGAGTGAGCAACTCTGGACACACTATTTTTGAAATTTCTACAAATATATTTAAGTCCATACATTTGGACTTACATACATTTGGAGAAATATTTTTTTTTACCTGTAACACATCTAAATTTGAACTTACATACATTTGTAAAATTAATTTTTTTTTACCTGTAACACATCTAAATCTGAACTAGGACAAAGTTTATAAGAATAGCTGGTGTTATATTCATGCTTTGTTTCACTATAAGAAAATGAAATTAAATAGTATTGCCTTCCATCTGCCTTACATTTTGCAAACACCAGGTGCCATTAGGGTTGTGAAGAATCAGTAAGGAAACTTGTACTTATTATTGTTTTATACCATGAGATTGCATAAATCTTATTCCTAGACAGGCTTCCTCCAAAATCCTACCTTTAAATATTTAGAAAGATTCAGTAGAAAAAATACTTGAAAAAAGCAACAAGTATCAGAGATGTATTTGAGAAGCAAATTTTCATGTGTCGTAAAAGAGAAAAAATTTTTTACATTGATACATGCTGAGGATGCTAGATTTCATTAATGTCATGGAATAAAAACAAGCCAGTAACACTCTATACATATGCATATATGCGTGCACACATGCTTACACACACACACACACACACACACTCAAATGCACTCAAAATGAACATTGATTTTTGGGTTGATTTCTCTAATCGAAGGATGAGCAAAAAAAAAATGTTGGATGAGAATAATTATTTTGCCTCCAGCCAAAAGAAAGAAATCAGTGTCATAAAAAAGAGATAGACACAGATTATTTTCTAGGGACCAAGTTTCTTGTAAATCTGTAGGCATTAAAAAGTACAAACAGAAACCTATCAAATGAACATGACACTCCTTAGAGACTCATTCTTCCCAGTTGCACTGGTGCATCACAAGCTTCACAAGCAGCCAGTTAACTTGCTGAATACAGTTTTGACAGTGACATGATAAGTGACACGTGCACATTTATATTTCATGAAAAAATGCAGTGGAAATGCCATAGTTGTACTTTAAAATTCATGAATATTGGCTACAACTTGAAAATTGTATGAAAACACTCTGTTTAATCCCCATTACTGATAAAACCCCAAAACACTAAAATCAAAATAGTTTAGTGCCAAGATTATTGAATGTCTTAACTCTTACATAGTTGCCCTCTGCTTATACCTGTTTCTTCATGGACAGAGGAAGAACTCTGCAAGCATGTGCTCTCTGAAATAATATTGCACTAAACTCAAGCCCAACTTACTTGTGCCCCAGTGACCTTACAAGCTCTTTATCCCTTGCCTAAATTTGGCCAAATGTCTGAGAATTGCACAGATTAAGATGCTGATGCAAAAAAAAAAATGTTTTGCTGGATTTATCTTACTATTTTCATAGCAAAATAAAGTAGGTAGGAAAAATTGCTAAGCTTTCTTTCCCCAGTCTGTTTCCTGCTGCCCTGAAGGAGGTAAGGTAGGAGAGTGGGATAGAAGCTGGTGAGAGTGTCTTTTCAGAGGTGATAAAACCTGTTTCCCCTGACCACACCCATACTTGGTCATTACCCTTGCATTCTCAGTCTAATTCCCTAATTTCCCAGTGGAAGGGAGAGTTTGTTCTTCTACTGCCCTAGAAATTCCTGCACTTTTGTTAATGTTTTAGATATAGGGGTATGGAACTAGAATGGCTAGCAAAGAGATCTGACCCAAGCTGGGCAGTTGCTATGCTGCTTTAGAATGGGTAGGAAGGAGAGCTCTAGAGTATTACAAACGCCTTCCCTGAACTTTCCTTAGGCAGCTTCTGAGACATTGTATCCAGCTGAGGTTAATGAAGTGGACTGTTCAACCCCCCAAGATATTTTGTGGATATATTAAGGTTTTTCTTAGACTCTTTAAAATGAATCAGAGTAAGTTATTTTTCTTTCCATTCAGCTTACCCCAAAGCCACACTGTGAACTCATATAAGTCACCCACAATTTTATTATTCATTTATAATTATATGTATTGACTACCACAGCAAATTCATAAGATAAGGTAATATAAAAAATACCACATTGCTGTTTGAAACACACGTAGACATATGGCCACATATCCACACAATATAAGCCTGAATATTACCTACCATCTTCCACTCTCTAAGTAAGAAACTTGTGAAATTTACCAAACCTTGTAAAACCTCAGTGGAAAAATTTTTGCCCTAGATTTTCCTGCAAATAACTTCCTTGGTGATTTTTTTTTTGTACAATAAGATAAATCCCTAGAAATTTAATCCCAAACCAGAATATGCTACAAAGGGTTTGACTCACATTTTCCTTTGCCTACTTGGCATCTGTCCTTGGTTACCTGATAAACATCTCCAAGATAATGTAGTGAAGTAGTTAGAATCCAAAGACAGTCTTAACAGAATTAAACCTGTTACGATGTCAATTTTGATGACTTGCTCCAACATTGTATCTAGGTTGATCCTGTACCTTCTTTAATTAATAAATGCATCAGAAATGAACTGAGTCGATTACATTTCTAAGGCCCAAAGAAGCCTAGCAATATCTGCGTTTGCTTTTCTAGAGCCCAAAGGTATCATCTAAGATGTTTAGCTCCTGTGCTAGAGAGATCCCAAAGAGAAACTACAAAAAGGAGAAGCCCAGTATGGCTGCTTCCAGCTGCCCCTACCAAGATACTAGACTCGTGGTGAAATGAACTTGTATGCCTCAACCCCAGCCCTCATCCACCACATTCATACAAGAGCTGCCAAGCCAGACAGTATAAAACCATGCAGTTGAATATCAGCCAATTATCTGAATTATCAAAAGCAATAAAATAGCTTTTAAATCAGTATAATTTGGGATGGTTTGGTATGTAGTGATATAAAATCACATTTGGATCCTAAAATAATCCTTATTGGGATGTTTAAGAGTTTTCTCTGCATAACATTTTCAAGATTCAACCTTCCCTCTCTAACACACCCTTCACTGTGGCCTGGGCATCTGACTTTATGACAGCTCTATTCTTTCTGTTGCCTTGATAGCCTAAATTAGTAGTTATCTTTCTTTTTTATTTCTCTTTCTTTCCCTATATTTCATATCTAATTTGTAAAATTATTCCTGTCTCCACTTTCAAAATGTATCCAAATTCCATACATTTTCCACAATCAGTGATACCCTTTTCTTAAAATACCATAACATTTGCCTAGATTCCTGCAATAGCATTCTAAAGCATTTCCCTGCTTTGAGACTCCCTGAACTCTATATATACCACCCTAGTTGGTGCAACAATTTGAAAGAAAGAAGGAAAAAAAGAAAGGAAGGAGAAGGAAGGAAGGAAGGAAGGAAGGAAGGAAGGAAGAAAGAAAGAAAGAAAGAAAGAAAGAAAGAAAGAAAGAAAGAAAGAAAGAATCATTCCTTTATGCAAACTCTAAATATTCCATGTTGCATAAACTAAAGTGTATATGATTTGCAAAATTCCACTTTATCTGTCATTTTCACTCAAACTCTATGATTGTATTTCGTGTTTTCCCAGGCCTCTGTACTTTCAGTTCTACTGAAACCTTGATATTCTTCCACTTTTCTGTTATATTTCCAACTCAGTCTTTACCTAGAGTTTCTTTCTGTATGGAATGCTGTTCTCTCACATACATGAAACACAAATTAATAATAATTCTTCCCTTGGTTTCCCAAATACTTCCATATTCATGACACTTATGCTAAGAACCCCACTTAACTTTTCATAACTGCAAATTCCTGTTACACTACTTGCTTTATTTTTTTTGTTGTTCTTGTTTCTCCAGAACATTTATTTAGCATTCTGTATAATTTTCTTATCTATATTGTTTTTGGCTTTTTAGTCCCTCTTGCAAGCATGCAGCTACCAAAAAACAGGAATTATTTTCTACTGATTCAGTGATATATATCACAAATATGTTATGTGATATATATAGGGCTTGAAGGTTTCTGTGTGTACAAAATTCATATATTTAAGAAAAATTCCACAAAGTGATGGTGCTTGGAAGTGGGAATTTTGGAAGGCAAAGCCCACAGCAAAGAGATGAGCACCCTTATTAGAGGAGAAACTAGAAAAACAATCTTTCCTTCTCTGCTATCTGAGAATACAAGGAAATCATGTTCAAACCTGGAATAATGACCTTACCAGGGACCAGACCTGATGACACTTTGATCTGGGACTTCCCATATAAAGGACTAAAGTCACCTTCTGTCTGGTACAGTGTTACAGCAGCCCAAATACACTAAGTGATTTTACAGTCAAAAAATATTTAGTAAATTAAAACATGGTTCAAAGTCAACAAAGAAAAAATTAAAATGTCTATAAACATATTTTACTGTCCAAGTTCTTAGCTGTCACTCAAAGAAATGTGCTTATCAGTACTCTATAGATTTGACATATTTGAAGACTAATTTATTAGGGAGCTACAAGCAAATAGTGACCATTTAGGATCATTAATTGTCCTTTATCTTGATAAGGTTCATTTAAATAAGCTACATACTTTGCATGCAATTGTTATAGTGATAGCAACCGTGTATTGAAAGTTATCATCTTAAATTCTTGTCATATTTACATTTAAAACCTTCCCAAACCTTTGAATTTAAGGTGTATCCCTTGAAAGTGTCTCGTACTCATGTGTATGCAGGTATTTTTTATCCTTAAAGTGGAGTGCTCATTCTATTTACATTTAATAGAATTAGATGTGCATTAGCTTTTAAGCTACCAATGTAATACCAAATACTATTTCTGCATGAAGATTTATGTGACTCATGTTTTTTATTTCCTTTTCTATCTTGTTTTCACTTGATTTTTTTCTCTGAATGCATTTTTTGTATCTCAGTTTGGCACTGATATACTTATTTACTATTCTTTTAGTGGTAACTCTAGATTTTGCAAGATGCATTTTTAAATTGTTTTAAATTGAATATAAATCAATGCATTATTAAATTATTTATTTGTTTATCTTGAGGCAGGGTCTCATTAGGCAGTGCAGGCTGGCCTTGAACTTATAGTGATCCTCCTGCCTCAGTTTCCCATATGCTGCAATTACTGGCATGCACCAGTACTCTGTCTGACTAATAAATGCCTTAAGTCCAATAAAATACAAGCCTTTTAGGATATCCTCAGATTTTGATGCACATTTAACTTATTTACTAGATGTTTCTCTGTAATATCAGTATTTGATGAAGCCACTATACAATTTTAATATAATAAATTTCATATTTTCTCAGTATGTTCAATTTTATAACTTCTTTTTATTCCTATGTGCTCTTTTGAGCTTTTTTTCTCTTCTCAGATAAAGAACATATATTATTAATTCCTTTAGTGAGGATCTGATGGTAAAAAATCAATTGAAATTTTTGTCTAAGATGACTTTACCTTTTAAATAAAATTGTATTTAAGATACTGTTTATAAATAAAAAGTATATTTTGGAGACATTCATTTTTATGAATGTTAAATAACAGTTTACATTCTTGTATTTAGCACCCAGATCGAAAAAGAGTACCTCAGAGGCCTTACTTTCTGGGTTTTGCTAGTAACTCCTGTCCTTACCTCTCCTTAAGAGTAATGAGTAGCTTTACTTTCTGTCCAATATGTTAGCATTTCCTTTAGTTGAACTTTATAAAAAATTATATACTACTCCATACACTATTCATGACAAGTTTCTTTAGCTCTAGATTATCTGTGTGAAATTGCATGCATTTTGTATGTAGATGTAGATTGTTCTACTTTAATTCTGTAGGTTACTTTGCTATGATTATAGCACTGTTTATTGCAAATCTGCAGTGGGTAGTTTTTATTTATGGTATACAAAAATACAATTGTGATGAACATCTTATCACAATTTTTGAGACCATGTGTAACGATTTACATGAAAAATGAATTTCTGGCTTATCTGACATAAAAGTATTCAACTTTAATAGATATTATCAACCAGCGCATCAAGTAGTTATAGCAGTACTGTCTTCCATCAAAGCTAAACGAGTCTTCTGTTTTTTTTCTATATCCTTGAACTTATAGTTTGTGGAACAAACTTTGCAGTTTAGAATCTCATTATCCCTATTTTAGGCTTTTTCACTACCTTGCTGTGATAAGCACATATTCTAGGTCCCTCAGATTGCTGCTTCTTTTACCTGCTACTTTGTATCAATCAGTTCTCTTGAGTGATAATGGAAACTATGACTACTTCATAGCTAATGCAGCACCGCGAAGGGAATGAAGTAGTCACTCCCGCGGTGACTCAAACTTACAGACAAGAGTCTCCTAATGGTCTTGAAGAGACAAACTCCTATGCTGTGAGAGAGACAGGGAAACACCTGCAGAACGCTGTAAGCTAAGAACTGCAGAGTGCCTCTCGATGTGAGGAGGACTGTCCTCTCAACAGAGAAAGACAGACTTGGTTTCCTTAGCCACGAAACAGCATTTTGCCCAAGGCTACATAAGCTCAACAGGGAACCCCGTATTATTACTAAGTAGACTAATATAAAGGAAAATCATTAAATAAAGTCTCATCTATTTGGCTTCGTAATAGTCTAGCCATGTAATCTAGGCTGATATATAAATGCTTACAATATGAAAGTTCTTTGGGATAAAAAGCATAATATTTTCTTATTAAGAATAGTAATTACAAGTGTACAATGTTTCATTTTTATAATGAGCCTTAAGCCCATATCGTAAAGCTGGTATGAATCCCTATAACCATGTTGGAAGACAAGTTTATAGTCCAAACTCCAGTTTTTCTCTTGAACTTGTACACATATTAAAGCTGCCTAAGACTAAAAGGAAAAGAAGAAAACAAGTATTTATCACTTTAGACTAGGGAGACTCCAAAGTGGAAAGCTCAACATTTGATTGAATAATTCCTGAGGACTTGACAAAAAAACAAGTGAAGTGGCTGCTGGACTTGTTTTTTCCTTTGCTAAGTGATTTGTTCTTTTGTAACAGTAGCACTTTGAACCCTTTCAAAGCAACTTAAGAGCCATTATTTCCTTTTTCATCCTCAAAATGGAGGTCTGAGTATGATTGCCCAGAGAATTTAGGTGTATTGAAGAGATCACAGAGCAAATTGGTGAAGAGCAGAGACTGTAGCCAGGTTCTTCTGTCTTTGTGTTTACCCTGAATTTATACATTATATCAAATTTCTCTCTTGTGAAGTTATATGATGTATGAAACAAATACTTGGAAAGAAAACTAACTTTGTACAGCATATATATATATATATATATATATATATATATATATATATATTCTGCTAAAAACACTCCAATGCTTATAAAAATATTGCTAGAAATACACTGTTAAAACTACAACAAGTGCTGTTCTAATACAAACAGCTGTTGGGCTAGTATTCCTAAGGCACAGGTAATGTTACAGAGAGATGCTCTTGAGCAACATTGAAGAAGAGAAAAGAGAGAGAGACAGCAGGAGGAGATGATGAAGTTTGTTACGGAATAAAGAAAACTTGAGGAGTCCATGGCAAGGCTGGAAATCCCATGTGATTCAGGTTTTTAATGTGCCTTCTCTGTAAAGCTTAGCTGTGGTGCTTTTCAGATTCTTCCCATAAAGCTCTTTTTGTACTTGGCTGGCAGAATCCTGTTCTCTATATACATCTGTTGTGTTATCGCTCAGCAAATGTAACAGGGGTGTTGTGTGATTCAGTTTCTTGCTGCTCTAACTCCCATGAAATATTTCCACAATCCAGATTATTATTAGAAAAATTGTAATAATTGACAAAATCTTAATAGTTAAATTTTACTGTTTACTTATCTATTTGCAATATCACTGTATAAAAGAAACTTTGTTTTGAACCTGATATTTAGTATTTACTTGGCAAAAGCACTGTATATAGAAATATTTGTAATTATCAATATTTTTACATATGTATCTGAATAACTTTGTCCATGTTCCACAATTAGATTAGTGTTCTTAAGATAGGAAGACTAATTTTATTTCCTTTAAAAAATTGTAAAGTATTATCAGATACTGATTGAGCAAACCAACATTTGTGTGGATGTCCTTCAAAATTTCCTACTTTATATTTTCTCCAGAGTCTCCTTTCTAGCTTCCACAAATAATGACCATTACCTGAGCAATAGACATTCATATAACTTACCTCAATTTTGGTATCTTTTCTTATGTAAGTTAGGAATATAAAATAGACCTTCAGTATCATAGAAATTTGGTATATATTTGATCATTCCAAGTTAGTGGTCAGGTACCTTTGTCAAATTTGTTAAATTTCAATCTATGTATTTAAATACCAATCAAAATTGTGCTGTGGAGGAATATTATAGATGTGATTTGAATCAATAAAATAATTTTAGATGGATGTTGTGGCACACATCTGTAATCCCAGAACTCCTAAGATTGAGGCAAGAGGATCCCTGGGAGTTTGGAGTCATCCTGGCCTACAAAATGAGTTCAAGGCCAGCCTGAACTGCAGAGTGAGACCCAGTGTCAGAAAGACAAAAATGAAACAGAATAGAATAAAATAAAATAAAATAATTTTAGTAAGAGAAATTATCCTACATAATCTAGTTTAGCCTGACTCAGTCTCTTGAAAGAAATTGAGAGTAAAGAATTCCCTGAAAAAGACTGAATTCCTAACTCTTGACAATAGTTTCATCTTAGATACATTCTGATCTAAGAGTTCCATTCTGATCTTCCTGACAGCCAGCTGTAGGGTTTTCAGACTACCCGAGTAATCCCTCTGGATTGCCAATTTCTTGCAGTAAATATCTCAATATATACCTAAGCCTATGTATATTCATATATAATTAACCTGATGATATGCTAATTTGATATATATGAATATATATCAATAATATATCTCTTTTTGCTCCCCATCCTTGCTTTTACCTCATATCTTTCTTCATTTTTTGTTCCTCTGATTGATTCCTGAAGGTTATCATAACAGAAATGATTCTAGAGTAACAGAACTTCAGTATGCACTTCTAATTTGTTTCACAATATCTGGATTAATTCTATAATTTTGTTAGATTCAAAGTCTTCAGTGATTATTCACAAAGATGAAGAGTGCACCAGTAGTCCACACTATGATAGAAATAGAAATATTTCAGTACTAACATGGAGATTCTTAATCAAATACCTATAAATGTGAGCATCCATTTTTTGTCTAAAGCTTTATTTAGTGAGGTATAAATGGGATTGGCTGGTTGCTCCTATATTCACAGGAAAAGATGGAGATGGAAAGGAGAAATCTCAACTCCAAACTCCCGGGCTCCATAGAAGGGAAAGCTTCTATATGTGCCCTAGATGAAATTCTCATCTCCTGCAGTCACAAGGACAAGGATGTTGGAAAATGACCCAGTTTCATCCTCTCAGTACTTTAATTTCAATGTAAATGGAGTGTGTCTTGTGATAAAATGAGGATATTGACTGGGAAAGCAAAAGATCCTTAACACCGGAGTGAGGATATACAGAAACATGTCCCTGATATTGGGAATTTCAAACCTCTAAATTTTTGTCTTTAGTTGCCAAGGGAAGACGCTTTTCTACTTCTGTCCATGGAAGTTAACCTTCCGTTGTCTGTGATGACTTTCCCTGGATCAGCTGCCTTGCAGGGAGCTGCTGATTTTCCTGGGATCTATTACTCCCCTTCAATCCTCTACCAATAAATAAAACAAAGTCACAAGCACCCTAATAAATAGGGTACACATTGTAACCTATAAAGATGTCAGCAACACATCAAAATAACTGCACCACCTTTTCCAATCCATGAAAACATAAATCAGGATAATATCCAGAAAAGTAAATATTAAGAGTAGAATGTTTTGCTAGAAAGAATATAATTTTCTGCTTAGGCTGAATTCAAGCATGCCAGCTCGCTGAACAGAGAATAATTTTGAATTCAATATGTTGCTCGAGGGGTTATAAAGAACTCTAACGTTAGATTATTTAATTTTTTATTTAAAACATGGAGCCAAAAGCACTCTATAGTTAACAAGATTTGCCTATCAAATTGAGTTGCCTTGCTATATTATAGACAAAGATATCCAAAGACTTAGAAAGATTAGATTAATAGGATATATTCATCATTTTAGACTGGTGCCCTTACCAAAATGATCTAAAGAATACATTTTTCATTATGATTATGATAAATAAATTAGATAGTAGAGTTACAGCATCCTTGAAGGCTCCTGGTATGGCAACCTATGTGCAGTAGCTCAGAAATCACAGTGGAAAATTCTATCAGACTAAGATCTCAAGTGCATGAGGATAATGAGATCTCAGGGTGACAGTAGCCAAGGGGTGGCACTTAATTATCAAAGACAAGTTGAATGCACTTATCAGAATAGACAAGAAATCCAAATCAGTCACCTGAGTAGTCTACCCCAGAGAGACCAGAAGCACTTGCTAATAAAAATCAATCGAAATTTACTAATTTCTCATTGAATGCATATAAGCATAAAATTTCTAGGCATTCTGAAAAGAGGTCAAACTCCAGTTATAAAAAGAGAAATTTATGGCTCTTCAACTAATTTTCAATTGTAAGCTAAATTACAGAATCAATATAGGGAAGACTTGATCCTTTTAAGGAAGAATATCTCACCACTGGATACTTAAACTCTAAGCTTATTTTCTCACTTGTTGAATACATAGTTGAAATATGCACCATCTGAAATTTCTGCAGTATTTCACCTGTTACAATGTTAATATCAAATGGTTCCCACTAGAATTGCCTTAAAGTACAAATCAATAAAACAAAAAAGAATATTGCATTCCTGGAAAGATTGCAGAAATCAGTTCAATAATGAAGGATTTGAGAAGTATAAGCATTGTAAATCACATAATTTTTTCACTGAATATGCTTGTTTGACTCATGGAGATAATACTATAGATAGAACTTAGAGAATGACATTGAATTATCATAAACTTAATCAGGTGGCAACTGTAATTGCAATAGATCTTCTAGCTATGGTTTTGGCACTTGAGAAAATTACCCATGTTCCTGTGTGTCTGATATGCAGCTAATATGGAAAATTCCCCTTTCATAATACCAGAAGATTACCAGAAGGAAGATAACCAGAGGTCGTTGTACTTCAAAAATACATCTGAGCTGTCACAACTCAGGAATGTATCAGTTCACCAAGTTCAGGTCATAGTTTAATCTGCAGGGATATTAATCACTTTTTGTCTCCATAAGACATCACACTAGTGTATTATATTGATGGTATTTGGCAATTGGACTTGGTTAGCAGTAATTTCTCTATAGACATATGTTGTTATTTGTGTGTCAGAGATAGGAGATAAGTCCAACACACATTCAGTGTGTGTTCTACCTTAGTAAAACTTCTACCTCAGTGGATCTAGAATGTTGTAGAGCATATGGGAATAATGCTGCACAGGAATTCATGTGCTATAATCTTCCTACATTGTTTTCATTCTCCCAGCTCATATCCCTGGATCCAAGGTGAGTTCCTTATGATCAGAAGACTACAGAACAAGAAATGCAAGCTAGATTTTAAAATGGTTTTGTACGCTAGGCAGTCACACCGTGAATGTAGATAGTGGTGGTACCATGGCTTCTTTCTATGGAGGACAGTGAAGAAAGGAGATCTCAGTAGGAAAAAAAATTACTGAGCAATGAACCTGATCATTCATTTTTCCTAGAAAAAAAATTTCCAGATGTAAAAGTGTACAATAATTCATAGGCTGTGGCCAGTGATTTGAGTTGATGATCATGTACATGGATGAAGCATAACTGAGCAGTAATTGACAAGGAAGTCTGAGGCATCAATATATAGATAAACCCTTTTGAGTGGATGAGGAAGAAGGTCACATGTAAATGCTCATTAAAGAGTGACTTCAGAAGAGAATCATTTTAGTCATATATGGATAGAATGACTTTCATCGTGGACGTCTGTCAGACTCTTTCTTCAGCTATTTCTGTCATGACTCAATAAACTCATGAACAAGGTGGCCAGGGTGGTGGCAATGGAGGTTGGGCATGTACTAAGCAACTTGGATTCCTGCTCACCAAAACCAGTTGGTGGCATTGGTCTTGAGTGCCAAGTCAGCCAGCTGCATAGAGTGAGTCTCTGAGATAGAACCATGGCCCATAGACAGAAGCCTGTATCTAGTAGCATATTAATTATGTCAGACTACTGGTATTATGAAACAGAAAATTGTTCCCTCTGCAGTGGACATTTACCATAGGTATGGATTTGCATTTTTTCCATGCTGTGCTTTTCATAAAACTATCCTTTGTAGTCTGACACAGTGCCTTATTTAGTGTGGGGTTATTTTATATACCATGGATTAGGAGCCAGTAACTCACTGAAGAGCCAATAAAGAGCGGTGTGGTAAGTCACGGAATTCAGTATAAATTCTCTCACCATCTTGCAGCAGCTGATTTAATAGAACAATGGAAAATGTTTTGAAGATTTGTGCAGTGTAAAGAAGGTACTGTAAAGTGATAGCTGCATTGAAGCAATGTACAATGCTATCTATGTGCAAAACTTGTGTTCAGATTTGGTGTAATTTCCTCCATATCATGATACAAGAATCAAGAAATGGAAATGGGAAGAACACCATGTGCTATTATTCCTAGTTGGCTACTAAGTAAAACTTTTGCTTGCTAACCCTCTGGCTTCACTCTCCTAGAAGTATTTGCATTTGAGCAAAATTATTTAAACCAGGTGAAAGGACAGTGATTCAACTAAATTGACTTGAGTCTAGTAATACTAGTTAGGATTTTCAGGTTTCTAGGAAAACAGATACAAAAGTGAGTTAGTTCTGTAGCTAGGTGATCACTTCTGATTACTAATGAGAATGTGGGCTGCTGCTAAAATAGAAGAAGGATTACCTGGGAATATAGGACATCTGCCAGGGCATCTATCAGTATTACCATATCCTGTGATAAAAATTAATAGAAAACTATAACAACCCAACCCATTCCTTTCAGAAATGAATGTGTGGTCTACTCCATGTAGTAGGATGAATTACAGTCTCAAAAAAGTTGTATCCCAATCTAATTTCCAGCCCCTGAGGGAACTTTAATGTTTAAGCTTGGTTTTCAACCTAATCAACTCTTCAGGTAGGAAGAGGTAGAAAATATTTGTGTAAAAATTAGTAGATATGTTAGGAGGTATTAATGTATTTTCTGTTTTAGGTAGATGTTTAGAGATTCATTCTCTATGTCAAGTAAAATAAATAGTAAAACAAAGATGCATTTATTATGATTTTATTTAAAACTTTTCAATTTGTATGTAGTGATTTGAAACATGTGCATTCACATGGCAAGTAATTTAATATTAACATTATATTTAGGAATGAAGGAAGATTTCCACTCATCCAGTTTTAACTATCATTTCTCTTCTATTATGATAAGCTACATATTTAGGTGAAAAGTTTGTCTAGTGCAGGATATAAAATTTGCCATGATGGCTCAAAAGACATATATTTGGCTTGTAAAAAAATTAATCGCTAGCATGATGCTTGACAAATTTGGTAAAAATATCCACTAAAACACACAAAATTGCAAAATATCGTATTTTCACATAACAACCATGGTCTAGACATTATGTAGAGAAAAGTAAATAAAAGAAATTTGATACTGTCTTTAGTGAAGTCTTCACTATGATTATTAATAATTTGTTATCAAAAAAGCAATAATAAGAATTAAAGAAGATGAATGGATTCAGAAGTGACATATTCCATGGCTAGTTCATAAAACTTTATATGTATAATTTTTGTTTTCTTGGATTATTTTTCTTTTCTTTATACTCCCTCTGAGTATGTATGTTTAGCTATGGGAACTAAGTTAATAATAATAAAAAAAAAACCCTGGAAGTTCATTAACCAAAATAATTTTTTTCTGTGTAACAAGACTCGCACTTTATTAATTCCTTGGGTTTGTTTTTGATTCAGAAAAGAACTAAAAGGAGAAATCATGCTTATACAAATGTGTTTTTGATATTATTATTTTGTTTGAAGTTTTATAAACCTACTCAAGAATAGATATAAACTATAAAGTGCAGCAGAAAAAGAAATTGTTCAAAGTGGAAATAAAATTGCTAATAAATTATTTTTTATTTCATTCTTTTACTATTCAGATTATAAAACCTAACAGACAAAAAACAATATCTAATGCTACTATAAAATTGCTATGTTTATAGTAAATATTTGACCAGCAAGTATTTCAAATATTCAATAAATTATTCATTCCAATTTGCAAATTTCTTAATGTTACATAGTTATTTCATTAAAAATTCAAACTGCACAATTATATACAGAGAAATGTGACAAATTGCTGTGACATTGCTAAAATAACATTTTAAAATGTTACATTAGGTATATTTAATCTTTGCAAATAATTAGTTAAGGAGTATATTTGAATCAGATGTGTGTGTGTGTGTGTGTGTGTGTGGGTCTGTAGATAGATAAATACCAGGTTTGCAAAGAATGTGTGGTTCATTTGGAAATGTGGAAGCATCAAAGTATATTTTCTATTTAGAAATATTTTATTTGCACCACAATTTCTGTGTTAGAAAAATTTACTATTTGGGAAATATTTTATTGTAAATGTTCTAAAATATTTTTGTAATTTTGTCCACAGAACTTGCCTTAATTACCCTGAGTTTACATTAATGTTATTTATTAACATATTTTTCATTGATTTTGTTTTTTCAGACTTTCATGTCCCATTGTTTTATTGCTTTTATTCAAATTAATTTCTCTGATTTTTTCTAATTATATGAGTACTACTTTTTTGGTTTCTAGCCAGATTCAAAAAATTATGGAAAATTCTAAAGTTAAATAATTTCAGATATATTTATTATTGATCACCTATAGTAAGTTATTTGTCATAATTAGTGAAAGAGTGAATACTATTTCTTTGTTATTATTATTTTGGGGAGGGCAGGTACCAGGAATCTTAGTCACAACCTTGCATTTGCCAGGCAGGTGCTGAGCTGCTGAACTGTACCCGTGGCCCTTCTTTGCTATTTTAATGTGTTTCATTATGTATTTAGCAGAGTTGTCCTTCTGTGGTATCTACTTCTTGAAATATGATAGGCTTTATGACAGAGAATATCTTAATTCAAGCTGAAGTCAGTGCTCTGACCAACTGACATCCAAAGGATAGTACTTTTTTATTGTAACTTGTCTTTTTAAATTTAAAAATATTTAAGTTCTTTGACGGAAGTTGATAAAATGCATGAATGAAAAAGAGAACTGTAATTTCAGTACAAAGGTACCACTGACTTTCCCTCTGGACTGAAAATGAAAAAATAACAGGGTTCAGGCCTAGTGTTACTTTTCAGTGTCTTATATTGTGTTTGGAAAATACTGAGTCCACCAAAGAAAAGGCACACACAGTTCCTGAAAAGAAAAACTTGTATCTTATTTTAATACTAAATTTATTGAGATATCATAAAACTAAAACAAGTTACCTTTGGCCTCTACCATGACAAGAGGAGCTCCAAGTGGGGGCCATGAGCTTCTGGAAATGTGTCAGTATGAATTGCTACTTGGGTAACCTTGAGATTACACAACTGTATTTTCAGTTTTTTCTCTAAAGGTTGAGAGTATAGTGGGTTTTGTCTGGTATATAATATCCTCTAGGGTTCCCATATGAGGGTAACACATCTGTTAAAAAAATCATACTATTTTTTTCTTTTCCTGATTGTATATACACTTTTTGGCACATTCTGTAGTTGTGCTCAATAAACAACAAATGAAATAATGAACTGTGTATATTCAACTCTTCAGTGCTCTCTCCATACACACACAAGGACACACACGCAGAGAAATACACAAATACAACTGGAGTGTTTGGGATATTTCTCTATAAATAGTTTTTTACATCACATTTTACATCACAGTAGCAAAATAAACAGCTACACCCGCTGCTACTTAGACTCACAAATCTACTACCCCCTGCTCGGCTTGGGAAATCTCGTATCTCTTTCCAGCACCTCTCCCTCACTCCAACTCCATGACATTCTAAGAGCTCCTCTTTCTGCCATGCTTGACATGACTGCTTCCATTCCTAGCAAATATTACCACTTTTCTGCAATGCAGAAAGCCACATCCTTACAGCAAAAAGTTGGCTGTTCCTCTTCCATGCTGTGTGAGTGGAGCCAGACGCCATCATTTACCATAGACTCCCACTGGAAGCAATTTGCTTTCCTGATCAGAAGCTTTTCTTCTGGTACTTACTGTTCTATAAGCAAGTAAATTCAAATTTCAATTTGTTAAAGTAAAATAAGACAAAAGGAGAGAAAAATCACTCTACTAACTCTTTGCTTCTTCCCCATGTACAGCACTATTGCTTGTTATGATGAAATAAAGACACTTGGGTTTAATGTTTCTTCATTTTCCAGTTAATTCTCATCACTGCAATATTCCTTCCTCTCCCAATGTTCTTTCCTGTTCTCAGAAGTGTGATCAATGTGTCTTTTGTCAAATGTAGCAGACATTATTTGTTCCTTATCTGATATGACTATTAGTATAGGGCAGTGGAAAGTGCATTTTTCATTAAGAAGGCATAATTATATAAAAATAAACTTAGAATGCTCTTCCTGCAAAATTAAAAATTGTAACAGGGCTTATGATACTATGTCATTTCTATTGCTTCACCTCTATTCTGTACCTAGAAGGAAAATGTTGCTTGGCATTTTTTATAAGTTCTTCTAGAGACATTTGATATATATACATATGTACAAATTATCCTTTCCAGAATTATAGAATAAGAAGCCATTATTTCTCTATTTATACTCTTACCCTGAAGAAAAAAGAAATACAAAAAGAGATCAAATCCATCTCATTGCTCCTGGAAATTAAAATTCCATTAAATTTTTGAAACTAGAAATTTCACTGTTTAATCTACAATTGATATCAGAACTGGGGACATAGCTCACTGGCAAAGCATTTGGCTAGTCTAGCATGTGTGAGGTCCTAGATTTATTCCTAGCTAAATGCAAAGTGAACAAACAAATACAAACACAAATACAAATGATCCCAAAGTTATGTATTTTACCAAGCTTGTACACCAGTACATTATAAACATTTTTATTTTGTAACTTGTAGAGTAAAACAAGTTTCCCATCCATTTCTTTCTCATATCATTTTTATTATATATTATTGTTATTTTATCTTTCAATTGATTCAATATTTCTGTTTATATATCTAGGTCTTTGAAATATTTTGATGTTATTTTAGTAGAGTGTAAGAGATACAGATCTAGATTCTTCCTCTAGCACGTGAATAAGTGCAGCACCACTGGTTAAAGAGGTTGTCTTTTCTCCACTGTATGTGTTTTGGGTCCTTTGTCAAAGATTAGATGGATTAATATGCCTGCAGATTTTTGTGCCTTCTATTTGGGAAGACATTGTAGATGTCTAAGAAATTTCTGGTATCCATTAGAAGAAGTGATAGGTTGATACAATATAAGCTATGAAAACAAACAAAAAAAAGAATAAAAAACAGAGTCAAATAAATATAGAGATTCATAACTGGTACCTGCTTCACTGGAGGAAACACTTGCAAATACCAGTTTCCAGATATGATCCCCTGAAACAATGAGACTTAACTGAGAGAGTTCAATTCTCTACCTCCCTAACACTTTATCACTACAGGCACCAGTGTAGGAGCATTGGGTGATAGCAACATCTCTTGGAGTTGAAGATGATAAAAGACACAGACTAATCTTGAGAATTATGGAGCTTAAAAAAACATCAGGAGGAGTGATAAAAACCTAAGGCTGCAGGAATTTAGGATAACTAGACTCTAGTGACAACAAATACTGAAATATAGCTCAGTAAGTGGAACGGTTAAACTAAACCATAGCACCAAATAGCTATTCATCAATAGTGATTATTATGTGATAAAAAATATTTCTAATATTCAACAAAAGAATCAGAAGACATGCCAAAATGCAAGGAAAAAAAAAACTAAAGAAGCAAAGTAATTATCAAAGTCAGATGCAAATGCGGTATTGATATTAGAATTATCAGATATCACATTTAAAATAATTATTTGTTAAGCACTCTAAAGCAAAAAGTAAACCAAAGATAGTAACAGATGGATAATGTGAGCAGAGAGATGTAAGCGCTAAGAAAACAATTAAATGATAAATTCTGGAAACAAAAAAGTAAAGACTCACCTAAAGAGTGGTACAGGACAATTGTATAGAAAATATTAAATTTACACATGGATTCAGAGAAACTGACCCAGCTACAGTGAAAAAAGTAAAACGATTGTAAACCATACACAAAACATTCAAGAACAGTGGGAGATTTTCAAAATCTGTAACAAGGATAACAAAAGGAGAAAGGGACAAAGATCAAATAATGACCTTTGAGTAATTCTTTCTAAAGCTAATGGCAAACAATATATTAGTCTAGGAACTTCAAAAATATCATCAGGATACCAAATAAGCCAACACAAAACAACAGTATCACTTGGGTATATCATATCTAACTGTAGTAAAACAAAGACAAAAAGAAAGTCTTAGAAAGAGGCTCAGGAAGAGAAAAAGTGTACCCTACATAAAGAGAAGCCAAGATAAAAAATTACAAGACTTCTTGTCTGAAATCAGACAGGCTAGAAAAGCATGGAAAAAATACTGAAAGCATTAAAAGAGGAAAACTTTCAACCCTGAACTCTGCAACCAATAAAATATCATCGGAAAATAAAGCTGAGATATAGACTTTTCCATAACAAAGAAATGCAATCAACAGACCCTAAGACCCTCCTTGCAAGAAAAATGAAAGTTGCTCAGGGAGAACACATATTATATGAGTTGAAACAGATTTACATGAAGAAAGAAAAAATACTTGAAAGGGAACAAATGACAGTTGAAAAACCTTTTTTTTTTTTTTTGTACCAAAGGATTGAACTCATAACTCAGGTTTACCAGGCAAGTGCTTGAGCCACTGAGCTAAATCTCCAGCCCAAAGCAACTCATTTTTCTTATTTTCAACTGAGTTTTGCAAATAATTCTGCAAAATAACAGTAGTAACAATAAACTGAATGATTATGCCATAGAAATTATGAAATGTATGACAGAAATTTCACAAAACACAGGAAGGTGGAATTAGGAATACTCAAAAGGGACTTCATATGACACAGGCTATTTGAAAGTAGAAACATTAATTGAGAATATATTTGGCAAATTCTAGGACAAGAAACACAAAAATTAAAAACTTAAAAATGAGTTCATGAGAAGAGTGGAGAAGACAAAGGAAAAATTCCATAAGCCTGAATATGAAACAACAGAAATTAATCTTGAGGAATGAAGAGTGGAGGAGGAAAAAAAACACCTCTTCATCAACCCATGAAATGTTGACAAAAGATCTAATTTTCACATCATCAAAGGTCCAGAAGGAAAGAAAAGTGGAAAAGCCTTAAAACATAATGACTAAAATTTTAAGTCATAAATTATATAAATTACTAGTTCAAAATGCTGAGCTAACCCTAATAAAACTTCATGTCAAAGTATGTTTTAATAAAACTTCATAAAAAAGATGTCTAAAGCCAGAAAGAAATACAGTATCACTTTGTTTAAAGGAATAAATTAGCTGAAGTGTATTTCTCATAACGAACCATGAAAATTAGAAGAAAATTGCATATTCCTTGAGTACTTAAGTCAGTCAAACATGAATTCTCCATTAGGAAGAAAAAACAAACTTTCAGGAATATTGGTTGAATAATGATATTCTTACATAAAGAAAAATTATGAGAATTTATCATTGACAAACTGTGATAAAAGAACAGTAAGTTTCTCCACTAAAACTAATGATAAAATGAGGAGTCTTGGAACATGAAAGAATAAACAACAGCACAAAGAACAAAAGTAATGCTAGGTACGTTAACTTTTTTCCATTTTCTAAATTTTTGAAATAATATTTGATTGTCACAGTAGAAAGTCTAATGTCATCTGATATGGATTTAAACGAATGCAAAAGCATAGGAAGAATTATAAACAGTAGATAATAAAAAAGAATTAAAGTGATGAATGAATACATAAAATGTATTTATACACAATGGAGTAGCACTCTGCTTGAAGAGTGATAAATTTGAGTCATCTGTAGGAAAATGAATATACTCCAAGACCATTATACAAAATAAAAAAAGTCAGACACACAAGCTTAAATATTACATGGTTTCTTTTGCATGAGTGACCCAAAGCATGAATAAATCAAAGAGCAAATGAAAAGTAAATGAGAAGTATCCAAGCTGTAGAACTTCTGCTAATGGGAATGGGGCCAAGTGCTGAGGAGGGGGAGGCAGGTATACCAAAGGAATTAAGATGTGCCATGCACATGTACAACCTGTGCACAATGACTGTAACTATTACTTACCACAAATGTGCGCTAATAAAGATAAAATGTTAAAAAAGAAACTCTACTTAAACTCATAAAATGTTGACACCTGTAATCATTGTCAACAAGTTCATTTTCTTGACTGTAGTGGTAGTTACATACATCAACACAGAGGAGAATGTTGCACCGATATAGTCCAAGAGCTACACACACTCACAGGCACGCTCACACACACATGCACACACAAAGAACTACATGCGCACACACACTGTACCAATGTCATTTTGTTGTTTCTTATATTATACTGTAGTTATGAAGCTGAAAGCTTTAGTGACCATTGAGTAAAAACACACAAAGAATGTCTATGTAACTTTTTGCAACTCCCTGTAAATCTAAGCATATTTTTAAATAGTTAAAAAATAATCTAAAATTGTGAACAACTATCTATCACTAAGGGAATATGCACTTTATATAGATGTCCTAAATTGATTACTTGAAAATTTCTGTATTGCTCATATTACCACAATGGCAGTTACTGAAAGACAATGCCAATGTCCACCAAATCTTGGCACTGGGCACTCACTAATAATCCATTCACCAGCCCCTCTCAAGTCACACAAATTTTTCTAGTAATCTTTAGCCAGGATGGATTAAGGCATATTATTTGATTGATGTAACAGTTGGTCCTTTGGTTTTAAGTATTTTATACTGTAAGAACATGCATTAATTTGAGTGGTCAGTTTTCTCTTTGCTTTTCAAAGATTTATTTTGGCTTTTTATGTGCATATATATACATATATATATATATATATATATATATATATATATATATGTATATACATATATATTTACTCCTACATAGTTTCAATATCTTAAAACAGGTGGACTGACTTTCCAAAACATTTATCATCATTTCATACTATAAACAAAGAACTAAGATCTTTAAAGTTTGTGCGTGTGTGTGTGTGTGTGGGTGTTGATGTAACAGAAAAGAAAATTAAAACTACTTTGTGAAGGTATGGAAAACTATTTCAAAGAAAACAAGAGATATATGGTAGCCACTCTTGATTTCCTGCTGTCTTTTTCTGAAATCCTGTGTATTTGTATTGTTTTACTCTGCTCTGCTTTGTTCTATTTTGTTTTGTTTTGTTTTATTCCATTTAAAATAAAAAAAGAACTTTTTACATCCAAAAAATTAAAACTACTTTCCAGACCACAAGTGCTAACAATATGCCATTTTTCTGAAGACTTTGTTTTCTGCAAAGAGAGGAAGCTCTTCCTTCTTTCCCTACCTAGTGCTTCAACAATATTAGTGTCTTTGTAAAACACCTATCCTTTTAGTGCAAGCATTGTAATCATTCTAAGTGCTGAATAATCCTTAGGCAAAGAATGAACTTTCACTGAATGCTTATATTTCACATTACTAAAATGATCTGTACTAATGGGGAGCTGTTATTAAGTGAGCAAAATGGGAGGATCTGGAGCCCTGGATCACTGCAATACAGTCTTGTTAAAATTTATAAACTAAGGTTAGATGCCCAAACCAGTAGAGTTGGTGGAAATTAAGGTGTAAACTGAGTGAATAAGTAGGGGACAAAGTGAATAAAATGCCTTTTTCTAAAGAAATCAGAATTGTAACAATAGCAACAGTTAAAACAACAAGGCTGAATGGATGCATATTTAGCTCAGCAGCATAAGCACCTGCCTGGCAAGTGCAATGTCATGAGTTCAATCACCAGTACACACACATACTTACATACACACACACACAAACACACACTCATATATATATATATATATATATATATATATATATATATATAGGCTGAAAATATATTGAGTTTTGTTCAAAACTACATTGTGCAACTCAGCGCAAGCCTACCTCAGGCATAAGCTGTCCCCAACCTCTACCGAGGGCCCACCCTGCCACCTGAACTCAGTGCAAGCCTGCCTCAGGTGTAAGCTGCCCCAACTACCACTGAGGGCCCGCCCTGCCACTGGGAACTCAGCACAAGCCCACCTCAGGGGTAGGCTACCCGGAACTGCCCCGAGAGGCCAGCCCTGCCACCGGGATCATCAGAGGATCTCAGCGGGCTCCAGTTAGTGTGAGAAAATTTGGAACTTTGCTCCCAGGTTGTGAACCTTAGACTACAGTGGATTGACTGTATCAGTGTGGTTAGTATACACCTAAAATAGAGGTGTACAGGGGATAAATAGGGCCAGTAGTAAAACTCCCTGAAACTAACTGTAAGACTTTGGTGTGTCTGAAAAGAGTTTGTGTGATCCCCTCCTACACAGAGAAAACACCAGGCAGAGTGAAAATGACAAAACGAAAAAGCAAAATGCAGTCTCAAACATCTAGTTCACCAGGAGCAAGTATAGGAGACATTGAAATAGAGGACCCCAAAAGTAACACACCGGGAATCTCTGAAAAGATAGCGAGTGAAATAAAAAAAAAAACTGCATCAGGCTATAGAGGAAATCAAATTAGAAGTACTCTCCCATGTAAAGATAGAAATAACAACTTTAGTAAAGGAGTTGTTGAATGGAGCTAAAGAAGAACTAGAAAAAAAAGTAAATGAGCATGGGAAACTGATTAAAACTTTGAATTAAAAATATAGAAAACAAGCAGAATTCATGAAACAAACTCAAAGAGACATACAAGAAGCAAAAAATTCTATTGAAAGCATGCAAAACTGCCTAAAGGAAGCTGAGGATAGGATTTCGGACCTTGAGGACAGGATCACAGTTAGTGATCAGGAAAGGATAGAACTTTTAAAAATAACAAAGCAGCATGAAATGACAATCCAGAAGCTTCATGATGATGCCAAGAGCAACAATATAGGAATAATTGGCATTAGTGAAGATACAAGAGTGCAGGCAAATGACATATGTAAAGCATTTACAGAAATAATAGCAGAAAATTTCCCAAACATGGGGAAGAATCTGGTATGCAGATAAGTGAGGCATATAGAACACCAAACAGTCACAACCAACATAAATCCACATCCAGAGACATAATAATAAAGATCTCAGACATACAGCATAAAAACAGAATATTAAAAGCTGTGAGAAAAAAGACACAACTCACCTATCAAGGAAAGCCCATTAGAATCATGGCAGACTTCTCAGCACAAACCCTCAAGTGAAGAAGAGCTTGGAGTGGGGTATTTAAAGCCCTGAAAGAAAACAACCTTCAACCCAGACTGATGTACCCAGCAAAACTTTCATTCAAATTTAATGGAGAAACAAGATACTTTCATGACAAAGAACAACTGAAGAAATTCATGTCCATCAATCCAACCCTAGAAAGAGTACTGAAAGACATACTAGACAGAGATAAAAATGATCACAATCCCCAAAACAACAACAGAAAGAAACCACCCGGTAGGATAAGCAATTAAATAAGAGGAAAAGCAGAAAGAAAGAACTGGAACATGACTAGGCAAAGTTGAGCCAGTACATATCAGTGATATCCATAAATATAAATGGCCTCAATTCACCTATAAAAAGAAATAGATTGATAGAATGGATCATGAAACAGAACCCCATAATATTCTGTAAACAAGAAACACATCTGACCCAAAAGGAAACTCATAGATTAAAATTCAAAGGATGGAAAACAGTATTCCATGCAACAGGAACCCAGAAAAAACAGGAATAGCTATTCCATTTGCACAAATTGTGAACTTCAAACCTAAAATGATTAAAAGAGATAGAGGAGGTCACTACATACTTGTTAGTGGTAAAATTCAAGAGGAAGAGCTAACAATTATATATGCACCAAATACAGGAGCACCAAACTATATAAGACAGATACTAATGGACATGAAAAACCAAATACACAAGAACTCAATTATAACAGGAGATCTTAACAGCCAATTGTCACAAAGAGATAGATCAACTAGACAAAAAGTCAGCAAAGAAATAACAGAACTGAATCATACCTGTGAGCAATTGGACTTAGTAGATGTTTGCAATGTTACACCCAAACACATCAGAATACACATTCTTCTCAGCTGCACATGGGACATTCTCCAGAACAGATCATATATTATCCCATAAAACATTCTTAAGTAAATGCAAAGGTATTGAAATCATACCATGCATAATATCTGACCATAGTGCACTGAAACTGGAAATTAATGGCAAAAGAAATTGTAAAACCTGCATAAATACATGGAAATTAAATAACAGCCTTTTGAACAATTGGTGGGCTACAGATGAACTTAAAGAAAAAATAAAACAATACCTACAATTCAATGAAAACATAGAAACAACATACTGTAATATATGTGATGCAATGAAAGTGGTCTTAAGAGGGAAATATATAGCAATAAATTGTCATATCAAGAAAACAAAATGAGCACAAATAAACAACCTAATGTTTCATCTCAAGCTTCTAGAAAAAGAAGAGCAAGCTAAACCCAAATACTCATAGAAGAGAGGAAATTGTAAAGATTAGAGCAGAAATCCATGCAAATGAAACTAAAAAAAAATGTAAAGAATTAATGAATCAAAAAGCTGGTCTTTTGAAGAGAATAAACAAAATTGACAAACCCCTAGCTAGCCTTATCAAGGAAAGAAAGAAAAAACCCAAATTCACTCAGTAAGAACTGAAAATGGGGAAATTACTGCAGATCCCATGGAAATTCAAAAGATCATGAACACCTATTTCAAAAATCTCTACTCACATAGAGTGGAAAGCACAGAGGATATGGACAGATTTCTAGAAACATATGAACTACCAAAGCTCAACTAAGAAGATAAAGCAATTGTGAACAACCCACTATTAGCTATTGAAATTGAAAGCATAATTAAAAACTTACCAACAAAGAAAAGCCCATTTCCAGATGGATCCACAGCTGAATTCTACAAGAAATTTAGAGAAGATTTGATGCCAATACTCCTTAAACTCTTCAATGAAACTGAGAAAAAAGCAATCCTCCCTAAATAATTCCTGGAAGCAAGTATTGCTTTGATACCAAAACCAGAGATAGATCCAACCAAAAAAGAGAACTATAGGCCAATCTTGCTAATGAACATTGATGCAAAGTTTCTCAGCAAAATACTGGCATATAGAGTGCAGCAAATTATCAAGATTATACATCATGACCAAGTGGGGTTCATTCCAGGAATGCAGGGATGGTCTAACGTATGCAAATCAGTAAATGTAATACACCACATCAACAGAGCCAAAAACAAAAAACACATGGTCATCTCAATAGATGCAGAAAAAGCTTTTGACAAAGTCCAACACATGTTCATGATAAAAACCCTTCAGAAACTCATAATACATGGCGTCTACCTCAATCTTATAAAGGCCATCTATGACAAGCCAACAGCCAACACTATACTAAATAAATGGACAAAAACTGAAAGCTTTCACTTTAAAATCAGGAACAAGACAAGATGTCCACTCTCACCACTCCTTTTCAAAATTATTCTGGAAACACTAGCCAGGGCAATCAGACAAGAGAGAGAAATAAAAGGAATAAAGATAGGAAAGGAAGAAGTTAAGTTATCACTATTTGCAGATGACGTGATACTCTATATAGAAGACCCAAAAAACTCCATTAAAAGACTGCTAGAGGTAATAAACAAGTTCAGCAGTGTAGCTGGATACAAAGTCAGTGCTCAACAATCAATAGCATTCCTATATGCAAACAAAAAACTCACTGAGAGAGAAATTATGGAAATATCGCCCTTTACAATAACATCTAAAAAAATGAAATACTTAGGAATCAACCTAACTAAAAATGTAAAAGACCTATATGCTGAAAGTTATACTACACTGTAAAAGGAGATTGAAGAGGATATTAGAAAATGGAAGGACATTCCTTGCTCTTGGTTAGGAAGAACCAACATTGTGAAAATGGCCATACTCCCAAAACTGTTATACAGATTTAATGCAATCCCAATCAAAATACCATTGACATACCTCACAGATCTAGAGAAAACACTCCTAAAATTCATTTGGAAATAGAAGAAACCTAGAATAGCAAAGGCAATTCTAGGCAACAAAAGCAAGGCAGGAGGCATCCCAGTTCCTGACTTGAAACAGTACTATAAAGCCACAGTAATAAAATCAGCTTCTTACTGGCAAAGAAATAGACCTGAGGATCAATGGAACAGATTAGAAGATGCAAGCACAACTACAAAGACACTCATCCACCTGATATTTGACAAAGGGTATAAATATGTCCACTGGAAGAAGGATAGTCTCTCTAATAAATGGTGTTGGAAAAATTGGCTCTCTACATGCCGAAGACTGAAACTAGATTCATGCCTATCACCATGCACAAAATTAAAGACCTAAATATTAAAACAGAAACACTTAATCTACTGGAAGACAAGGTAGGTAGAAATCTTGGAGACATAGGGGTAGGCAGAGAATTCATGAACAAAATGCAAACTGCACGGGAAACACTTCAAAGAATCAACAAATTGGATCTCACATTATTGAAAAGTTTCTGCACTTCAAGAGAAATCACCAACAGAGTGAAAAGAAAACCAACAGAGTGGGAAGAATTTTAACCAGCAACCCCTCAGACAAAGGACTTGTGTCCAGAACATATAAAAAATTGAAAAACATCAAGTCGCCCGAATTCAAAGACCCTCTCCAAAAACGGACATCTGAGATGAACACACAGTTCTCAGAGAAAGATATACAAATGGCAAATAAATACATGAAGAAATGTTCACCATCACTGGTCATTCGAGAAATGCAAATTAAAACAGCATTGAGATTTCACCTTACTCCAGAAAGAATAGCTGCCATCAAGAAATCAACTGATAACAAATGTTGGCGAGGCTGCGGGGGAAAAAGGAACACTGCTCCACTGTTGGTGGGAATGTAGACTGGTGCAACCATTATGGAAATCCATATGGACAATTCTCAGGAGACTGGGATTGGAAGCCCCATTCAATCCAGCTATCCCTCTCCTGGCTATTTTCCCCAAAGAATTGAAAAGTTCATATCACAGTGATATATGTGCACCCATGTTCATAGCTGCACAATTTGTGATAGCTAAATGCTGGAAACAACCAAGATGCCCATCAACTGCAGAATGGATGAAAAAGATATGGCATTTTTATACGATGGAATACTACTCAGCTATAAAAAAGGATCATCGTGAGGCCTTCATAGGTAAATGGAGACAACTTGAGACTATCCTCATTAGTGAAATAAATAAGAATCATATTTATAAATATCATATTGTGTCTCTAGTGTAAAAAGTAAATAAGAACTACAAGTGTAATAAAACCAAAATGTGTAATTGCTATTGTAAAAAAGAGAGGAAAAGAAAGTGCTCTAAGGAATATAACTGCATGTATGTTTGAGTATGTAAAATAGATGAGCATATTTCTGAATCTTTGTTGGATCTTTGAGCAGAACTGTTTGTAGTCTGACTGTTTGAATATTTACTATTTACCTTTTGACTTTGTAACTTGAACAACTGCATCCAGGATGACAGTACATAATTTATAATTTACTGATTTCTTAGTGGGGCTTTTTCTCATTCTCCTTTTTGTTTCTTTCTTTTATAATTCTGTATTGTTGCTACCCTTTTTTCTGTTTTGTTTTTTTTCTTCTCTTTAAATAAAATTTTAAAAATGTATAGTTGCTATTGTAAAAAAAGAGGAAATAGGAAGTGCTATAAAAGATATAGCTGCATGTATGTTTAGGTGTGTGGGATTGATGACCATATTTCTAGGTTCTTGTTGGATTGTTGAACAGATCTGTTTGCATTCTCACTGCTTTAGTGTCCACTTTGTGTGCTTTAATTCTGTAACCTGAATAACTATTTCTAAAAGAACCATATGTAATTTATCAACTAGTGATTTCTTACTGTTTATCTTTTCTTGAAATTCTGTAGTATTTCTACATTTTTCCTTTTTTTTCTGTTTAAATAAAAACATAAAATAAAAAATTAAAAAAACTACATTGTGATCAGTGATGTCAAATGAATGATCATTTGTAAATCATCATTATAATAGAATGTGATAGGAAACAATATTCTGTAGTTCTGAGTCAGTGGGATTGAATTATAGGTAAAATAACTAAAAGCAAAGTTGAGGTGAGGCAAGTTAGTTGCTTTAAGTTTTCATTTTCTCATATAATAAATATCTATCAAGAGTTGTGCTTGTAAATATATTTAACAGATCTGGCTCAGAAAGGATGCTTGTAAATGGTTCCATCCATCTTTACTATGAAGGGTACATCTCTGACAAGATTCAAGAATATGAGAGAGAAAAAGATAAAGCTAACTATAGATAGTTCTGCTATTTAAGGTATAAGTAATAGACTTAGTGATGTAAATTTCTGTGTTTACTCACTGCTCTTCAAGCCGAATGATGAATAATGAAAAAGGAGAAATAAAGCTTGTGAAATCTGATAGATTGTTTTTGCATCCTGTGGATGGTGCTTCATCATTAAAATAGCACATGGATGCATTCAGGGCTATAGGAAGCTGAGGAGAAACACTGCGTAGGAGTGAAAAGTTACATCGCTGAATGAAATGAAGATTGTGTAATTGAGTTTCAGATATCTTGAGAGAGATAAGGACCAGAAAATTGCAGAGAGGAAGGAAAAACGTGAAAGGATTATTTATAGGGAGAAAGGAAGTCAGGCAATCTGATAATGGGTAAATCTGTAGATGTCCCAATCTCAAGAAAATTCTGCACACGCACGCACAGGCGGGCTCTGTGAGCACTGCAGTACAAGCTAGATGTCTACAGTGAACCTTACGCTTATGAGTGAGGGAAAACTCCTAGTACAGAAACAAATGGGATGAAAATGGCAGGTACCACAGCTATGACAGTGAAGGTTGTGTGAACAAAGAAGAATTCCTAATACTTGAAGGTATTTGGTCTGAGTGACTTAAGTTATATGTATTGCGTTTGAAATGTTTAGTTTACTCACACACGCATATATATATATATATATATATATATATATATATATATATATGAAGAGAAACAAAACCAAAAATTTTAACCAACACTAGATAAACATAATAAAAATTTGAAATTCATATTCAAAGTTAACAGTCAAGAGAAAACTTGAATGGTTCATGTCATAATGGATTAAGATTAGAGATATCAGTATGATGTCATATTTGTTTCATTGTAGATGCATATATTCCATATGAAAAGGTTAATATTTCATATATATATATATATACACACACACATGACAGTCTTATAGGCGAAAAAATCCTAATTATGAAGATTAGCTTCGACAGTGCTAATAGTATGCAAAGTTAACATAAGAGAATAGAATTACAACTTTGAATTTCTCTTAAAATGGAAAAACTCCAGTTGCATGAAAAAAAGAAACAAAAAATAGAAAAATTTTAATTGATGGACAGTCTCCAAAGTACAATTGATCAGAAATACTCTTTACCAAATACCATCATCAAATACCAGAAAAGCCAATTAATTCAACAAGTGAATCTGAAGGAAACACAATTAAAATGTTGCATCTGTGACAGAATATTTCATATAAACACAGTATTGAAGAAAAAACCTATTAATATGAATATGTGGACTTTGATTAATGCATCAATATTCATTCTATAATTTTGACAGTTTTATCCTGTTAATGTAAGATGCTAAAAGCAGAAGAAACTAGGACTGGGGTGTATGTGAGTTCCCTTAATTATCAGCGATATTTTTAAAATAATTCTTTAAACTTTTCAAAATATTATTTAAAAAGAAGCAAATAGAGCCAGTACACTGCTCTGGTAAGTGGCTGTGGCCTCCCAAGCTGCGGCTGACCCAGGGTGAGAACCATATCATCGTTTCCTGAGATCCGCACCATGTTGAAACTTGGAGTGCTGGGAAAACAGGCAGTCAGTTCACCACTCTGGTGGGCAGCTGTGAGCATACAGGCAGAGACAGCTAACAAACATCCATCCCACTCCCCCACCCCCACTCCCTCCACCTCCCCGCTAGCAGGTGAGAGCCAGAGATCTGAGCATCTCTTGGGAGTTTGACTATATGCAATATAGCAAATAAGGGGGATTTTCTTCTGCCATCTCTTTGAAGGCAAATATTTTTATCTCTGTTTTGCTCTGTTCTGATCAATGGTATTGCTCTATTCAATATTCTGTTTTTATAATTTCAGTATTTTCTTTGATATTACTCTACCTGATTGAAGGAACAACTATTGTGAAGAAAACCAGATTATACTATTGTACCTATTGCTGTTATCCTGATAACCTGCTGTGAGGTTCTGTACCAATTTCACTGCACTGCCTCAATTGGCTGTGTCTTGTCTTGTTCTGCTGTATTTTACTACCTTCAAAATAAATAAAATAAAATAAAAATAAATAAGAAAAAATAAAAAAGTAAATAACAACAAAATAGATCAGTAAGGTACTGAGCAACCTGAAATATGTTATAACTAAACACATAATGGACTTAAGAAGCAAAAGAAGGAAAAGAAAGTGCTCTAAAGGATATAGCTGCATGTATATTTAAGTGTGTATTATTGATAACCATGTTGCTAAGTTTTTGTTGGATCACTTAACAGAACTGTTTGCAGCCTCACTGTTTGAATGTTCACTTTGTATACTTTAATTTTGTAACTTGAACAACTATATCCAAGAAGACAATATGTAATGTTTCAACTAGTGATTTCTTACTGTTTATTTTTTTTGAAATTCTGTATTGTTTCTACCCTTTTTTCTGTTTTGCTTTTCCCCCCCTCCTTAAATAAAAATTAAAAAAGCAGCAAATAATACTAAGTAATGCATATAATTATAGTAAACATTAAGAATCATGGTTATCTTTGAATGGAGTTAAGAGAGTTCATTGAAGATAATGATTATAAAAATCTCAAAAATTAATTTAAGTTTTTATTTCTTAATTTTTCATGTGGCTATCTACAACTGAATTGCAACTTATTTACTTTCTCTTGATAGTTCATGAACCAAATGTTATAAACAGACTTATAGAAATTACTAAGATATTAAAATAAATTATGGAAACAACTGTATTTGCATTCTATGAGCAACATTTAATCTTTAATACTGAGAACTGATGGAGAGTAGTATACCAAGACAAGAAACGACAAATTCTGTACACAGAAAAAAATCTCAAGAGATATTGAACATTTTAGAGCCAAAATGAAAAAATGAAGACTTTAAAGCAGACTGTGATGCATGGGCATAGTATTAGATAAAGACCTGATGGGAAAGGTAAAAATTACACATGGGCAGCAAATTTTAAAAATGAGATTATACTTATGCATACTTCAATAAAAATATTGATCATAAAATTTATAGGAATTATGACTAAAAAGGTTATCAGGTGCACTGAATGAGGCAGTGTGTTTTGTCATCATGGTAGAACTATAAAAAATATTTTAACCCAGTTGTGGGATGGAAAAGTCATTGCAGTTTGGTAAGTAGCAAACGCAAGGAAAAGAGTATGAAGTGGCAATATACATAACAGACAAATAACTACCTTTATTCATCAAAATAATTATAAAGAAAACTTATCATACTGTTTATTTAAAAATGGAGTTACTGGCTAATGGAAATTGCCTACTTATAGTTAGTCCATAAACTATTGAAAACGCATCTGCATTGTGTTGCATATAGCTCAGGGCACTGAAAAGAAAAATGTATTCTTGGCTTCTTAGGAACTAATTGGATAGCTAACAATAATGGAGAAATTGAGAAAAGAGGAGTTAGGATACAAAGAAGTGTATGCATTCTGTAAGAGGAATGTTTAAGAAGTGTTGGTACATGTAGCTTAATATTTATGAGTGCTATTGAAACAGCAATTTTGAACTGTACTTTCAAAAATATGTATGACTTTTCCAGGCTTAGACAGAATGATGATATCCACCAAAAGAAAGATTAATATCTTTAAGTGCACACATAGGAAAATGCAGATGTTCTTTCAAAGCCATAAGTTGACTTTATACAGTTTTGAGTACGCATACTTGTGCATTTTTCTGCCAGCACACTGGTGTCAGGAAGAAAACAAAGTAAAAGAGACAGACTTTTGAAAGTTTTGCCTAATGTGATAAGGTATGCAGAGTTATCATAGAATATTTAATTAGGCCAACACCGTGACCAAAATTGTGCTTCATAATGTCTTTTTGACAGCAGATTGCAAGAGAACTGAGGCAAAAGTAGGAGGTGAAACTGGATTGCAACAAAGGAGACCAGTTGGAAAGCTATTTTTGCATTCTCAGAGAAAACTGAGCATGTACTGAGCATAAACAATAACAGTATGAATATAAGCTAGAAAGCACAAATATAGAAGATACTTTGGAGGTTGAATCAAAGCGTTTTGAAACTTTCTGAATGTCGAGGTTGAGTAGGATAGAAGATGAAAAGCTATATGAGGTTTTCTATTTAGCCCCTTTTGCCACAACATGTAAAAAGGATTTATTAATTTAAGTAGTGAGGACAAGATTATAAAATACTTTAGGTGGAATTTTTATGGTTGCAATAGTGATAATTTATTCAATATTGTCTAAAAATAATAAAATGTGAAAAACGAAAAAGAGAATCATATTTTAAATACCCAAGTCACAGTGATTAACACAATTTCAATATATTTATTGTCTTTTCTAATGAATAACTTTTAAAATGTAGTTAGTCATGTTTCATTTTATATCTAATTTGGTGACTTATTTTTTGATTAATGGAATAGTAAGTCTGTAACTATGTCTGATATTTCTCACATCATGATTCCACAAACCATATTCTCATTTTGTTACTAAGCTGATTCAAAGTCTTTACAAATAAGAACTTATTTAAATTGAAGATTAAGCTTTAAGATTATATCACTGAGTTCTGAGAATTCATCCAAATCAAATTAAACTAATATCTCAAAGAGATATCTGCACCTTCATGTTCATCATTGAATTATTCACAATGGCCAGGTTGTGGAACTAGCCTCAGTGTCAATTGATGAGTCAATGTATGTACGTATGTATGTATGTATATTAAATATTACCAAATTATAAAAAAAGATATTCCTGACATTTTTATGATATTGATGAACACAGAAGACTAATCTGAAATAAACCAAACACAGAAAGTCAAGAGTGATATTATCTATTTGTAGAATCTAAAGACATCATACTCATAGAAACCAATATATGAAGAGTGAGAAGATGGAGAAAATAGAGGACATGATAGTCAAAGGACACAAAGTCACAGTTATATAGGATGAATTAGCCTATGGATCTACCACATTAATAGCCCATTTATGCATCAGATATGGCAATACAGAAAATTCTTCAAAAGTTATTTATTTAATTTGGATATAGTACTAGTTTGCAATTTTTTTGAATATATATCCCCAGATCAAACTATTATCTGTGGAAGATTATGTGAACACATATCTGAAACCTCCTGGTTAGTCAAATATTTTATTTTCAAATGTCTCCCTTCTATTTTTACTACTACACATATACTCCCAACAGTCTAAAACTTTTGTTCTTCATGAGACAATAAGGAATTACCTCAGTTATGTTTCTCATTGTGGAGACAAAATGTTCAAAAGTCAAAGAAAAAGATGAAAATTTTATTTTGGCTCACAGTTTGTGGAAGTTTCAGTAAATATGCAAAAAGTTCAATGGCAAGGTGGCATGACACAGAGGCTGGGCAGAGTGAGCAGGAGGCAGAAGAAGACAAACTTCTTTTTCATTCCTTATATTCTATCCCAGGTGGGGCACCTTTAATCCCAGCATCATGCACCATAGTTCCAGCCACCTTTAAAAAACCCCACCTATGACCTCGTGAGGCTTGGTTGGGGGGATCTAGCCACAGTCATAATAGGAATCAAAGACATCAATAGTATTCCCTATTGACTGAGAAAGATTGAGTGAGTTTGTTTTTAAAACTTATTACCAGTTAATGTTCTGTATCTTTAGAAAAATTACTCAGATTATCATTTCTCTTTAAGATCACTAGTGTTACAAGAGCAACATCAAATAAGATATGCATTTGTTTTCAACAAAATAATAATCTTGAACTAAATGTCAGAGAGTCACCAATTAATCAGATGATATATATCCAGTAGTATAGAGTGCCTTTTTCCAAGTGTCTTAACAGGTTGAGAACTAGTTGTGGTAAAAAAATGTAACATTATGGGATTAACTGACATTCTTTCCAATAATGATTTTGTTAGTCTTAAGTGTGATATTAAAACAATGCATCGTTTTTGTGCCTTTTGTTTTGCTTTTTGAATTGATGTGGATTCATGAACAATATGGGAATCCAAGAGGCCTAACTGATAAATTTAGAATGTTTATTAGCTGAGCTCAGGATCACTTGCATATAGACCCTTGTTTCAGAGTCCCACCAAGTAGGCCCAATGGGTTTCCTGGATGAACTGGGGGCCTAACGACTCTGGGATGAGAATTCACCTGTCTGGTAAGGTCTGTCAGCCTTCCAGAGAGAGTTGGGCCTCTAAGATCTCAGCTAATCTCAAGTCTGAATCTAAATAAGATGGCTTGGGTAGCAAGGGTGGCGGCAGAGCTGGGAGGAGCAATATAAGCTCCACTGGTTTTAGTACCACATGTTTGATTGTCTTATCAGTGAGGGCATTTCCACAAGCTAGTGGGGTGTCTTCTCATTGGTGCCCCAAACAGTGCACAATGGCAACCTTTTGGGGCAACGAAATGGTCTAAAATCTCAGGGGCATTCTTGATCTTTGTTCCTGCTGAGGTTAATATTCCCTTTCCTGATAAGTGGCCCCATAGACATGGGGGGTAGCAAAAGCATGCCAACTATCTATCTATATATTTATAGATTTATTTTGTCCCCATCTTAAGGCTTGAGTAAAGGCTGTCAGTTCTGCCTGCTGAGCTGAAGTTCCCAACCCTAGAGTCTGGGCCCATATTACCTCAGTTTCAGTGGTCACCACAGCTCCTGCCACTCAGGTACCTTGGTGGAGGTAACTGCTCAAATACAGGGCACTAGTCAAATACAGGGCACAAAATGATGTCAGTTGTGCCAACCTACAATATGAGGGCTAACCACAGTCCTTGAATATTGCAGGTAAGATCTCTATTGCTGAGCTGTATCTTGAACCTTTCAAGAAATTATTTTGAGACTGATTCTCACTAATTTGTCTAGGATGACCTCAAACTTGCAATTTTCTTACCTCAGTTTCCCAAGTAGCTGGAGTTACAGACATGTGCCATCACAACCAGTTCTAAATGATTTTTAATTACTTCTTAAATTTTGAATCATTCAATTTATGTACCATGCAGTTGTAAAATCAGATTTTTTTTGTGTCTAATGTTAGATATTAGAGAAATTATCCATTAAATGAAAGGAAAGAAAGGGACCCTGAAATTTCTTTAACTTATTAAATCTGAAAATCTTAGCATTCTGCTGCTGAATTCAGAGTATTGAGCTGACTGACATTATGGCATATATTACAAAACAATATAATTTTATGTGTAATGTGTATTATATTTTTCCTTATATATAAAGAACAGTACATTTATGCTCAAAATTTATTCTCATAAAAGAAAATTTGATTGGTCACATAGCATGCCCTTAGGATACCTTTTCTGGTATCTGTTATGATTACAGATGGTATATTAATGTTGTTGGAATCAATGACTTTAGGATTAGTTTAGGATACATAACAGATGTTTAGATATGGCTGTTACAAATGCTTCATTTATTTTTTTCTCCACTATATTTTTTCAACCTAAGAGTTAATGTTTTTTGGGGGAGGGTCACCTTTAAAAAAAAGAAGGAAAAGAGAACTGTACCGTTAAAATGTCCTGAACAGTTTAAATAGACTCAGCAGCAGTTCACTCTTTGTGGGATACTGAAATTGAATAAATTCCATATTCACAATAATATAATGTGAAATTAATGGGATACAACTTTCAGAAATAATTTCCATATACAGAAAATAAAAGCCTTTTCTTCCCAAATTGTTTCATGGTTCTCTTGTTCCTTCAAATGTACTATGTTAACTCATTGTGTGCTTGAACTTAATGCCATGTGTAACACATCAAATAAAATTTTCATTACACAGCTTCTTTTATGGCAACACACAACTGAGTTTTAAATCTGAGCTTTTCTCTTCTGCCTGCCAGAAGCAGTCTCAGAATTTTTTGGTCTTCCAAATAGCAATGGGAGTAATGTAACTAACTTCCCTGTTACAGTTTTAAAATTTTATAGACATTCTAAAGGGAACTGACTGGCAAAGCCAAACCAAGTACAACTCATTCAACCTGTTGGACTGGATCACAGTAAACTTTGATATTCTCAGTGTTTCGTTCTGAACCAAAGAGTTCTCAGGCATAGTAGTAAAATTACCTAGCGACATAAATTTACCTGAAAGAAATTAGATCAAATACAATCCACTAGAGTTTATTAATTTACCCTGTCAAGGACCTAAGGCAGAATGTCACAGCCATCTGAGAAAGTGTTCTGCTTTGTCTCTCTACATTAGCAAAAATTCAACAAAATGTAGGACGAAAGCAATACTGTGCAAATTAATTTGGACTGGCTTTTCCTTCCAAACAGTCTCAGTAACATTCCAAATGTAATCAAACAAACAAATGCACGTGAAAGAATTTATTTATTTGTACTGGAAGAGAGCTAGTATTAAAAAAGAAAAAAAATGGTGATAACATCACAATGTCAAATGAGTAAAAAAAAGATATATTTAGTTATTAATAATTACTAAGTAAAAGTACCTAATTCACTTGGTAAGCAGTATTGAAGTCTTACTGCATAGTTTCCTCTCAGAATTAGTATCAAACTAGGGAAAACGGCTTCTCATCACATTAAAAAAACTCAAGTTCTAATTGTTTCATATTAAAAAGTTTTGCAAATTGTGTTTCTGTTTTTGTTCTTCACTTTACTAAATTAGTCAAAACTGACTTTACTCATTGCCTTTGGTTCTAATAAACTGTTCTCTTTTTCTTCTCACAATACAACCAGTCCACCCTAATACCATTCCAAGAAAATTAAAAAAATAATAATTATTAAAATTATAACATTCGTGTGATATGGACTAAACTCCTTAATATGAGAACACATTTTATCAGCTAATGGCTCTGCTTCCACTGATTTCTACTACCTACCTAAGCTCCTGACCTGCCTTTCTTATCTCTCACTACATCCAACTCTGGAGGTGTTGAAAGATCCTGATGATTTAGCTCCACCCTGTCCAGCTGTCACAAAATCTGCTGACCTGGGATTTGGAATTACTATTAAAAGTAATTGAATAGTATTAACAACAAATCTGTCCTTAGACTTTTCTATGAGCCAGAGATGAGAATCACTGCTTGGAACATCCTGAAAAGAGTTATTTTCTTCAGGCAAAAGTTTATGTGAAATCCGTGAGTGTTTTCCAATTCCTTTGTAGCCTCACTGAAACAGTACAGAAACCCTGACATTTTTATTTATGCCATATCAACCCACATATAACATTTTATTTTTTTCATTAAGAATTTACAGGAATTTTTCTGTGTTTGTAAATTCAAACTCAAAGGAAACAGATGACCAAATCACGAAGATGTCTGTTGCAAGAAAGGTAAAAGTGTGTAAGTATCTGTGGAAGAACGGAACATCAATTTCAGATGAGTGTGGGTCTCCAATGTAAATTACAAAAGGTCATGGTTGAGTTTTGTTTGAATGACAATCACACATTTTTCCATCAGCTCCTAAATCTTGTTTCTAAGACTCAGTGAGAGACTCACTGGCTGTCTTTTCGGTTGTCTGAATATTTCAACATAAGAATTCTTTCCCTGATATGCTACCTTAATAAATTGCATCCTAGGATCAAGTCTCTAGTCATTTCATAATTATTACTTACCTTGGAAATCTTCATTTCTTTTATAGATTTAACATTATGTTATTTTTTTTTATTTTGTTATAAAAATGCTCACTGGATCAAAGATGTAATTGTGGTTCCAAATCAGAAAAGTTATTGTGTGATAGGGAATAAACAGAGTTCCAAATACTGAGGAAAAACAGCAGTGCTTTCAACTTTGAAAATTAAATGTAAAGGTTAAGGTATGACTTTTGGTTTTGTATTTACACTTGATTTTATAAGATTATTATATAAAATTATTAAAAACAAATCTTGGCTGTAATGCCTTCCATTGTTAGATTTACTTGCATAATCCTGTGCATAAATTTTCATTTTGGTTTTGTTTTTATTTATGATATTTAGGGTTTTGCTTTTGTTTTGCATTTATTGTTAATGAAATGTGTGAAGTACATTATACATTAGATTCATAATTTAAGTACTCATTTTAATTAGTTTCAAAAAACACATTAAAAATCATGTTAGGATTCATGATATAGAACCTATTATGTTAGAATTTACCTTTTTAAACCAATCACCTCCCTTTTTTCATGGCAGCCACCAATCAATCAATGTGATCACAGTTTTGACTTCTCTGCCATCTTATAGGAATGATACAATACGAACATTAATCTTTTGCATCTTCCCTCTTTTAGTTGACATAATGCTTTACAAAAGGCACTCGTGTATTTGCAGCAATAATTTATTTCTTTTCCGTGAACACAGTTGTGTTGCTTAGATATACCACTATCTGTCAATGTAGCCACCTACTATGTATAATATTGGGTTTTTCAGTTTTCCGTAATTATATTAAATCTATTACAAATATTTGATTACAACATTTTGTGTGGAAATGTGGTTTAATTTTTCTTAAGTAATTTAAGAATGGCACTGATGAGTTAGATAGCCTGTATCTCTTAAATATCATAAATAGTCTAAGTTAACTTGAAAAACATTTATCTTCTGTTCCCCAAATGGGGACATTTATGTAGTTCTAGTTATTACACGCAACTTGTTAATGATGTTCTTTTGTATCTTTAGATTACATTTTTGTGTCATAATATGTTAACTGAACCCTCTTTATCAATTTCTTTAATTTTTATAGCATAAATTTATCATTTTGCTTGATATAGCTATTGTCTATGTTGTTTAATATACACATTAATGATTGTGATTATTCGTGGTAGATTTATTTATTTATCATGATGCTTCTCTTTCTCTACTTATTAATATATTTCCTCTATATTTTCTCAGAGCAAAATAAATAAAACATTCTGCTGTTTTCATTTGTATGCTCAGGAATAACTGTAATGATTAGTAGAACAGATGAAAACACACACACACACACACACACACACGCAAAGGAAGTTGAAACAATATTACTGAGAGATACTAATCTGCATTTAGTAAGAAATGGACTAAGGGAGAGATTAGAAACTCCTTGTAGAGTATGATATTTTTAAAAGGTGGCATGGGATTTGGAAGCTCACTGAAAAATTACAGTTGTGTAAAGTCCTGAGAAATGATAAGGAAGTATTAAGTAGAAGTAATATGGAGTGAAAATAGTACTGAAACTGGCAGAAATCAATACAAATGAAGAGATCTTGGCACGAATCAAGAGTAGAAACATAGGAAATATAGTGCATGAGAAAAAAATCTAAGTTATTCACTAGAAATGTAAAATGAATCCAATGTACTTAATGCCTTGAGCAACCTTTGACTTTAACTGGTAATGAAATGTGAATATTTGATTAAAGAAGTGGTATGGAGTGGTCTGACAATTTACAATGTGTTTCTGGGGGTTGCATGATAAATACAGTGAGGGGTGTTATTGCAAAGACTCAAGTGAGTAATGATTTCCTTGACCAGGGAAAGCCCTTACTAACAAAGTTAGAAATGATTCAGAGTTCTAGCTGAGAAGATTTGCTGACAGGTTGTAGGTAGAAGATTGCTACCAAGTTTTGCCCTGAGAAAGAAAATGTGAAGTTGCATTAATTTGCATCATACAGTGAAAGGGCTAAGTTTGGAACAGGAAGATCTGGAGCTCAAGCATTGATTTATTAGAAGTATGCACACATAAAAACACATCGAGACACATACCGGAGAGAACTTTCTCTTGTCCTATTTTGTTTTTATTTCTAGTGGGAAAATCATGGAATTTGAGATAGAAATCTAGACATTATCATTAGATAATAGGTGTGAATTTTGTGTGATCACCATAAAATCTTTGGTCTTCACTGTGAGAATCTGTTAACGATTTACAATCAAATCATGGATTGTTGTATGAAGTAATAGTATAAGCAACAGACATAGTATCTGTTCAGTTTTTATGAAGAATCTGTGCTAAGGTTTGAATATATATGTACGTATATGTAGTCAAACTCTGGCTTCTCCCTTTCCTAGTGTTCACACTTGTCAGAATTTCTCACACTCCTTAGTCACAGACTTGGTTTGGTCAGCACATAATATCCCAAAAGAGAGTCATGTTCACTTCTGAGAGGAAGCTAAAAACACTGTGGCTTTTGTTTTTCAGTTTCTACTTTCTCTGAGGAAAATAATGAAAAGCTGAAAACTGAAAGCTGAAAAGTGTTAGGGACCACAACTTCACAGTAACTGGTTTTGCATATTTCTCTATGGGATGAAAGGAAGGTTTGGTTTTATTGGTACCACCCATTTGAGATTTCCCATTGAGTCTTCCAAGCAGAAGGTCATCTGGCTTTCTTAGATCATCTCAGGATTATACTCTAAGTGTAAGATTATCTCTGCCTTCTGGAGTCTGAGTTTTGGGATGAACTGAAATCTTTACTAGCCCCACCTATCACTGTACATAGCTCGAAAACGCTGGCTGTTTGGGATGAAGGCGTCTGAACCAGGGATATTGACTTCCCAGCCATTGATGGAATTCAATACTTGTCTCTTTTTTATTTTTCTCACTGCATTCTTGAGACTGATAATCCAGACTCTTGGCCTAGTTCCCGATGTTGATAATCGGGACTCTTGGCCTGGTTCCCGATAGAAAAGTTCTTCAAAAATGTTCACTTCGTGAAGAACTATAATCATTTGACAGCAGACAAGTGAGTGGACTTTAATGCAGATGTCATGGCCACAGAAAATCCCCCCAACTCTGCAGGCTAGGTTGGGCTGGACCACACTCTCAGGGGAGTGCTCCGTGAGAACCACCAAGTTAAGCAACTCTGGGATTAATAATTCACAGAAACTCAGAGAGGGTGACAGTTTTATTTCTTTTTGTTTCAGGTTTCTAAGTTTTGGGGTAAACTTACACATGATAATTAAAGAAAACTGAGAATAATCTTTACCTTTCTCATTATTTGATAATAAGTATAAATTTTATATGCTACAGAGAATCAATTAACCTTGTTTTCCAAAATAAGGCCTCTGCTCTTTGTCACAAAGCAGCCTCTCTTTCCTGGCCTAGTTGAATGTGGGAGTCTCTTGCCTCAGGATTTAAGGACTTACTACTCACAAATAAAAAATAAATAGAAAGTCCCAAAGAGTGACAGACTAACCTACTCTTCAAAGTTGTATAGCTATAGAAATAAATGAACATTTCAGTCTTACCTTGAATTCTGAGTGTGCAAAGCTACTCATAGTGTTTAAGGAAAATAAGAAAAAGTCCTATATTTATGCCAAACATCAATGTAAATTGTTATCTACTATTCAATTAAATATTTGTCAAACCACATAGTGTTGTAGATATTTGGATATATAACAGATACCAACTGAGGAGCCTCTGTGCCTATGCCACAGACAAATTCACTTTGATAAGATGTGTTGATTTATGATAAGCTCAATCACTGATATTGATATATAATTGGAGCTTCAAAATACTGATGGCAAAAATGTGACTGAAGAATTTTAGTGCTTAGAAGCTGAACTCTTTACCTAAATAGATTTCTGCACTCATTATACATGTGGATCCTTACTCTAATTGAAATTCCCATCTCTTGTCACTGTTCTAGAATTTTTACTGTCTTATGAGACAGGAAATTTCTGACATTTTAGCTGGTAACATACAAATTAGAGTAAAATTACATTTCTTAGTATTTCCTTATAGTAAGATGTACCTTGTGAGTGCATTCTAGTGACAGTAAATGTTAATAGAGTGATGTTTATTTAATCCAAAGTAAAATGTATGCTTTTCTCCCTTCCTTTTTCCTTCTTGCTGGCTCAAGAGTTTTAGTAGACAGAGCTGAAGAGCCACACTATACATAAGTCAGAAACATATATTGAAATTGGTGGCAAAAGACAGTAGAAGTCTTGATACCTGATAACCACTGAAATCCTTTGAAAGTTTTGTTACTTCCAAATTTCATGTGAATCTTACTCCACAATGCAATAGTTTCAAAATGTTTTTTTTAAAATGAAGTCTTCAAGAAGCAATTAGTTCCTGAAGGCTCTATTGTCATGAATGGATTAATGCTTTATAAAAGCTCTGCATGGAGTATATATACCCTCACTCTGTCTTCATCCTATGAAGATATAGCTCGTCTTCTCTGATGAGGTGTGTGGGAGTGCAGCCACAAGGTACGGTCTCAAAAGGACAGAGAAGCCCTGAATGACAAATGTACTGGCACTTTGATCTATTCCCTACCTTCCAGAACTATGGGAAAAAGTTTTCTATTGATTATGAATTAACTGGTCTGTAATATTTTGTCATAGGAGTATGGTAAGAATAAGACAATCATGGAATCCATGATTCTTAGGAAATCTGCACATGCTTTTAACTACAAAAAAATCAATTTGCACCCAAATTACATCATTATAGTATGTGAAAATTTCACCCCTTGCAAAGAAACATATCTTTCAAAATTAATCAAGAACTCTGCTCATGGCAACCTGTAAGAATAAATATTGCCATCAGTGTTTCCTGAGCACCATGCCATGTTGGAACTTGGAGTACTGAGAAAACAAGCAGCTAGCTCACTGCTCTGATAAGTGGCCATGGCCTGACAAGCTGCAGCCACTCCAGGGTGAGAACCAATGGCATTTCCTGAGCTCTGCACCATGTTGGAACTTGGGGCACTGGGAAAACAAGCAGCCAGCTCACTGCTCTGGTAAGTGGCTGTGGGCCTGCCAGTGTGGGGGTGGGGGGGCGCTAAGAATCAGACATCAATCCACATCCCCACCCCCATCCCCACCCCATTAGCAAGTGGGAGCTGGAGGTCTTAGTATCTCTTGGGAGGATAAACATATGCAGTGTGGCAAATGAGGGGGATTTTCTTCTACTATCTCTTTGAAGGCAAATATTTTTATCACTGTTTTGCTCAGTTCTGATTAATGGTACTGCTCTATTCAATATTCTGCTTTTAGAAGTTCAATATTTCCTTCCATTTTGCTCTGTCTGAAAGAACAGCTAATGTGAACAGAACAGGATGTACTATTGTGCCTATTGCTATTGTCCTTGTGACCTGCTGTGAGGTTCTGTGCCAATTTCACTGCACTGCAGGGCATGGGTTTGTTCTGTCTTGTTCTATTGTATTTTGCTACCTTCAAAAAAACAAGTACATAACAAAGTAACAAAGTACCTCCAAAAAACTCCCAACTCCACCAAAGCTGATCCATGAGGCATGGATGAGGCAAAACTCAAAAACAAAGCAACAGAATTATATAAGGTGATTAGAAAGTAAATAACAACAACAAAACAGATCAGTAAAGTACTGAGCAAGCTGAAACATGAGCAAGCTAAACAGATAATGGACTTAAAAAGCAAAAGGAGGGAAAGAAAGTGCTCTAAAGGATATAACTGCTTGTATGTTTAAGTGTGTAGAATTGATAACCATGTTGCTAAGTTTTTACTGGATCATTGAACAAAACTGTTGGTAGCCTCACTGTTTGAATGTCCTCTTTGTATGCTTTAATTTTGTAACTTCAACAACTATGTCTAAGAAGACACTATGTAATTTACCAACTAAAAATTTCTGACTTTATTTTTTCTGAAATTCTGTATTGTTTCTACCCTTTTTTTCTGTTTTGTTTTTTTCTTCTTTAAATAAAATTTTAAAAAATAAAGAATAAATATTGCCTAAGCAATTCTTCCTTTGCAATTAGTTAGAACTATAGCACTTTATCAAATAAAGATCTTCATGAATTGGAGGAATCAATACTGTGAAACTATTCATACTACTCAAAGTGACTTTCAGATAGAATGCAAGCTCTAACAAAAGATGAATGCCTTTTCAGATAGTTTGCTGTTGGTATATAGAAATGTTACTTTTTTATAGGTAAATTTTATATCTTGAAACTTGCTGAATGTATTAATTGGTTCTAACAGATACTTTGTGAGATCCTTCAAGTGTTCTCTATATATGAGCATGTCATCTTCAAACAATGAAAGGCAAATTAATTTTATATTATTAATTTCTTTCTCTTGTTTGATTGCTCTGAGTAGGACTTACAATATTACATCAGGTATAAATGATGTTTTGCCCAAGGTATTAGAGAGAAAAATTTCAGCTTTCCCAATTCAGTATGACATTATATTTGAGCTTGTTATATATGAACTCTATTATGTTGAAGAGTATTCTATCTATATGTAATTTTTTCAGTTTTTTTGATGAATCTAGGTTGAACTTTATTAAATGCTTTTTTTGTATTTTTTAATATGATCATATGGCTTTTGTAAGTCATTTTCTTGGCTTAGTATATCAAAGTCTTTTCTTATTTTTAATGAAACTATTTGTGATCTTTTGCCAACCAAACCTCAGTAGATAAAGTGTGAAATAAAAGACAATAATAGGAAAAAGAGAGAGAAGATTTGAGGTAGTGTAATTGTCTCACATATTTTTGACCTATTAATGTGGTTGTTAATCTCTATATGTGATAATTAACTATACAGACTTATCAAATAAAATCCTGAATTTGATGCAAGCAAAATAACTCAAGGGAAGAGGAAAGCAGAAAAACTGGTTAGGTGTGTTATGTGCATGTGCCATTTTTCTACAATGAATTGTAATTATGTACTGGAAACACGAATCAATAAAAAATTTTAAAAAATGACATAATTTCTTCAGCTCAAAAATTTGTTGGAAATGTAAAATTTTTAAATTTGAAATTGTAAAAATATTCAACATTTATGTTATTAGCATTTTACCTGTACATTGGTAATGTTAATTATATTCATGTTGTATTACATGTTCAGAACATTTTTATCTTGTAAGAATGAAACTTCTCTTATATTCATACTGTATCAGAACATGTTCAGAACCTTTTTACCTTGTAAGAATGAAACTTCATGCTTTCTAAAAAAATCCTATTTCCTTTCTTTAATATTCTTGTAAGCACCACACTTCTTGCTTCTATGAATTTGTCTATTTAGATATGTCATGTAAGTAGAATCATACAGCCTTGAGATCGGAACAGTTTCTTTTGCATGGAATTATGGTATGAGGTGTGAACTAACACACAGCACGTGACAGAATTTCCTTGTTCTGTAAGCTTGAGTAATATTCCATTTTACATCTACACCACAGTTTGTTTATTCACTTATCCTCTGATGGTCATTTGAGTGGCATTTACCTCTTGGCTATGACGCTTAATTCTGCCATGAGCATAGATATACAAATACAACTTAAACTTTGCTTTGAATCACTTTGAATCATAAATTTAATCAAATCCCTTTGACAATTGTACAAAAAAAGAGCATAAAATAGAAATGAGTGGTGTGGAAGGAGGGAGGGAAAGGGGATGCAAAAAGTAATTGAAATGTGTTACATACATGTAATAACTCCACATAAGGAATGTAATTTTATCTACCACTCACATTTACTAATAATTTAAAAATAAGGAAACGTTTTACAATGCACATATACATCAAGGGCAGAGCTGAAAGTCAGTTATTCAAAACTCTAATGGCCACATCCCATCCCTTTTTAACTTGCTTATTCTGCAAAGAAAGACAATTGGAAGCTCCTAACATAACTATCTATATAAAGCCAAAAACATAATAATTCTTTTACAGAAGTCTCAACAGTTCCAGCATTTTTGAAAAGTTCAAATATCTTCTGAGCCTTGAGGCAAATCCTTAAGTATGAATTTCTGTGAAAATCAAAAGCAAGTTATAGAATCACAAGGAACAATGGTTCAGGGTACACATTCCCCAAGGGAAGAATAGGGTGGATAGAAAAGGACCAGAATAAATCAAGCCATAAAACAGCAAAACAATCGTTAAATCCTATAGCTCTATAATGCATCTATTATCTGGGGCACATTTTGGCAAAGTATGAGTTCTAAAGAGCTTGGGTAGTCCCACTGCTCAGCCCACATGGCCTTTTTTTTTGGACTAGTTTCATTTAAAGCCTGCAGCTTTCCTGAGTACATACTACATGTTCCTGGCATCTCCTATCTTCTGGAGTTTGCCCTGTACTTTCGACTTTATTCACAAAGTTTTCTGCACAACCCTCTCTGGGGCTCTTTACCTGAACTTCCAGACCTTCCTCTGAAATATGAATAGAAGCCTGTCTTTGACATCTTGATTCTTACATTCATCTTTCAGTAAAGGGAGCATCAGTGGATGAAGCCAAGGTCTGCTGCTAGGTAAGACTAGTAAGTAGCCAAGTGATCTTGGATCATCGCTTTTGAATGTCTGGGTGGCTGAGCACTGCGAAATCAATCTAGGGAGAATTATGACCCAGGGTGTCCCCTATGGAGCAGGTGGCTCATGGACTTTCTTCACACATGAAATTTTTAATAGTTATATCATTCAGTCATCAACCAGTGGGATCATTCTGCTTCCTAGATGCCTTCAAATCATCATTCCTACTGTCCTGATACAAAACACTAGGCTTCAATTTAATGGTAAAGTTTTCAGTAACCCAGATTTCCTTGGGCTTCAACTTTACAAATGTTTCTTTTCTAGACAGTAGATTTTTTTGTTCAAATTATTCAGCTCTGCCTTTTGGGCTCAGTTCTCATTATAGTTCTAACTAAAATCAGCCATTAATACCCATGCCACAGCTTGATCATTTGACTATTTTGAAATTTTCTCCATATGATTAGACCACAGATCTTAATTTCAGTCTCCCACAAAGGCTCAGCACAGGTGCAAAATGAAGCTAAATTTTCTGCCAAAATTTACTACGTGGCCCCTTCCTAATCTAGCTGCCAATGGAGTCATTATACTCAACCAACGCTTCCTGTTGTCTGCTCTGCACTGTGTATAGTCCTGTTAGCATTCTGGTCTTGTGAGACGCTTCCAGCATGGATCAGTCTGCTCACTCTTCACAGCACCCTAGACTTAGCTAGCTCAAAACTCAAAAACCTTCCTCAGCTCCTTCTACAAACCAATTTCAAAGGATTCTGATACAAATGATCAAATATATTCACAGCAATGACTATAGTTTACTGTATTAGTCAGTTTTCTTATCATATATTTACAAATATAGTTTATAAGTGCAAGATATAATTTCCTTTCTTATGTCAGCCATTACATATGAATCTATGTAGATCTATGTCGATGCATTATTTTTATTTTTTAGAGTACGTCATTATGTCATTATAGTGCTTGTTGTTATCCTTCATAATATTATTGAAAATTAAGGTTTCTTGCAAAGTCTTCTACATCAAAAGGTGGTACATTTAGTCGTTTAAAGCATCAAAATTGTTCTAATTTTTCTCAATATAAGAACAGAATTTCAATAGATTGGAATAAGCAATTTATACTTACCAACATGAATAAATTGGGAGACATATTTAGGAAATTAGAAAAAGGAGGTGGGGTAATTTGTTCTTTTGATTGATGTAATAAATCAAACCAGGTAGTAAATGCCTTGAAAATCTTTTTTAAATTTTTCAGAGATGCCAAAATGAGAGGCAAATTAACTTGAAAATCTAAAGAGGTGCAGTGAAACCCTGTTAAAAGTGTGTATCTGAACACAGAACTAACATATTTCATTTTTAAGTGATGGATTCATATTTAAAAGTGCTATCATCTCTACTAAGACTTTGTAATTTATGCAAAATATTCAGCAGTGGATGCATTTAGGTCTTATTTTCCTCTAATTTAAATAACTGAAGAAGTGGGAACAATGGTCCTGGAGATGTTTAAAGATGCTCCTCATCTTTATCATGTGGTGTGTGAATCCAGTGACTGTTCTGAATGCCAAAGCAATCAGACCTTAGTAAAGCTGTGCTAATTGTCAAAAGAAAAAAGGTACAGTCCATTTTCAGGTTAGAGAATTTGATAAAATTTTGAAAACTCTTATGTTATACAATTTGAACACAAAGTAAGACATATTCTCTAGCTGCCTAAAAATCATACTTGCCCTTCCATGATGGACTGTTATATATTACATATATTATATAAAATATTATCTATAAAGATGTTATATTACAATATACTATATTTATATATTATATATTATTATTTTGTCTTGAGATAATATATAATAAATCAATGATATTGAGTAAGAAAGATTGGAAATATAAAATACTGGGTGGATTTCCCAGTCTTCTAAATAAGTATATATTAAAAATATATAGCATGTTTTATAAGATCCTTCATCCCTTAGCTATAGTATCAGGACTCTGGGAAAAATATATTTTTTACTTTATGCATTTGTAGAATAAGCAATCTAATATGCATATATATGTATATTTGCAAGTATGCATCTGCATCAATATTATCAAAACTTTATGTTTGTATGTATTAAAAAATCCCTTCCAGCTTTAAAGCAAGAAAATTAGCATAAAGACAAATAAAACATTGACAAAGAATGGGGAGAAATCTAGTTGTGCAATAAAAATTTGGAATTTAGAATTGTTTGTTTTGTCTTCCCCTTTTTATATTACTTAAGTTTATTTTAAATGATATAACACTTGATGACAATGGTAATATTTTGATATGTGCCCATATTATATAATGTTTATATCAGGATAAACATATGTATTTCCTTAAACATTTATAATTTGTTTGTGATTTGCATTATTCCAAACTAATGAGATGATGGAGAAGAAAGTAATATTAATAAACTCTATGAACAATTGATTTAATAAAAATAAATGCAAAGGCAAAAAATAAGAAATGATTTATAATTTCAGTAATTTGAGTGAAAGTATAATAGCTTTTTTGAATTTTTATTGCAGACTTCTGGAGTCAGAAACAAAACACTTCCTATTTACTGCCTCCAAAATGTAGAATTTTGAAGTAAATGAAGAAAATAAAATTTTCAAATTTTGCTCACTATGGGATTGGTTGATTGTAAAATTTGGGTCAGATAAATTGTCTCTGTATTAACAATGGTGAATTGACATTCCAAAAGGCCAAGATGCAAATAAAGTATCAACAGTGTAATATAATTAGAGGAATCTTGTGTTGTCATTTTAAGGCACTCCTGAATTTAGTACAAATACCTGAAAAAAGCAGCTGGGATGTTTCGAGAACTCTTAGTATACTGTTGTCCACCTAGGTTGTTATATGATATTTTGTTTCCTTAAAAACAAATAAAACAGGTGTTGGGATAATATTGAGACTATTTACACTATTTAATAACACTAAGACAAAATTATATTGAATCAATACCTACGAAGCACACCGGTAGCAGAGAATTATTAAGGCTATGTAGTGAGAGCTTATAAAAAGAAGAAATCACTTTCAGTGTTGATATGCATCTGAAGAGTACAAAACTCACAGACATAGCACAAGCTATTCAGAGAGAAATGTTTAGTGCAGTTAAACAGATTCTATAATTTTATTTTTAGACATAGATCTAAGATGGGTAATTTCTAAAGTTCCAGTATATGGGAAGTATATAGATGTGTCTGCTAAAATAAATATCTAGGTTTTATCAGATAGTGATGTATTGTTTCAGATGTCTCAAATGGTTCTCACATACAGAAAAATTTTAGAAAAGATTTCTACAAAGACTTTCTCCATGTACTTAGGAAATAATTCACTGAATAGTGTAATTCTCTTAAATGGGAAGCATCACAAATACACCTGTAATATAAAATATAAATCAATTGTTATGTTGCAACCACAAATTACAGGCAAAATTAATTAACCAATTGATACTATCATAGATAAATCTCAATATAGCACTGAAAGTAAAATTAAAAGATAAAGAGACTCTCAAAGTATTTTATTTGAGTAAACCATTAATATAAAACATAATATATACTATGGTTCCTTATAAAAGCAAAGAGCAAGACAATGAAATATTACATATATTTAGATTCCAGATTGTGACTGAGTCAAGAAGTAGTAGAAAAGATAAAGTTGAAAGGATAAATGCAGGATAATTAAGCCTTATCTGCATTGTTGTGTACAATATTTTAAAAGTGGATACAAGGTAAATAGTAAAATATATCTTTAAATATATCTATATTAATTGTGTGTTTTAAATGAGTCCTTAAAAACAGTTTATGTTATTTTAAAAGAGTACATAAAATATTTGGGAAATTACGTTTACAGAAATGAGTAAACATAGTACTTCTGGTGTAGGAGTGAAATTTATAACTCTTTATTCCCTAAAGGCAAAATAGGTTTAATTTCAAGTAATACAATAGGAGAGAAAACAACATTATTTTTCAGGGGAGAAACCTAAATGCAGTATTGTTCAAAGAGTAATAGTCAATATCACTGTTCACATTATATAGATGTTATCTATCTAATCTTTTATTTTAGAGAAGGGTTCTTCAACTCTAGGGTATTCTTTCCCAAATCACAACCCCGGACCTATTATTAGAAACACATCACAAAAAATCAAATTAGAAGCATTTTACAAATTAGTGGGTCATTAATCTTCAAAATTACATGACATGTAGTCCAATTTCCAATAGAGTCCTCAATCTCAATTGAAAACTCCACAGTCTTTGTCTCTGTTGTCAGCCTTGCTATCAGAATTCCAGTTTTCTGAGATCTCCCCATGATCATTCATTCTAAGCTATCTTCAGCTGTCACACCTAAGCCTCTACAAATTCCTCTTGCAAACCAGTCACAAGTGTTTCTATTGCTCATGTTCAGGTATAATGCAGCAACAACCCCATTCCTTGGGGATCATCTTCTATCTTAACTCTCTTCTTGATCACTGGGAAAAAATACGTCTACAGTTTAGGGGATGATAAGTGTATTTTTGCTCATGGTTTCAGAGGGTTCAAACCATAGTTAACTGTCTCCAAGAAAGAAATGCTTTGGAGGAGAAAAGTTACTTAGTATGTTGTGGCCCATAAGTAGAAAAGGGAACAACTCTAGAGAGGAAATGACCAAGGCCACATATAGGATTCAGGTCCCCATGACCCATCTACATACATCCAGAAATATACTTTACAAATCTATCAGGTGTCTGCCAAGTCAATCCCTCGGACAGTTAAGTTTAACCATTGCACATAATAAATTATCTTTTAGTGTCTTCATACTCTCATCAGTAGCATATAATTACTCTAGGTAACAGCCAAATAAATATTTATTTGTAATGAACTATTGTAAAGTGGTTTTCATTTCACCCTAAAATGTTATTTAAAAGCTAAATTGATTTTTCCTTTGTACTTTTCTTCTAAGTTCTCTAATTTTCCAAGTTACAATAACATAACAGTTAAAGAAAAGTTATGATTATACATATAAAAAGTCTTTACTGATGCTTAGGACACACATAAGCTTATGTTCATATTATACTCTATTTCTGAGGCAAAAAAATTTAATAAGATATTATTTACTTCTTCATTTCCTTACCTTTTCAAGGTTTTTAAATCCCAAACACACACACACACACACACACACACACATAGTATTCATAAATGATAACTACAATCTTATAAAAATTAAAATAGTTTAATAAAATTAACCTGTTAAAGCATAAGAATCACAACAGTTTTCTTTAAAAATAGATGACAAATTTGCTAATATTAGTTAAATAACTTACCATTTAATTGCTTAGTAAACACTGCTACTTTTTACATCAACTTATATGAAGTTATATAACATATGTTATATAAATATAAAAAACTTCCATAAGTATGGTTTTTGTTGAAAAGTAATTATCAAATACTTTTATATACTGTGTTAAAATTATTAAGGATCAAATCATTTCCTGAAGTTAATGTGAAGTTTTAAATCATGGAGAACATTGCTTTTAAATCTGTTTTTTCATTAATTTCTTAAATAAGTGTATTAATACACCATTCACAATCACTCAGTGGGTCATGTCACTTTACCATTGGTCTGGTTTTTCTAGTGATTATATCCTTTTAATTTTTCCCTTCTTCAAGCACAGAAATCACAATCATCATTTTTCTTTTTTTCTTTTCTTGATTCTAGTATTCAAACCAGGTCTTTGGTTTCAGCATGTATCTTATTTCCACTATTAATTTTCAGTCCCTCTTCCACTGAAAGCTATACTGTGTGCTTTTCCAAGCCATCTCCTTCATCCTACCCCATTAGTTTCAATAAGAGATTTTAACAGTGCTATCACATGTTTACAAAATATCAACTTCTACTAAAGGAAACGCTGGCCAAACTTAAATTATCATCACTCAGGTTTTAATTCTGGGAGGATTCATTTTTTAAGTGAACACTGAGAAAAGCCATGAACACATGATCATAGTAAAGGAAGGTTAAGCTGGATAACAAAATTTTCTCCTTGCTTTACAGTGAATGTGGGTCTAACATCTTATCTACTAATCATTCATTGCTACTGTTTGTATTGGTCTTATATTTTATGTATAAAGATATATGAAAAATGAGATATAAACCCTGGTTGCATTTAAGGAAAATATTATTAATAGTATGTATGTTTGTAAAACAAAGTTTAACTCAAATTAATTATGTGTTGATTCCTCTTTTCCAAATATAAAGTTTACATGAATATAAATTTTTGTGAGACACAGTCTCCTTATGTAGTTTAGGCTGGCCTTGAACTCACTGTGTAGCCCAGGTTGACCTAGAACTCACAATGATATTCTTGCCTCAGCCTCCTGAGTTCTGGGATTATGGCTTGTGCCACCATCCCCTGCAATGTATATAAATTTTGAGAGTAACATTTTAATTCAATTTGCTAAATTTAAGAAATAACATGACATCACAATATATGCATTTATTCACAATTTTCAAAGAAATGAGCCTCACAGATATTCGCAGATGCTTGTTTAGATATGCAAGTTGCTCAGCTGACCACATGAAAAACCGACTTCTGAAACAACATTGATTTTAATAGAATACATAGTTTTAATTTTGCACTTATTGTCACGTATAATTAGTGAAATAGCTGCCTCAGTTCTTTTTCACAGTAGAAAAGTCTAAATAAATAAATAAAGTGTAATTAATGCAAACAACTATTTAACAGCCAATTCAAAGAAAGTAATACAATATTAACATAAAGAGAATATTTAGCAGCTGGACATTTGTATATATACACACTAATGAAATCCATTAACAATTCCAGTGTAATTTTGTATGTAAAAGCATTCTTTAAATACTTGAAAGGTATAGAACTAATGAAAATGGTCTATCCATTCTATTTATTGAACTGTTTATTCTGACAGAAGGCATAACAAGTTTGTGTTGATTTCATCTCCCTTTCATTATACTATCAAACGGATTTTAATTCATTACCAATTTCCAATAAAAGTAGCAACCTTTTAAAATCAGATCTTTGAATTACTTAATTTAATATACAATTATTACCTTGTCATTGTTTTTTATTCTGAATTAAATGGAAAATGTATGGCTGTAAAAATGTGAACAAGGACTACTAGAAACATATAGTGAAAACAAAAGAAAAAATAATAACACATACAGAACCCAAGGAAAATGTACCAACAGTAGTATGATGTGCCATGAATAGAAGAGTAAACAACTTTATCTTCTAGATAGAGATCAATACAAAACACAAAGGGAAAAATTCTCCAAAATATGAAATATAACAGAAAACAGCATTGTCATTTTCTAGATTTCATGATGTAAGGCAAAATAGTTCAAAGGCTAATGGTATTTTTCTTTCCTCATTTGATCACATCTCCAGTTTAATAAAACTGTCAATTTTATACTGGGGATAAGAATTCCAGGTATAGTATGATGGAAGCAAAATATATAAAATTAGAGACATACAGAAAATTTGAAAAAAATTCAATATTTTGGCAATTGAACTTGACAAATAAGATATTTTTATGTATTTAGATCACTTCTCTTCAAATATACAGAATGCTTAACATTTCCCTTATGTAATCTAGTATACTAATACAGAAAGATGAATAAAACTTCAAGGTGTATCTCATTTGCTCAGTGAAGCTGATCAAAATTTCAAAAATATAACAAATTATGTACCATGTAAATAATTACAACTGTATCTCTAACATCTTCATTTTGTTCTTTCCCATTTCGTTACTCTGCTAACTCAATTTTCTTCTTTTCCTTGAATACTTTGTACTTGTGAATCAGGTGTACATGGTGCCGGAACACAGAAGCTGTGATTCCATTATCAACTTCAAGTTTTCTTCCATGAAACCTACTCTGATAGTCATGTTTACAATCTCAAATCCCTCACCATGTTTTATTCTCCCATTTATTTTTTTCATATTTCTATAACGTCCTACAATTTAAATCACCATGTGCCTTATTTCTGAATTAATCATCTGTCTCTTGCTAAAATATAAATTCACCAAAGACAATTAGCTACCTTCAGAATTCAGAACACTGATCTGTCAGTCTACCAGTGGGCACTTGATACAACTTTTTCATATATTCGTGTTTCTAACAAAAACTTTATCAAATATGTAAATTAACTTGAAATGTCTCCCTAACACTTTATTTCTTAATGTACGTGTATTTTAGTGTCAGTCCCTGGAAGATATGCAATTTGTTCTTTAAAAGCATTAAACTTTGCACAAATGTTTAAAACATTGGGAAAGAAAAATCAAGAGTATGTTATGTGTGCTTAAAATGATTTGAGTTTTCTTTTTTGGAAAAGATATTGCACAACTATCATAAAATTATTATTATTGATCTTGATTGAACACTGATTCTCAAATTAAAATACATATTTATTATATCTTATACTTAAAAAAGTACACTTTGGAATGTGGCATAATTAATTTATTAAAATCTTATTAATTAAATAATAAGAAGCACTTTTCCAAGCATTAGTAGAGAGCAATATTCCTTTCTCATATTCAATTTGAACCCACAAAAGAAAAGTTTTTGTTTTGGCAAAACATTCAAAGCTTTAAAAGCAATACAACTTGCTTATTAGCATTCTATTAGTATAAATTGATCTCACATAAAAAAATAAGGAGATCTGCAGGTATACCATAAGATATGAGGTGAGTAAAATAGATCCCCCTAAAGAAGGATAACTGTGGACTGAATTTTGTCACCCTCAAATTTATAGTTTAATGTCCTAATACCCAGTGTGGTTGTATTTAGAGGTAGGTGCACTTAAAGGGTATTAAAGTAAAATGAGGTCATAATGGTGGGTTTCTAATCCAATAGGCATGCTGTCCTTATAACAGGAGTGTAACCAAGTGAAGAAAAGACCACAGTAGGAGACAGGAAAAATATTGACAAACTGGTTATCTATAGAGGTCTTAGGAGACATTTGCTGCCATCTTAATCTTAGAAATCAGCCTCAAGAACTGTGAGAAAATACGTTTGGGCTGTTTATGCCATCCAAATTATTTTATTTTGTTATATCAACCATTATGTAATAATAGTAGGACTGAAAAACATTATTTTACTTGACACTTTATGAAGGATATATATAACATTCACTTGTTTATTACAACATCTTGTAAGGTAATTAATTGTAAGGTAATTAAGAAATTACAATAGAAACATTTTTCGCATTTTTAGGGAAACACATGTTAAAGAACTAAATTATAAGCATTAAAAAGTGAATGACTTCTAATATTAGATATTCCTGAACTACTAAATGGTCTGGAAAGTGAATATTAAATTAGAATGCTGTAAATCTCCAGTAATAATTGAAATAACTGGATAATTTAAAAGTTTAACCTTGAATTTTCCTTATTGTAATATGTCTGGTTTTCTGATCAACATCAATTCTTTAGATAAATAAAATATATTAGAGGCTTACAGTTTGACAAATGTAATATTCATTCAAATTATTAAGGTAATTCAAGAACTTGATTATTAGAACATTTAAGTAATTTTTATGCTACCATCCTTTTATAATTATCTTCTGTAAGATAGAGATGAATAGTAGAAAAATTTAGGCATTTGCCTTTCTATCTCATATGCAAAAGCATACACTCCAAAGTTGTGTACCTAGTATGTAATTGTACAGTTAAAATTGTGGAATTGGTATTCTGTGGAAAATAATAAAAATACACCAAAAAACATGGTTGTGCTATATTCAGCACACATTTGGAGAGGACTTATAATGGTTTCATTTCAATATTTTGCTTTTTCTATTATTGAGAAACTATTTATGTAGGATATATTCACAAAAATTAGACTCAGTAATTTAATTATAGAAATTTACAGTACTTTTATTTTGGGTGATGTCTGAGGTAGTTTTATTTCCTCATTTTCCGTTTTTAAGTGACAAAACTTGCATATATTTATAGCAGGCACCATGATTCATTATTATATACATATATTATAGAATGATTTTATTAAACTAATTAACATATCAATTTACACATATCAAATTTATACAGAGAATATTTAATTCTAACCTCTCAGCAACTTTTCACCTATGTAATGTATTGTGATTAGTTATGCTAAGCATGAATCACAACAGACTTTTTGGATTTACACCTCTTGTCTAACTAAAATTTCTTATTGCTTTTTTACTGGCTCCTTAATCCTTCCCACTCATGGTTTTGGTAATCATCACTTTGTTCTATGCTATGTAACTTTTTAGCATTACCCATATAGTTAAGATAATACGACATGCATTTTTTTATCCCATTTTATGTCACTCCATAAAATGTCTTCTGGGTTTATGCCTGTTGCCTCAAATGGCAGGAATTTCCTGGTTTTTCAGGCTGAATAAAATTCTCTTCTCTACATATGCCACATTTCCTTTTCCCATTCATTCCGGAATGACACTTAAGTTATTCCATATTTAAGCTATGGTGAATAATGCCACAATCATGAGAGAATCTCAGAATTTTTGATATAATGATCTAATTTCCTTTGGATATATACACAGATTTGTAATGATGGATTACATGTTGGTTCTATTTTTAATAATTTGAAAAAATTATAACATTTTCTATAACTGCTCTTCAAATTTACACTGTTATCAGGAGTGTACATGTCTTCCTTTGTAATATTTTGGCCAACACTTTTTATATTTCATAATATGTTTTTTCTTTTTTCCTTTTTTCCCATAATATGTTCTAATAATAGCTTATACATATATCTAATGACTGTTGCAGGTATTAGAAATCTTTTGTGCTTTAAAGTTTCATTCAACTGATTATTAGCTTTGTTGATCACGTTTTGCACATACTTGCTTGAAATGTGTAAGTTACTTTTTAAGACATATATATTCAAAGCTGATCATTTATAATTGTGTTGATTTTTTACTTTTTAACTAGGTTTCTTATATATTTTGTACATTTAGACATAGTATTGAATTCCAAAGGACATTTCTTCAATATGTTGATTATTTCTTTTGCTATGCAGAGAATTTTAGGCTTGATATACTTCAATTTGTGTGTTACTGTTTTAGCAACTAGTGATTTGGGGACATTTTAGAAAATCATTGCCCAGACTAATGTCTTGGGGCTTTTTTCCTCTTCAGTTTTAGTAGTTTCATCTTTTAAGGCTTTCCATTTAATTCTCCAGTTACTTTGATTGGATTTTTATATGGCACAAGATGAGGGTTTAGCTTTATTCTTCTGATACATATATATATATATATATATATATATATATATATATGGCTTCTCAATATCATTACTTGAAAAGATTCTCCTTTCTCTGGTGTGCTTTCCTGAAATTATAGTTTGGAAATAATTTCATTGTAAATATATAGATTTATTTCTACATTCTCTATTCAGAAAATAGTATATGTACATACATATATATTTTTATGTTAAGACTGTGCCATCTCGATTAATAAAATTTATGCAAGTAAATTTGAAATCAGGTAGTATGATGCCTTTGTCTTTATCCTTTATATTTACATTATTTCCCTGTTCAGAGCTTGTTGAATTTTAGTATTTATTTCTCTTTCTGTGAAATATGTCATTATGACTTTGATAGAGATTGTCTTATATTTGCAGATCACTTTTGGTCTTGTGGACATTTTAATAAGAGTATTAATTATTTTAATCCATGAAAATAGATTTTCATTTACTTGTGCCTACTTCAATTTCTTTCATGAATACAGTTCCATAGTTTCTTGGTTAAATTTATTTCTGAAGACTTTATTCTTCCTGGAATCTATTATCCATCTTATTATTTTAATTCTTTTGATAGGCCACTTTTCTAGGTGCCCATGTCACTGATTTTTATGTGGGAGTTTACTCACTTTCTTTATTACTGGGTCAAAACACTCAACATCTGCAATTTAAAAGAGAAAAGACTTATTCTGATTCATAGTTTAGAAATTTCAGTTCATGTGTGCCTGACTTAAAGAAGCAGATTGGCAGTAGGAATTGCACAGAGGAGAGCTGCTTAAAGTTTTGATGAAAAATTTAGAATTTCCTGTAAAATAAGGTTTGTATACTGATGACAAGTCCACTTCTTCCTTTTGGCAATTTAGATGACATTTCTTTCCTTTATTGATTACTCTGGCCTAAACTTCTATCATTATGCTAAATAAATGTGACAAGACTGGGCCATTTTTGATCATAATCTTAGCAAAAGTTTCCAACTTTCAACTGTTGAACACGTTATACATGGGTTATTTGTCATTTATATCATGTTGAAGAATATTAAGAAAAAATGTAGATTCTATCAAATGGTTTTTTGAAACTATAGAGATGATCACATAGTTTTTGCTCTGTAATCCATTGATGATACTCATTTTACAATATTTTTTAAAGGAAGGAGGTTTACTTTTCTGCAATTAATTGATGCTGTTTGCAAAACAACAAAAACATTTAAAACAAAAATAAAACATATGAACTGGTAAGTCTTGGTGAGCTAATTAAGATCAGGTGTCATAATAATCTTTGAAATAGTAATTGTCTTAAACTGTGAGGGTTTATTATATAATAATTTATAGTAAAAGATGCAATCTGAAGTTTGCATCAGCTATCTGTATTAGTTATTAATTTAAATAATCACTTGGTCATTGAATTACACGAGTGAGCTTTTGCAGAGAGTTGTATTGGATGTTTATAAAGTCACATTCAAATTAGTAGTGCACTCCCACGGGAAGTTAGAACGTGGCTAACAGAGTTGCAAGGGAGTGGGGAAGGAAAATACCGCATGCGCAGAATGAAACATTCAGTCAATGAAGAGCAGAGATGTCAAGTCACTGCCAGAAAGTGAAATCCAGAGGTCAAATTTTTCCAAAACTATTACTCCTGTAACTACTATAAGTCTTCAAAATATCAATCAAATTGTTGCCTGTACATAGAAACTTCTTTCATCTATTCGTAATTTTGGTCATTTGATTGTAATCTTACTCTTTTCCTTGCCTTACTGATTGCATTATTATTTTTCTTTCAATGCAGCTCAGTATTGCATTTCTCATAGAGGTATCTCTAGGGGGATTTGTTTTATTTCTGTATCTCCAAATTCCTTTTACATATTTCTAATAGTCTTTATTAAGCCGATATATATATATATATATATATATATATGCATTTGTGTGTCAAATATATATGTATGTATACAGTATTTGACTTTATTCTTACATGTATATATATATATATATATATATATATATATATATCATGAGACCTTTGATAACATAATATGTGTCTTTTTCATCTGTTACATACTCTGGTCATATACTGTACACATTATGGAAAACCAAATAATCTGAGTATTGTTTGACAACTCAAATTTAAAAAATAATGGAATACATTCCTATTGAAACCACTTACTTACACAATTACATATTTGCAGACTTATGGACTATTTTTAAATTTAATTTCAACAGTATGAACATGATATGTTGAAGAAACAATACATACTCCTATCTTTCAGGAAGCTTGAAGCCAAAAACATGAATAAGTTAGATTAAAAAGAAACATTAAAATTAATATAGTATGAAGAAACAAAAATATGCACTATAAAAAATAGTCAAATCTGACAAGGAGAACAGGGAGAAAAATATGTCAGAGGAAATTCTTTAGGTGAGGATTTAAGAGAAATAAGAGAGTCTTGTGAGCAGTGGTAGATTTAAGATAAATAAATGATGGTAGCTAAAGGAGAAAATATAACACATCAACATCTAGGGTATAATTTTGCAATTTTTTTGTTTTTTAAAGATAGTATTAGGCAAGGTAGGGCCACAGCTCCAACTGAAGAAATCATAGGTCAGTTAATAGACCTCCCTTCTCTCCTTCCAGTTATTCCTAAATGTTTTTTCTAATCTTTGGAAAATCAAAGCTCTATGTGAAAACTCTGAATGAAAAAAACCATGCAAAGAAATAAGAAACAGCCCATATCTTTGAATTAAATCTGTTTATTATCTCCTGAGTTACTATTTTGCTAGCTCTTTTTGACTTCCTAATGCTTTGTGCATAAATAATTTTCCTTTTCCTTCCTGATTTCACTTTTAATGTTTCCTCCTATTGGATATATCTGCATTAAACTACATGTATTGTAATTAGTGGAGTACATGAGTAATTACTTCCAGGAGAAACACTTACAAATATAGACAACAAATAGACAACAAATAGGTTACTACCGGAAAAAAAAGAAAATAAGCATGTGATATTCATAGTTTGACTTTTTATCTAGCTGCTTTGTTGGATACCACAACACTGACAGATTCATATTTCATTTTCCTTTTCTAGCTATGTATGTTTGCTTAAAGTCTATGATTATCTAAATAGTTTAAGTGACTATATCTATCTATGAGATAGGGTCTTACTGTGCATGTGTTTGTGTGTGTGTGTGTGTGTGTGTGTGTGTGAGTGCGTATACACATATAGTCACTTAAACTATTCTTATACTCTTCTTATTTCTCTTCCATCTCTTTAGGTAAAATCTCTGAATTTTAAAACAGTAATAGTGAAATGACAATATGCATGATATATAGAATTTTCAGAGAAAATTCTTTATGCATATTCGTGCCTAGTGTGTAATGTTTACATTTGGTACTTGTTTTTAATATTAGATGATGTTACATTTCAAATTTGACAACAGAATGGGAGAAAATTATGATTTTATTCTTTTATTCAGCAAGTATTAACTGAGTTTATCCCAGGTACCAATGACTCTTCCCAAATTTTTAGATGAAAATAGTTGAGCACATCCTCAATAAACTCACAGGTTTCAGACAGTCACAGCACGGATGTGATCCAGACATTGCTACTTCATCTCAAAACATAGGTTGAAAAAAAAAATAGGTTGATTCTACCTTGGGCTAACTGAAGGAAAGAAGAACACAGGAAATTTCCCCTTTAATCCTTTCTGTTCACAATTGGATGTGTTATACCGGAATAATTTTCAGTAAAATGGCTCATTAACTAGTAGTAAAATTTTCTTGTAATATATTTCTTGAAAAAAATCCTAGCTAAAAATTCCACGAATGTTGGCTTTTTATGGTAGAACAGTAACATAAAACATTTAATCTATCATTAAAACATTATTTATTAAACATTTAATTTATTTATTTCATTCAATTTTTAATCCTCTTTTGTGTAGAATTTGTTGCCAATACCAGTTGAGATATTTTTAACAAGGTTTGAGACAGCTTTGGAAAGAAACCAAAGTGAAAATGGGTTTCGTTATACATGACAAGTTTACATATGATTTTAGAGTCAGGGAAATCAGCCACTGAAGATGAGGGAAATTGGATGCTATTAGCCAGGCTTTCAGCAAGTTATTAACATAATAATTGATTGGTCTTATATTGACCTTCCTAATATCTTTCTCCTTGATATTTCCTGATGCCAGTTAGTAATTATTTATTCAGACTTTATTTTGCAGTCATGTCTTAATCTTATGTATACTTAAGTATTTTTCCTTGAGAAATTATCCATAAGTAACACATAGAATATTATTTTTATACTAAGTAGCGTTTTTACTTGTACTATAGAATGCATTCACTTTTACTATGTATCATATATACATGTATATATATAAATATTTCTATTTAAAGTTATAAGAAATGCCAGAGTTGAATTGCATATAACTAGATTTCTCTTTGCTTGTTTGTTTGTTTTTATCTTTGTTTGGTTCAGTTTTTTGAGACAGGGTCTCACTATGTAGTTCAGACTGTCCTTGAACTCACTGTGTAGCCCACGCTGGTGACCCTCCTGCCGCAGCCTCCTTAGTGCTGGGATTATAGGCATGTGTCACCATGCTCAGTACTACAAAACCAGATTTTTTATTTTCACTACTAGAACTAAGTCATTTACAATCTTTCTAATTTCACATTTTGATACATATATTCTTTCATTTGTTGAGGCTCAAAGTGTGGAATTCACCTCGATGTCTCTGCTTGTCTCATCACAGTTGTCTATCAGAAAATTTGGTGGATTGTGCCAGGGAAATATAATCTAGTAGTCTGAACATTTCTTTCAGCTCTAATCCACTGCCACCTTCTATTTGTAGTGCAATACTCTAGCGATTCTTAATAGAAGGTTAATCAGGCTAGGATGGGCCTCTGGTCTCACCTTTCCCTGATTTCCTAACCAGGTCAGAAACAGACACTTACAGTCTGACTGTGCTCTCCTTCACCTCTGACTGCTCTACTCACTGCAGTCCGAGTACTTCACTCCCTCTGGGAGCCTCCAAGAATGTTCCCAACTTCGCACTTACTCTTGCTCTGCTTCTGCCACACTCCCCTCTGGTATTCAACAGCCCTCAGTCAACACCTTTAAATCTTTGCTCAAATACCAACACTTTCACTCTAGGTGACTGTGCATTTATTCTCCCGTCCCATTTCTGTGAACTTCTAAAACAGTCCTCATCATTTTGTAGCACACCATAAAATATATCCTTTTACTTACTTATTATGGTGATATCTTTTTAATTATAATATAATGTCTTCTATTCTTATTCGCTTCATTGATATGGCCTAAGCATTTAGACAATCCCTGGCAAAATTAGATGCTCTAGCAGTGGCAGATGAATGAAACAGTGAATGTTCAAAAGGAAAAAATACAAATTCTAAAAGACGTTATTTTTGAGTAAACGAAATTGAATTTGAAAGAGCTAAGTACTTAAGGTACCCTTAATCTTAAATCAAATATACACAAGTTACATTTTATTTATCTCTGGTATAAAAATTTCTCTAACTCTACTCTTCTATAATCTATTAGTTGTTCTTTCTTATACATACTATTTTGCTATTTTTAAACTTTTTCTTTAAAGTAAAACCTATGCCCAGTATAATTGATACCATATATATATATATATATATCTTATTCTCCGTGATAAAAATATTTCTTCTCCAACTTTTTAGAACCAAAGACCAAGCTGAAAAAACTCATGTGCTTCCTGCCTTAAAAAATGACAACAAAAAACACCACTTGGCCTTGGGACCCTATGATCCTTGACCTCATAGTTTCATGCAGTCTGAATAGCTGTGTCTGCCAAACCTAAGATAGAAAACCAATTTTACCTCCTGCTGTGGCTACTCAGGACTGTGTGGTGGAGTGTAAGAAAAGAACCTTCCCGGAAACAGCAGGAAGCAAACTGTTTTAAACTACAAGAAAAGAGCCCTGGTATTGCCTCTCAAAATCATTTGGCGGTGCATCTGGCTATCTGGGAACACTGCTTCATTTTGAATGTGTGTCCCAGACTGATCTGAAGATATGTTCTCTGTCTCTGTCTCTGTCTCTGTCTCCGTCTTTGTCTCTCTCTCTGTCTAAATCTCTCCTGTCACCACCAACACACATACAATTTCCAAATATGGTAATTTTCTATAGCATCACCTATAAATGTTTAAAATGTTTTAAAAAGTGAGCCTAAATCATCTTTCTATTCTCTTGCCTGTTACACTTGTATCGTAGACTGGAAATAATTGGATTTAGAGACTTTAGATTCTTCCACCACTCTCACACTTGATGGACACAGTGAAAGATGCCTTTGTCTTTATCACCAATATAGCTGAGATGCTGATCTGCGCTCACCTTGGCTGTTTCTCCTCAAGCCCATGATAATCACACAGCCATGTGTCCTCCCCAGCCCCTGAACTGCTTTCACTTCACTTATTCATCAAGAATCATTTACCATCCTTTACGTGTTTGAGTGACAGCTATATTTGCTTCAGAGGGACTGTTGGCTGGTTATTAGTTCTAAATTCACTTTGTTAAAAGAGAATATTTTGCCATACTCGATATAAAAATGATTAAAAGTCATGCGATTAAACTCAAGACTCATACTGAAAATCTGCATAAATACAGATCGAAAGGACTGCTCACGGACTTTTAAAAATCAAACACGTTGATTATGAAAATCTTACAATGAATAACATAATGTGATAAAGCATAGAATTCAAGGTAAATATTTTAAAATCAAATGGATTTTATTGCTTCAAGGTAGAAGAATTACACAAAAATGAAAGGAATGTATTTCTTTTAAAATAGTAACCAAAAGTTAAAATATACTTAACGTTATATTTTCCAAGCAAATCTAGTTTCCTACAAATATTTCAAATTTATCTTTCTTTACAGTGATATAGAATTCCATTATGAATAAATACCACATTTTATTTACCAATTCATCTGATTATGGATGTATAGGATACTTCCAAGATTTAGGTGTAATTAATTGTGCTGCTATAAACACTGGCATGCAGGTATTACTGTAATATGATGTCTTTAGCTGTTTGGGGAAGATCCCTAGAAGGAGGTTAGCTGCAACAAAAGGAATTTCTAGTTTTAGTTTTGTGAGAAATATCCACACTGCTTTCCATGATGGTTGCACTATTTTGCACTCTCACCAACAATGTAGGATTTTTTTTTTTTACACCATGCTAGCAATTTGTTATTATTTGATTTCTTGATGAGGGTTCTTATGAAAGGGTGTGAATGGTTCCTCCTTTCTCTCTAGTTCCCAGGGTCCCTGTGTGAACTTCCTCTCTCAAACGAATCCCCCTGCCAGTATCATTCTCCATAGACCGTGGGATTCTCGCATAGGTCTCCATGGACCTATGTCCTGTGGAGTCCTCCAGAGGGAAGGCAGGCTGTTTGGGCTTTTAGTCCTCAAAATGTGGAACAATAAACCTATCTTCTTTAGAAAACACTGAGATTTAGGTATTTTGTTATAGCAATGGAAAAAAGAATGGTGTTTGTGTCTGTCCTGTGTTAGGTGACAAGGGAGGGACAGAAGCTGTGAGGCCAATAATAACTTGATCAGTGCACATTATAAATAAGTAAATACATTAACATGAAGTGAATTAATTTCCAGTCACACAGAACACTTTAGAAGTTTAAGTTTCCCTACTACAAGTATGGAACATCCGTTTGCAGAATTTAAGGACAAAAGTTATACTCTCATTTTGCATTGGAAAAAGCACTGACAAGTATAAATGGCCACTCTGTTCTATATCAGAATACATTGTAAGGTTAAAAATTATGTTTATTCATTCAAGTAATTATTTTAAAATAAATGTAAAGCTACTTTTAAACCATTTTAATATTTGGAATTATTTTTGTGGTATGGAGGATGAAACTCAGGCTCTCCACACTGAGTTACATATCAAGCCCAATTAATTAATTAATTAATTTTGTTTTGAAACAGGGTCTAACTGAATAAATTTCCCAGCCTGGCCTGGAACAATGGATCCTCCTGCTTCAATTTCCAAGAGCGACATGATTACACCGCTGTGCAGTTAAATCCAGTTGTCACTTTATTTCAGGTTGCCTTTTAAGGAATGGTATTTACATACTTCCTACATTAAATTCAATAATAATCACTTGTACCAATAAGATATGATACTGACCAAAAATTTTTTTAATTTGATTACTCTGGGAGACCAGGAAATATTTCTGTATACTTTTGGCAGCAAATCACTACGAGTAATTATAAAATGTTGATAAAAATTTAATTAGTGAGCCATCTCTTCCCACTCTTTGCCAATGATCTTATCCACCAGTATGTTTGTTTCAAACTTTGTGTTTGCACCAACCGAATAACAGTATTATCAAAATATTTTTTATGATATTTCACATCTCCGAGATCATGATACTGACCACTAGACCTAATTATGAGTGAATGTGCAAAGGTAAACTTGTACAATTTTAGAAAATTTTCAAGATATGAAGTACTGAGTAAATAAACAGTGAATTTCAGTTATAATTATTTACTTTCTCTGAAAGTTTTTGAACAGGGAGAAGAGCAGTAATATTTCTTTGAAAGACTCAGCACTTTTCGTCATTTAAGGTTTGATTAATAATGAATCTAAAGACTTCAAAATAGCTATTTTGTGACCTTTATTACAGTAAACAGCTCACTGCCAAGCAACCATAATTGGCCTTTGTCGCCTGTCAAGTTTATAGACATCAGAAATGATGTTCATTTATTTTTCACACAACTGATTTACAAGTGCTTTCAATAATGAAAGGGAACAAGAGAAAACATACTTTTCACTGTGCTAGTATGTCTCACTTCAAAAGAGCCAGGGCAGAAAGCAGGAAGTAAACAAAATAGCTACTGCATGTCAACAATAGTTACAAGCAAGGTTGTATTCAGATAACCAAGGTCACACTTCCAGCTAGTTGTCAGACATGAGTGACAACTTTAGTCTAATTTGGGAGCCCTGCCTACCTGGCATTACTATTCCTTGATATAGTTGTCTATATTTACAGAGAACCAGTATAGAAAATGTCAAGTGAGACTTTTCTCTGTCTGCCAGAGATGTTTTTTTGAAGGATAGTTTTAAACTCTATCAAGGAAAGACAGGTTCTGTGAGCAAGTCATTGAAAAATAAATGAATAGGTATTTACGCTTTTCCAAATTATGATAGAAAGACTGGTGTTTTTGGAATTTAAATAGTTTTTTTTTTTAACAGAAACAGCTGCATTGAAGTAAAATGGACCTGCTCATAAATATTGCATACATTTTACAATTTGGCACTGTTTTATTTATTTATTTATTTGGTACTAGAAATCAAACTCAAGAAAGACCTTGGGCTTTCCAGACAGGCAGTGTGTCATTGAGTTATGGCTTTGGACCAACTTTTTTTTTTTTTCTAGAATGATTCTTTTTTGGTTAGTTCTGCAAAATAGTGTTTATCACTATGAAAACAAGAAGGATTTTTCACTAAGAACTTTCACTAAAGATGAAAAGAAATGAATTGCCAATACGAGGCTAAAGGGACGAAAGCACATATTGAATGAATTAAGAAAATCATAGATATCAAAGTTAACAATAGTGTCCCATGGGAATAGTCCAATCAACTCTATGGATGCTTTCCTAGCAAAATATAAACCTCTAAAATTGATCAGAAGCTGAAAATCTTAGATAGGCCTATTGTTGTAAATTTAAAATATTATCATAAGACATACAGTGTACAAACTACAAGGCCAGATAGATTCATTCTTGAAATTTAGAAATCTAAAACCTCCAGTGTCATTTAAATTGTGCAGGTAGTAGAAAAAGCTGAGAGGTGCATGTTTGTTTTATAAAGCCGGCAAATTGTGAGAATAAAATTCTCATGTTAGACAAAACTTAATCAACAGATCGATCCCTGTGTCAATACTTTTCTCTTCTAACTTTTCAATGTCGCTCATTAAAGTGACGAGCAAACTTTGCTAATTTCAATTTAGACCATCACACCTTCCAAATATTTCCTCAAGTACATTAACCAGAATGTTTTTGAGCCATCAAGCACTTACGAAACATTGATTTTTCTCTTCAATTTGCACATTCCCATCCAGCCTATAGCAGCCCATGGTTAGCACTATTTTCCTCTCTACTTCTAGTTGTTCAACATTTAAGGTTCCATGCTTGAGTATTTATCTTTCTGTGCCTGGTTTATTTCACTGAGCATAATAGCTTTGAGTTTCATTCATATATCAAAGTGACACAATTTGGCCACATATTTAAGAATAAACAATGTTTCATTGTGTATCTATGCACCACATTTTTCTCGTATATTCTTTTGATGGGCATTCAGATTATGAATAATGTTTCAAACTTTCTATTGGACAGGAGGAATATATTTTTGTGATCTATTGCATAGCATTTTTAGCATAATGAATGATAATGCAGCGTGCACTTGAAAATTGCTGAAACAGTAGATGTTAAATGCTTTCATCATATAAAAGTGGTATGAGGCGTGGTAAATATGCTAAAAAGCTTAGTATGAATTTATCAATCTTTACATTGTGCCCTATAAACTATATAATTATTATTTGTCAATTAAAAACAAAAAAATTGGTTCCATCTTTTTAATTCTAATCTTATCAAGCTCTTTTATTGTCCTCTTTTTTTGTTTTCTCCGTTGCATTTAAATGATTATTTTTTTTTTTTTGTACCAGGGATTGAACTCATGACCTCATCTTGCCAGGCAGTCACTTATACTACTGAGCTAAATCTCCAGTCCCATCATGATTATTAATCTTATTCACTCTCCTACCTATATTCATATCTGACTGGTATTTTTTGTTTTTGGTTGGATCCTGCAGTTGAATTTAAAATGCACAGCCATGTACACTGAAGTCAATGTGAACACCTCATCCAGGGGGTCATTTATGCTACTAAAAATCATATATTTTAGATAAGTTGTTCTCCTTATCAAGGTGGTTATTTTACAACTGTACCTCTTTTCTCTACTTTCCAAAAATACCCTAGATTCTTGTGGTAAGTAAATAAGCCTGTTTAAAAGAAAATTTAGTGGAACCCATGGCATTTACTCACTTACTAGTATTAAGTACAATTGGTACTTTCCTTTTGTTACCCTGGGGCAGTCAGCCCCCTATATGGACTCGTGAGTTGTCAAAGACCATCAACGGAAAATTTCCAGGGACACATCTGAAGTACAGGTCAGTTTTCCTGGTTCCTTATGTCACCTGCGAATACATAAGAGAATTATTGGGTGTTGAATGAAGACAGGTGTATGAGAGGCTTGTAGAATATCTCCTCTGAGTTTGTACTGTGTGGACCTGGATGGGTTTTAAAAACTGGAGTCTGTCTGAGATTAGATGCTGTGAACAACTAAAGTAGTTCAGTGTAATAACTTCTCTCTAGAAGGCAGGAGAAAGGCAGCAGGACTAGTATCACAAGGAATGAACTGAGTTTGCTTGTGTTAGCCAGAGGTGGAAATGTTCTGTGGTTTCTGACTGGTTACCTATCTCTGGATTTAGACATTATTAAAAGTTGTAAATGTATCTGTCTAGTTTTGCTATGACCACTGCCTTCATTTATTTTCTGCTAATATATCACAGTACCAGAGACCAGATAACTTATAAAGAGAAGAAATTTGTTTCTGATGGTTGTGGAGGCTGAAAGTTGAATATCTGAGGAGGACTTCTTATTGTACTGACAGGATGTCACAGGGTGAGAGATCACATGGGAAGCATGCAAGTTCAGGTCTCCCATTCTTTAGTTATAAAGCCACTCTTCTCATCATAAAGGCGATGGCTTCACCTAAGCCCAATTACCTCCCCAACGCCCCATGTCCAAATGTAAAATCCAGGTTTGTAATTCCCACATGTTTAGTTTTGGCGCACACATTCAAACCATAATGCTTCGGTGACCTTGTCTTTGAAAAATGTTTATGTTCTGCAGACTTCATTCCCATTTATTTGGAAATCTGGTGACTTAGTCATTGCTACTTGCTAGTGTAAGGGTAATTTTTATTGTATTATTGTTTTTGTTGTTATTTTAAATTTTTTGGGACATTCCTTCAGCGATTATTTCTTTCATCAACTTATATCCTTAATTTTTGTCCTAGCAGATTGTTCCTCTCTGTCACACAAACATGCAACTATTTTTTTTTGTTTTGTAATGCATATAATATTACAGATCATCCCAATTTCATTTTTTTCAGTAATTACTTGCTGTGGTTTGTATCTGGAGAGACCTCCCCTCCCAAAAGCCTCATTTGCTCACAGGCAGGGCTTTTTGGAGATAATTGCTTCTTGGGTCTGTGATAATGGAGTTAAGGATGTGAGAGAGCTAAATTGGTTTAGCATAGATCTCTGTGTAGATAATGGAAGTCCCACCCTGGGTGTGGATGGCACCACCCAAAAGGTTTGCACCTGGATGGAATAAAAGGGAAAGGGAGGCTTGCTGGTGTTACTTTCTGCCTGCTGCCTCCTGACTGCTTGGCTATACTCTATTTTTGCTCTGCAGTGCCCCTCTGCCATGCCACCCTGCCTTGGAACTAGCTGACTACGGATTGAAACCTCTACAAACTGAGCTGAAATAAACCTTTCTTCCTTTAACTTTGTTGTCAATTATTTGTCTCAGCAATGAAGAAGGTAAGACATTATCCCATTTTTTGTGCTCCCTTTATAGTTAAATTTATTGAAGGAGTTACCTTTATTTTCTGTCCCAGTTTCTCTCTTTCTTTTAAAATTCACTTCATTTTTTCCAAATTTTGCATTCTCAGTGATCCCTTCGATTTGTTTGTCATCCTTTCTTTTGACCTATCATCAATATCTGATATGATCATTTATTTATTATATCAAGCACTCTTTTTTGGCTTCAAAGACACTGAGGCTCCAGTTTTCCTTTTAAATTATCTTATTTTTATTTACCACTGTTGGTACATCTTGTTTTTCCAGGCTTCTAGCCTTTGGCATACTTCTGGGTTACATCTTTTAATATTTCTTCTCTAACATGTTGTATTGAGAGAATATCATCTTGCTGAATAACTTTTAATAGCACAGTAAGCACACAGATTTTATAATTACATTTTCAGAATGATCCTTGACTCTGGATTCTGAAATACATTTTATTCAATATCTTTATTCAGATTCATTCAGATTTACAGAAGTACGTGACCTGAATTAAAAATTTGATATTTATCTTCCAATATAAAACAAGTAAACTCTGGTTTTTAGATCTTAATTAAGAGCAATGCCAGCTTGCAAGTTGCCAAAGATGAATATTGTAAAGCCATAAATTATGTTTCTTTCTTGTCTCATGGACCACATTGCTTTTAACATTGTATTCCATTGCTTTATACTTAGGTTTTGTGTTGTTACTCACAGTCATCTCTTTCCTGACATTCTGAGTAGGGGTCCAGTTGTCTCTCTCATTGGACTCTTGTTGTTTTATGATTTTTAATACATTACACATTGCATCATTTATCTAACAATCATTACTTTTGAAACAGGTTAAATCCTAGGTCCCTAATGTGACATGGAAAATATTATGCCACCTGGTCCTCTTTTTTCTTCAATATCGTTTTGGTTACTTTTCTCTTATTGCTGGGATAAAATATCTGACCCTTAAAATCAGGGAAGGAAACATATATTTAGGTTATAGTTTTTGGAGGGCTCAGTCCAAACTCAGCTGGCTCCAAGGCAGGATGGCATGGCTAGGGGCAACTGTTCATGGTTGCTACAAGCAACAAGACTGAAAACGGCAAAAAGGGCCAAGCAGACCCCCTTCCCTCCCTTATGTTGTGTGTTGGCTCCATCCCTGAGCAAGTGTAGCACTCACAACATCAACCCCAGTGCTTGACAGTGAACCATAAATGCTAGACTCAGCTGCCTCCATGACTACATGAGGCTTATGGGGCCATCCAAACATAAACCATAACAAATATCTTTCTCAATTTACCTCATATTAGCTTTGCAAAAGCTACATTAGGACATCTCAGATAATTTCCCAACTCATAAACAGCTGTTTTTTCTCACATTAATTTCATCATCCTAGTATGAACATAGTGTGTGCTACTAAACCTTCTTTACAGATGTCTTCAAATGTCACTTTTTCAGGTAATCCTAATTAATTTGTTTTAATTTGACAGCACTTCTCCATTTTTCCATTGCTCATTGTATTTTTCCTTGTATTCACTATTTAAAAGTTAAAATTCATGTGAATAATGAAAATTTGATGTATACGTACTCAGAGGGACATTATTCAGTCACACAAAAATAAATTCTTTCATGTGTGACAACATAAGCTAAACTTGATATGCTTGTGTTAAGTAAAATAAACCAGGCATAGAAAGACAGGTACATATGATCTTAATCATATATGGAATAAAAGTCTTTCATCATATAGAAATTGCATACAGTAGTAGTTATCAGAGGTGAGAGACAGTAAAGAGGAGAGAGGATTTGGGAAAGCTGGTCAGTGGGTATTAATGTAATATTAGATAAGGCCAAGTAGCTATGTTGTGCTATTGTATAATAGGTTGACTATTGATAAAAGTAATGCACTGTACATTTAATTTAACTAAATGAAAATATTTTTAAGATTTTATCATAAAGAAATGATGTTTCAGGGAATGAGTATGTTTAGTTACTTTAAACACTGAGCCGTCTTTATAACAACATTGTGTGTTTGATATTGGTATGTTTCATTCTCGTGTTTTTGTTTACCAGTTAAGATTAGTATATTTTAAACATTTGAATTTATATGTATTTTTAATAGGGTGTGTATAAATGGAAAATAAGTCTGAACATCTACAAATCAACATGCTGTAACAAAAGAGGTGCTTGTCATATAACTTCAAATTTGAAATTACCAAAAAAATAAGAAATAAAAAGTTGTAGCTACACATGTATAAAAATCTATTTTATATATAACCCATTTAGATATATATTCTGTATTATATTACATTATATATTATAAATGTATTCAAATGGATTAAACATTATAATTGACTTTTTTAACACAAGTGGCAGATGTGATTTGCAAAAGTATCTTGTAATTTTGTAGTTTGAAATAAAATATAAAATAACTATCCAGTAGAGAATGAATGATTTTAGATGGACAAGCTATATACTAGTATAAATGACCAAACAATGTAAGACACAACAATTAAAGGCATTATAGTACTGAAATGTAAGTTTAAATAAATTTACGTTAATTATGAATCTGATTGGCAACATAGGAAGTGCATTAATACAGGTGTAGTTGGGAATGTGGACCAGCACCCAGCTTAATACCGAATTTGTTGGATTGGCTGCAGTTGGAGAAAGCTCACAGACCGGTAGGTATGCTATTACACTAAAACAAGTGTTTTAGTAGCAAAAATAAAGAGCAAAATATAAACTAAGATAATCAGACAACATTTATAATAACTCTATCCTACAGAAATAAAATCAAGTTGCTGAGATTCATTAAGAAATGCTTTTACTGAACAATGGTAATTTTAGAAAAAAATAGAAGAAAAGAAAATACTATCGACAAGATAACAAAAATATATTTTGATATTTTTGATAGAATCATTAAAAAACAGCAAGTTTAACATTCTAGTTGGCAGGGAGTTTTCATGATGCTTTGTTAAATGACAAAAATAAGACATAAAATGAATGATATAAGCTTTGGTAAATTCATGACCAATAAACTTTTTATTTATGTTTGTGTGTTTATTAAACACACTTGTGTAGATTTTGTATACACTTGTTATAAATGTGTGTTATATATGTTTAGCATATTACTCTTAATTATATAGGAAGTGATAAATATATATGGTTTAATAGACTACTTGATTAAGCAAATTGGAGTTAATAAGAATGTTACATATTGGATTAGTAGACAAAAGGTTTTGGAGTAAAGTTGCAGTGGTAGAAAATAAGGAGAAAGAAGGAAATAATGCAAATATAGTATATATATATTATTTCATTGATCTATTTTATAATCATATACATAAGTATTTGTATGAAATTGTCAGGTAAAAATAAAAACTACTCAAGGAAATTATAAATATTAATATCAGATAGTAAATATGATAATCCCTTTAACTTGAAGTAGCCATCTTCAAAAATAAATTTAAATGTATTAATGTATGTCAAAGAATAAATCACAAAGATGACGAGAGCTGGGTAGACTATGAGACATTAAAAAGAAAGACAATATACACTGAGCTTGAATCTACACACACACACACACACAATATATATATATATATATATATATATATATATATATATATAATAGCTATATATCTATGGCAATATGTAATTGCTATATACAATGTTAGCCATTTATGTAAACACAGTCTATTTCCGCCTATAGAGTGCATTACATTGTTAATTTTAGAATAATCTAATTATGTAATTCAAAATAATTCAAAATAACCTAAAATTTAGGTAGGAAGTATAACAACCAATAAGCATCAGACAAAATATGTAGTCATTCTCTCTTGCAATGATTGGATTTTTAAAGTTATATTTATAAATTCTTGTGTGTCACAAACTCAATGTTTTCTTCATCATTAAAAAATATTGTGTGCTCCTATTCACAAGTAGTTTTAAAAAGCAAATTGGACAATTCTAGAAATTATTTAAATGGGGGAAATATTCTAAAGAATGTCAATTCACAAAACAGTCCACATATAGTTAAGTGACAATCTCATTAACTTTTAGAACTCAGTAAGACCACTGCATTCTGAACACATCAGTTTAGCACATTATTGTTTAATGAACCAAATACAGATGTAATTAGCAAGATATAGAACTAGTGTTTAAACATCAAAGTATATCATCAAAATTCTTGTTGTTTATGTAGTTGATTTAAAAAAAAACAACACATACCATATAGGAAAAAAGTTTCATGCAGGTATAAAATTGTCTGTATTACTCAGCTAACCTGGCTACCCACTTCTGCCTGTTGTGCTAATGATTAAATAGCTTCAAAAGGCTCAGCACATTATGGATCACAATGAAACTCTCATAAGCAAGCCATATGAAGATGAAGTGAATCAGACTCTCCTGCTTTATATGACTCATATGTTGTAATCCATGCAAGGTGTAAGCTTGTCTTTGAAAATATTATCTACCTGGTGGCAAACCTTGACTAGTGCATATTCATTTTAGAATATGTACAACCACCCACTGCCGTATACAAGTTCAGTGTGGTTTATAATCTTATTTCTATCATTATACTTCTTGTAGTTAGTGTTCACTGAGCACCTCCTATTCATTTCAGCTTTTTAAACTTTGAGCACAAAATTATTTTAATGAGATGACTGTCTCCTTGCTCTGGACCTAACCTTAATTCTCTTTGTACCTGAATCCAAAATAGAATTTTTGCCTTTCACCTCACTGACACCTACTGATAGACTTTCCTTTCTAGTCTCACAGAAATCTGTCTTTATCTTAGTTTATATTTTGCTCTTTATTTTTGCTACTAAAACACTTGCTGTAGTCTAATAGCATACCCACCCGTCTGTGAGCTTTCTCAACAAAGTTGTCATGGCTTATGTGTATTTATCTGTCATAATATCTAGTGCAAGGCTTTGAATCTGTCCAACAGTGAATAAAAAATGTTTATCAAAACTCATAGAGACTTATATTCTTGATTTCTGGAAAATATATGAACACAAAAAAAACAATTGTGCTTTGAGTAGGACCTGTGAGTTTCTTTTCCAGCATTAATTTTTGTAAAATTTATGTTAAGAACATAATCTATTTTGATACTTGTAAATCAATGTGTATTCTATTACAAGTGTAATTTTCTTACTCTATGTATCAGTTTCCACATAAATTGAAATTTACCACTGTGTTAATGGTAAAATAAGGAGTAACACAAACAATCAGGATGCCCCAACCTGTATTTTTCCTGAAATGATTAGGGCACTAGCTTGCAGAAAATTTAAATAAAATTAAAATCATCACCCAGTTGTAGACATTAGAAGTTTTTTGCAATTGTTATGCACACTACATAGCATTTTGTATATCTTAGGCATACAGCAAAGTAATTATTAATTATATCAGAAACTAAAGTGGTCCTGATTTATTTTCTTATTTGATCCTCATAAAATTCTATTGGTAGATGTTATTTCTTTTGAACATGCCAAAGACAATTTATAGACATACACACACAACTTGTGTGTTGGGGCTGAGAAAAGGTCTTTTGTAAAGATTATGTCTAAACTCATATACTGCATGGGTGACTCCACACAGAAGAGTAGTCTTAAAATTTTTTATTGCCTAGTGATGTGGTAGCTGTCATAGTCTGGCACATTTCATGATGTTTGCACATGATGAAATTCCCCAAAAAAGTGTCCCCTTGGGGAAGTGAAGATAGGCCCTCTGTCTTTATATGAATAATGTGTATCAAGACTGACTTCTTGCCTTTCACAGCTGCAGAGCATGCCTGGTTGAAGTTTCACCCTCAGACTTACCCTAAGTCATGTCCATTGCATGGGTCATGGGCCCTTCCACAGAGTTTATCATTGAGAGTATCTTGCTTATCTTTTTACTTATTTGTTGCCTGTGCCTGCCCATAGAACATAATATCCATGAGGACAGATATTTTCTATGCTACTGCTTTCCTATGGCCAGACCAGTGTTCTCAGTGGCTAAGAGAAATCTCTTAACCAGGGTCATCTGAACAAACTGAAATTTGTTAAAATGAAAATTATTGGGGCGCACCTCTGGTCTATTAAATCAGAATTTTTAGGTAAATGATTGAGACTGTAATGTGTGTACACAGGTGACCTTCATAAATGCAGAAACTGTAGGTACACTGGATAAGAACAAAGCATTTAATAAATATGTGATAGAAAATGAAATGCATGAATCAGTTTAAATAATACAATACACAAAAATTTCATATGTATGTTACATAATATAAATAAAAAATATATCCTGAAAGTAACAGTAAAATAACATAAAGTAAAATGATGTTTTTAATTAATTGAAATGCATAATATAACTATAAATTGTTTTTCTTCTTATTTCCCTTCAGGTACTAGGGATTCTAAGACAAAAAATTCTATAGCTCTACAGATGATTAATCACAAAGTGAACAGATAAAATCACTTAAATTTTTAATTTAAGAAACACTTGTTTTTTCTATGAGAAAACATGAGAAGTTGTATGTCTAACAAAGAGTGTATAAAAACTGTCCAAACCTCATTTTCCATTCTAATATAGTCTGGTATTTGAAAGGCCAAATTTGAAAAATTGAAAATTGAGAAATAGAAAAATTCAATTGAGAAATTGAAAAATTGGAAAAGGATGCCTGCATAGATATTCTTAAAGCCTGAATTCTTCTGTAGCCTGGAATTGATTAAATATCAAGACTCAACTGAAATTTAAATGACTGTTATGGCTCTATCCTGAAGCAGGTTCCTATTATAATGAATTTAGTTGAGTTTCAAATGAATCACGCAAGTCATTTACAAGACCAGAGGATCAGTGGATCAGCTTCATCCTTGAGAATGAACTATAGTGAAGTTAATTTTATAAATGATAAGAAAAATGTGGAAATTCTTTGGTTTTGACACAGAACCATTGAAATTCAGAGCTACTCTCAATCAATATGTCCTTATTAACTAATATGATATAATGTAATTACATTAAATCAATACTATAATGGACTTTGTATATTATAAAAATGGTATTGAATTTTATGTTTAAATTTAGGGACATTAAGTAAGTTCCCAATTGCCTGGGAAAATAATGCAATCTAAATGAAAAGAAATGTCCTAAAATTTCAGTCATAATTTTCTGGATCTCAGGAATAAGCAGGCTTCTTAAATTCTCACCAATGGTGAAAGTTATTGGATGGAAAGCCAACACTGTCATTCAAAGTGAGAACATTTTACAAACAGACAATATGCTACATAATGTGAACTACAACAATAGTGAAATACAACTAAAATGTTCTATACACACAGGTACTCAAAAATATATTTGTCCTAACACATCACTATCTGACTAAAACTCTTTATAGATCAGTTATATCTAGCAGGACTTTATCATTGTAATAATCAGAATCTAAAGGATTCGTAGAGATGTGACATTAAGACTTAGTACAAAATGATATCCACAGAGATTTGGTTTCCTTAGAAATTACCTACATTATGATGATAAAAAGACTTACCAAGAAAGAAAAAATATCTGACAAGTTGGCTGTTATTCACTCATTTCTGAAAGCTTTGGAAGCTGTCAAGCAATTTATATACAGTCTGAATACATGACAATTGAGGAGCAGTCTGCATCATTTGGTGGTCATTGAAGCTTTTGGCAACATATGCAAAATAAGCCTTTCAAAAATGATTATAAAAATAGAGATGAAGGGGCCAAAGATATAGCTCAGTGGCACACACAGCAACTGCTTGGCAAATACAAGGTCATGAATTTGATTCCTAGTACCCTCCCCGCCAAAAATAGATGTGAAGACATTTTACACTTTGAATTTATAAATTTATCCTGGAACGCACTCTCTAGGTCTTTATTTGTGCAATAATAAACCATATTAGATTGTGAACAGGCTTGTTACACATATTTCAAAAAGTTAGCAAAATGAATGTCACATTCAAAAACTGATTCACTAGTTACCCACTGATGTCACATTCACTAAAAGAATACTACCAGGTGAGGGACACAGGAACTATTTGTAATGACAAAATTGAGATTCTTGAAAAAACGTTGCAAGTTCACAATAGAGAAATCTCTTCTACAATATTTGGCTTGCAGGGAGGCATAACACTGGCCTTCTATATTATGGTGGGGGAAAAAAATAAAGTGGTATTGATATTGTTAGTGTTACAACACAATGTTACATAGTGAAGACAAGTGTGGTAGTGCAAACCTATAATCCCAGTACTCAGAAAACTGAGGCTGGAGGATCCTGTGCGTTCAAGCTCAGCTTGTGCTACACAGTGAATTCAAGTCTACCCTAGACTACGTAGTAGTGAGAATCATGTTTGATAGTGAATCTTCAACACAAATGAGGCTAGAAATGGTCACATTTTACAACAAAATGAGTGGCAGGGTAGATGAGTTAAGCAGCAATCATGATGTGAGTCAAAACTCAGAGCTTTGGCCAATGGTTGTGCTTCTCTTGATCCTAAACTCATCAGGCATAAATAGTTTCATAGGTTACAAAGAAAATAATAAACCTAAAATCTCACAGAAAAATTTTCTTCCAGGAGTGGGACTGATATGGATGAATGATTACTTACAACAGAGGAAGAACAGCATGTAAGAGCCCAAAGAACTCTGCAAAAGAATGCTGGAGCAGACCAGTGAACAGATAGATGCAAGGTCACAAGAACCTGCAAGGAAAACCAGAGAACCAGCAAGGTGACAACTATGTCAAACCAAAAAAGCATGAAGAATACAGTGTATGGAACATGCTGTTTTCATGTGTGAGGACTTCCTTAGGTGTGATAATAATTGAAATAAAAAATATTTCTGTTGTAGTTTTTTTGTATTTTTATTGTAGTTCACATAGAAATTTATGTCTGCTGTTATTTTTTAGATTTTGGAAGCAAATAGTTAATGTTGAAAATGTTGATGTTTATTCTAACATTCTAGTACAACACAACTTAATATTTTATTTTGTTAACACTTTATTTTCCTATTAAGTACAAATTGTATACTATACTTCATAAAATTAAATAATCCATTAATAGAAGCACTCTCTAAAAATGTGGGTACTTTGTAAAGAAACTTAAGCTGAGACACTGATGTTAGTAAAAGCACAATGAAAACCATCTTTCACCCTGGCATACACAGTACCAGGAGGCAGTGCTGCATGGTGCCCACAAGTCTATATTTTCAGATCGCTTGGGTAGAAATATGGGTTCTGTGACTCATTTGTTAAGTGATTTTAAAGTGTCATACAGGTTTTAAATAATTTTTCCCTCATAAAGAAAATGGAAATTATGTAAGCACTAATGTTCAGATTTCTTACACAGCATCAATACAGAAAACCAATGTGAAAAAATTACAATTGTAGTTGGTACATATTAAACCAGAAACTAAGAAAAAATAGGAATATATATTATAAAGTCAATTACCAGCATTATTATTGGACTAAAATAGTAAAATCCATCTAGGAAGAAAGCCAAGAAACTAGCATTGCTGTCCAATTTACATAGCATGTCCTTAAAATGCTTCATCTTTATAGGATTTTGCTGTATATATAATCTCTCACAAATATTAAAGTCATTTCTCTGACCACTTGACTTTGAATCCAAAGACTATCACAGTGTAATGTAAGAATATAATTATAAGATTAGTAAAGATAAACTTATAGAATAACAAACATATAGACATGTTGAAGCAAGTTAAAATCAATAGTAGCCTCTGCCTAGGCTCCTGCTCCCTGTCACGGAGCCAGGCTGCTTCAGTCAGCCTTGACTGTCTTGGTCCAGCTGCTTTTTTTCTAGTAATGCACTGGGCCAATTTGACTATTCTCAGCTTATGTTTCCCTTAATTAAGAAAATATGTTGCTTCTAACTGGCTTCAAGGACTTTGGTAAGGGCGAAGTAATCCAGTCAAATGTACTTTCTAACTCTGCTCCCCTTGAACCACTCCCCTTGTCCCCAGGATATCCCCGTGTAATACTAAACAATTCTTTTTAAGCAAATGTATTTAGAGTTAGTTTACCTGACAATATATGAGTTAGTTCAACCCATGGAACCAGTCATTTAATGCCTTGTCCTTCTTGCTTGCAAACTATATTTAAACTGAACCTGAAACTGCCTCAATACTGATGATTTGGAACCAAAATTTCCATCAGTCTGCTAGTGTAATAAATAGTTACCTTCTAGAATCCTCAGTGTAATGAGGTCTTTTTTTATTTAAAAGGAAAAAAACAGAAAAAGGTTAAAAATACTACAGAATTTCAAAAAAAAAGGTAAACAATAAGAAATCACTAGTTGATAAATTACATATTGTCCTTTTAGAAATAGTTGTTAAAATAGTTGTTTAGAACTGTTTAATTTACAAAATTAAAGCATACAAAGTGGACATTCAAACCGTGAGACTGCAAACAGATCTGTCCAACAATCCAACAAGAACATAGAAATATGTTTATCAATCCTACACGCTTAAATATACATGCAGTTATATCTTTTATAGCACTTCCTATTTCCTCTTTTTTACAATAGCAATTGCAGTTTTAAACTTTTATTTAAAGAGAAAAAAAGCAAAACAGAAAAAAGGATAGCAACAATACAGAATTCTAAAATAAAAAAAGAAAAAAAAAGAAAAGAAAAAACACTAAGAAATCACTAGTTGATAAATTACATGTTTTCATCTTGGATGTAGTTATTCAAGTTACAAAGTTAAAAGATACATAGTAGACATTCAAACAGTGAGACTGCAAACAGTTATGCTTAAAAATCCAACAAAGATTCAGCAATATGGTCATCTATTTTACACATTCAAACATACATGCAGTTATATCCTTTAGAGCACTTTCTTTTCCTCTCCTTTTTACAATAGCAATTACACATTTTAGGTTTTATTACATCTTATAGTTCTTATTACTTTTTACACTAGAGAAACAATGTGATATTTATAAATATGATTCTTATTTATTTCACTAATGAGGATAGTCTCAAGTTGTCTCCATTTACCTATGAAGGCCTCAAGATCATCCTTTTTTATTTTTTATTTTTTAAAATTTTATTTAAAAGGGGGAAAGCAAAACAGAAAAAAGTGTAGAAACAATACAGAATTTCAAAAAAAAATAAAAAGAAATCACTAGTTGATACATTACATATTGTCTTCTTGGATATAGTTGTTCAAGTTACAAAATTAAAGCATACAAAGTAGACATTCAAACAGGCTGCAAACAGTTCTGTTCACCGATCCAGCAAAAACTTAGTAACATGGTTATCAATCCTACACACTTAAGTATAATACAGTTATCTCTTTTAGAGCACTTTCTTTTCCTCCTCTTGCTTTTTTTTATTTTTTAAATTTTTTTATTTAAAGAAAAAATTTTGAAACAGAAAGAGGGTAGAAAAAATACAAAATCTCAAAAACAAAACAAAATAAAACAAAAACAAAACAAAAAAATAGTAACCAGTAAAATATCACTAGTTGATAAGTACATACTTTTCTCTTAGATGCAGTTATTCAAGTTACAAAAGTAAAGTTCACAAAGTGGACATCCAAACAGTGAGACTGCAGTCAGTTTTGCTCATCCATCCAACTCAAACTTTAGCAACATGGTTATTAATTCCACACACTCAAACATACATGCAGTTATATCCTCTAGAATACTTTTTATTTTTTCCCTTTACAATAACTATAATCAATTCTTGTAAACTACTGAAGTTCTACACATGTATAAGTCTCTACACATATACCTAGCCTTTCTGTATTAGAGGGAGAAACAAATCAAAACAAGTCAGCAATACAAATTCCTAGAGAAACACAAAATGAAAAGAACATACAAAAACACAACACTAGGTGATCTACAATAGTTACTATGATGTCTCTCATTACTTTCAATAGAATTGTCTATATCGTCAAATATAATATAACAACACTGCTTTATACTATTAATAAAATCTAAACATTGGAGACATTATAGGACTTCAAAGGCAGTTAACAATCAAACCAGAATGGGTATCCTATTGAATCCTGTCATCTTCAGAGTAGTTGCCCCTACTCTCAGACTCGACACTCTCAAGCATACCAGATTCAAACAAAATCAGTCAAGATAAAACAGTGATATAACCAATTTTCTCTGTCTTATCTCTGCTATGCTAGTTTTCTGTTGTTATTTGTTTACTTTTCTCCTTCATTCCACTGTCTGCCCCTTTCTTTGAGGCCTCTCTGCCATTATTCCTGGGTCCCTGGTGATTTCCTTCTCTCTCTAGAATGTATTCTTTCTTTCAGTATTCTTTGCAGGGTTGGATTGGTGGTCACAAACTCCCCCAGTTCCTCTTTGTTTGGAAATATCTTGTCTCTCCATTAATTTTGAGAGACAGTTTTGCAGGGTACATCATTCTGGGTTGGAGGTTATTTTCTTTCAGGGCTTGGAATTTTCACTCCAAGATCTTCTTGATTTGATGGTTTGCATTGAGAAGTCTGCTGTGATTTTGATGAGCTTTCCTTTATAGGTAATCTGTTTCTTTTCTCTGACCACTTTTAATATTCTGTTCTTGTGATGGATTTCTGGGATCCTGATTATTATATGTCTGGGTGTAGATCTGTTTGGGTTGTAGCTGGCTGGAGTTCTATATGCCTCATTTATCTGAACTTCACTTCCATTTCCTATGTTTGGGAAGTTTTCCTTAATTATTTCTGTGAATAGACTTTTTATTTCATTTGTATTTGTAGCTGCATCTTCATTCACATATATTATTCTTAGGTTATAAATCCTCTTGTCATCTTCTAGCCTTTATATCATTGCTTCCTGGTTCCTTCTTATTTTTAAGAGATCCTTCCTTTCATGATCATACTTTGCAAATCTATCTTCAAGTTTTGAAAGTTTGTCTTTAGTTTCTGTTAAAAGGTTTTGCCAGGTTTCAATGGAGTTTTTAATTTCCTGACATTCTCTTTGGATCTGTTTCATATATTCTAGATTTTGTTTATATTCTTCATCAAAGGCTTCTTTCCTTTCTCTGGGTTCCTCTATCCTTTCATTTGTGTCTACTTGAGGATTATCCAGGACTTCTTTTATTAATCTTCTTATATCTTGCTTCACTTGAGTTAGAATTTCAGATATAAATTTGACGATTAGGTCACGGATATATTTCTTTATTTCCGATGAGGCTGTCTCTGACATTACAGATTTGCTGCTCTCAACCTCCTCTGCATTTACCTCTGTTGGACTCACTTTCCCTGGTTCCGCAGTTGGGGACCTTTTGGTCTTTCTCTGTCTTGTCATGTTTTCAGCCCTCTTCAGACAGGTGGGTGGTGGAGGTCTCTGGGCCTTTCTTATTGCTTACAGTTTTTTCTGCAGCACACTTGTTAGGTAAGTACCGCCAGTCAATCTGCAGCGGATCTGCGAGTTGCATGCTGAGAGCTGGCTTCTCCCCCTATGCCAGTCAACCAGCTTATGCTTCAACAAGTTTGTATGTTCCTTGGGGATGCCACTGGCCCAGAAAAGCCTCATCCCTGGCTATTGGGTTTCAAACAGGGGCATGGCCCTGCCCGAGCAGATCCTACCAATCTGCTTTGGACTAGGAGTCATCAGCAGATGTTGCCTTGGGTTTTGATTCAACCCAGCCCTGCCCGACTCCAAAATGTCGCCCAGCCAGTCTTCCCAGTTTGGGGAATCCAGTCCCATCACTCACCAAAGTTCGTGCAGCTCAACTGTCTGTTTCTACTCCCTGTCTCAGCGCCTCCGCCAGCTGAGGGTCTGGAGCTCAGCAACCCCTGCTCTCGGGAGGGCCGTGATCTCAGCTCGATCGTGAGTCACCTGACTTTTAGATGTGCCAGTACAGCGATCGGGGCTTGCTCAGCTCCAGCCCTCTGTCCATGATTCCTTTTCTTCTTTCTTTTTTTTTCCTTTTTCTTTTTCCTCAGTTTCTTCCTGGGTGGTGAGAATTCCTCTCCTTTTGTCTGGCTTTCTCCATGTTGCCACATTCCAGCATCTGAGTTGTTTTTATTTTTTTTTTCCTCAGACTCTCTTATTGTGCTGCCACTCAGTCGGCCATTTTGCAATCTACCAGATCATCCTTTTTTATAGCTGAGTCATACTCCATTGTATAAAATAACCCACATCTCTTTCATCCACTCTGCAGTTGATGGGCATCTTGGTTTTTTCCAAGATTTAGCTATAACAAATTGTGCTGCTATGAACATGGGTGGTGCAATGAGTTTGATATTGGTTTTTCTGTAACAGTAAAAGATAAGTAGAAAATCCCTTTTTCCATAATTCAAAGACATTTCAAACAATTAATTTGCCCAACTGCAATAATTAATTTACAAATATTTTATAAAAAAGTTTGTCAGGTATGATGGCAACACCTGTAATCCCCACACTTGTGAGGCAGAGGCAGGAGGATTTTCCTGAGTTTGATGCCATCCTGGGCTACATAGTGAGTTTGATGCCAGCCTACACTCATAGAGGGAGCCTGTCTCAAAAAATCCAAAAACAAACAAATAAAAAACAACAAAAACCCTACATCATATTGTGCACCTTAACTAGTTTTCATCATGCAAACTTCAAAAAAACTGCAAAAATATAAGAAACTTATATCAACTAAAAAGCAAAAATATTTTCTACCCACACTGCTTGTCCCTTATATTTTAAAAAGTCTTATTGAGTCAACCTCAATATATCCACCAGAGTGAATATTTAATGTCTCAAACATTTAATGTTAAAAACATAATCATTTAAAAGCATCTATTTGTATTTTATTTGCACTGTCATTTTATAATATAAAATCCATTCCCATAGAAGCAATCCCACTTCATGGTACATACTGGGAAGACTAAATTTGAGAGAGAAATCTCTCTCTCTTTCTCTCTCTCTCTCTCTCTCTCTCTCTCTCTCTCTCTCTATATATATATATATATATATATATACATAAATAACTTATTATACATTCTATATATGTGTGTGTGTTAAAATTTTCTAGAGGACCAGAATAAAAAGAATGAGTTATTACACAAGAATTATTACACAAGATTTATTAGGTAGGCTGACAGGGTCTGGAGTTGAACTTTCTTTTGTATAAGGGCCTATGTGTCAGTTATCTATAGACAGCCAGAACGGTCTATAATAATCTGCTAGATGTTTATTAACCCATTCAAATTGACATATCATAATTAAGGATCACAGAAAAAAAGTATTAAGAAAGATATTTATTGTTGTATTGCAATAAAAGATTTTGCATCAAATTGTAACTTATTACTGAGTTATTCCATGCAAAATTTTATCTTTAATAGATCAATTCCTTTTTTAAAATTTTTTGGTACTGAGAATCAATCCCTGTCCTGATGAATGCATTTTTATTATGAAAAATTATATATTTTTATATCACATGTAAGAATCTCAAATGAACCACATTTTATTCAGTGAACATGATTTATTAGTTAATGTAATGAAACACTAAAAAGTTAAATAGAAAACTAACATAGGGAACAAAAACAACAGAAATCTTTCAGGAGTATCATGGAGGAAAATATTAAAATTCTCTTATTCAGGGTCGGGGATTTAGCTCAGTGGCATAAACATCTGTCTGGAAAGTGTGAGGTCCTGAGTTCTATCCCTGGTACAAAAAAAAAAAAAAAATATATATATATATATATATATATATACACACACACAAAATTCAGTGGTGAGAGAAAATGCAAAATTTACAGATATTTCTTTTAAAAGAATGAAGAAACAACAGCTTTGTAAACCAATGAGATTCTTAAAATTTTTTAAAACTTCAATTAGTCTACATTTCATTGTTTTCAGAAACTTGAGAAACATTTAATTCATCATGTCGTTTTCAACCCAACTTGGAAGATGTTTTGTTTTTGTGCATATATATAATGTGTGCAAATTATTTTACTAAGTAATAGGAATTGTACAGCTTTATTAGACAAAGGAAAAATTAGAGGTGTTTTTAATGACAATACATAATCTGTATCAGAATATATAGTCTCTTGAGGAAAGATATTTAAAAAAAATTGTTCTCAAATGAACAATGCTAAAATTTGGTAGTGACTGAAAATGTTCTTGTAAATTTTTGGAGTCAGCTCCTATGAAAACTATCTGGCAATTTTGTAAATAGAGTAGAAGTTACCTCTTTTTATCATTTAGAAGCTTTTTGACACAAGACTTTATGAAATCTAAAATATTTTCCATGTTTTAATCACAAATTTATAAAGAATATTAATGTTCATATAATATCAAGCAATCTTTGGGTGGGATTTTTACAAATTCATCATGTTACTCTATCAATGACACAGAATTATGCTCTCTTTTTGGAGTAGTCTTGGGAGGCATGAGATTAAATATTAACTCGACATTTTGTAAATAGTGGAAATAAGAGCCATACGTCATGATTAAAACTTCCTTCACAGAATCATTTTTAAAATTGTTTTTGTGGGAACCATACTTCATATCATATGGAAGGAGTTACTGAACCAACAGTTCCTACATTTTATTTGGGAGCAAAACAACAGATAAAGAGTATTTTGAATCTAAAAATAATTTCATGTGACCAAAATGATTCATCTTTCACTTACTACATTTTAAAATATATATTTTATCATCCATTGCAAAAGAGCAACTACAGTAGATTCTGGAGACAAACAACTGCAATCCTAGCACTCCAGGAGTCTAAGGCAGGAAGATAATAATATGAAGCCCAGATGTGCAGCTTAGTAATATCTTGTCTGGAAATAATTAGCTAACTAATTAGCTAACTAACTAGTTAGAGGTGTAACTCAGAATTCAATACCAAGCACTGCAAAACATTAATAAACAAATATACATAAAATGTAAAACACTTGTTCCTTTAAAATGATAACATAGCAGCATACATTTACTTAATTTTTGAGACGAGACCAATCTCTTAGATCTTGGCTAATTTGGAAGGCTACAGGTGCTAGAGAAGAGCACAGTATCCACCTAAAGCAACCAATACCTTCCAACTGTCCTTACCGCTAATAACATCAATAATCCCCATCCTCCAAAAATATAACCTCCATTTGAGTCACAATGCCAAGTACTGAAGAAATTTTAGAAAATTTTTACTGTGAAGGCATGATCATATTTTTCTGATAGAAAATATATTTTCCAAATACTTTACAATGAGATATTCTTACTGGTTTCTACATTTGTTTTTGATATCTTTTAACATCTTCAACAAATAATGTCTGCATGTACACCCATCCAATGACCAAGGATTTTTATATTCCTCATAAGTCAGCCCAGAGGAATTGGTTAATGGAAACAGCAGGACCTCAGGTCAACTGAAGAATAAATCAAATGTACTGATTTGTTTCTTTCCAAGACTATGCACTGCCAGTTTAGACACATCAAATATTAGGTGATTGCAGGTTATTTGAAATCTGTTTTTCACAGAATATGTTCATTTGCAACTTTTTTCATTAGTCTCCTTAATAGAAGTTGATTTCAACTTTAACATTAATAAGCATGTAATCTGAGTATTTGTCATGGATTCATGTTTTGAAATGAGTTGCCAGTAAAACCTATATACTTATTTAAAATAGGTGAGAATTGGGAGCAAAATATCTGATGAAATAATTGTTTCCCCATAATCTCATAAATATGTTAAGAAACTTTTATTTACCTGAAATTCACATGCTGAGACAATGAGACACCATCTCAAAATAGACCAGACATCAAGAGAGCAACTAACACAAGAGTCATATGGTATAGTCAACACGCATCCAATTTAGCAAAGATTTAATATGTTGAGGTAGTTAAAAGTATGAATATAAAGGAATATTTCGGTATGGTTAGCATTACACAACCCCAAAATAGCAAATGATAAGTCAGATAGAAAAATAAGCTTATGGAAAGACAGAATTTGCATTCTAGATAAAAGCAGCATTCAGATCAAAGTTTTAGTATTATTAGAATTTTAACTACAGCAAGTAAGAGCTGAAATACTAGAGAATAAACTAGATACTGCTAATTAATTCACATGTTACTCAGCCCAATAACTGCCATAAACATACTTAGGTTTATCTTTTCTTTTCTAAACTAGTAAAGTTCATGCAATTCTCCAAAGAGTGTGTAAATACACACACACACATATATATATATATATATATATATATATATATATATATAGAGAGAGAGAGAGAGAGAGAGAGAGAGAGAGAGAGAGAGAGAATTGACTGCTCTTTTGCTAGGAGATGACTCTACCTGGCTCAGTACACACACACACACACACACACACACACACACACACAAACAAATGCTCCCATTTAATGTGTATAACCATTCAGTCAATTTGCACCCATAGTTCTTATTCACAAGCAGACAACATGCATTGTTTAAGACTTCTCTGGATAAGAAGCTACTTTGTTGATTTACATGAAAGTTTCTAATACTTGCTTCAAACCTGGCTTATTTTGTAAAAAAATAAGGAAATTAAAAAAATTAAATCTCAAAAATATTGAACTTACTTGTTTTGCAAAAGTAGTTTAACTTCTCGGGTATGACATAAAAAGATAAAAATAAAATCATTTGGGAAAAGAAAATCAGAAAGAATTGTTAATAAACTGATTTGGCAAGTGTACAATGACATCCAAAGTATTTTTCATTCAAAAGGTGATGCTACTATAACTTCCAATAAGCATTTATTTGACATTATCTTATGTTAAGAGCCTAGGCCTGGGGATACAATAACGAACAAAGCTTACAAATTCCATGTCTTTGCTAATCTAGAAGTTTAACTGGAAATAACTAACAAAATGATCCCTAAATATCCTGTGAAGAAAGCAGAGGTTGCAGAGTTAAAAAACATAAACTTTAAAAACATATATTTATGTCATTTTAAATGATAAATTTGAACTTTTCAGGACAAATAAGTTTATAGAAACCCTAAAAATGATTGATTTGCACAATGACAAGGCACCCAAATAAATTTTAAATAACTCATTTGATCAAAATCACTCTACATACAATTTCTTAAATGATCATTAAATCCAAAATCCTTCAAAATTGTTTCAAGTTGGTTGAAGAAAAGGGTTTTTTTTTGTAAGAGCATTAAAAATTGCCATAATTGATAAATTATATAAAATGTGAATTATCATTTATTTTTTGGACTGAATTCAAAGTTATCAGGGAAAAGCTGACATGAGAAATTTCTTTTTATAAACCCTATTTCTACTCAGAATAGCTTTCTTTTATCCTGTAATGCTGAGGAATTAATAGGAGAAGAAAAATGCAAGGATTCACGCTGGAACAGGAACAATAGTGACACACATCTATGAACAAAGCTTTTTCCTCATTAAGAAGCATAAAGAAAAATCATCAGCAAAATCAAACAGTAATTGGAGGGAAGTCATAGATCAATTTTTAAACTCCCCTATAAAGTATTTGACAAAAATGCAAATTACCTTTAAAATTCACTTCGAATATTTTCTTTTTTTATTTTATTTTACAGAGAATAAAACAGAAGGCAACAGAACAAAGCAGATCAGAAAAGAGCAATGTAAGCAACACAGCACTTCACACAAAAGACAACTGGATATTAACAGTAGTTACCATGTCTCTTTCTTTGAAATAGTTGAGCATAGCTTCACACACAATAATATCAAACGTAACAAAATAGTATAAAACCATTCAAGAGAATGTAAGTATTACAAGGCATTCTGAACCAAATAACAGAATATGAACCATGGCTACTATAATAACTTATTTTCCATAAAAAATCTCTTTATACTATCACACATATTAAAATTCAATAAGACACAACATGATGGAACCAATGGTAATAAAAGAACAAAAGCATGGTAGGACTTCAGAGCAAGATGATATTAAATCAGCAACGGCTGCCATAATTTCTTGTTTCCTTCAAAGTAGCTGTTCATTCCATCACATATAATAAAGTCAAACAAAACAATAAAACCATTCCAACCAATGAATGAAAATATTATAAAGTTTCACAGCAATATAATGGGGAATCATGATTACCATAAAATCTTATGTACTTTTACCATTACTTACACTAGGGAGACTATACAGTATTTATACATGTGAGTTTGATTTATTTCGCTTATGAGTATGGTCTCAAGTTTCATCCACTTATTTATAAATATCTCAATGTCATCATTCTTTATAGCTGTGTAGTACCCCATTGTATAAAAATACCACAATTTTTTATCCATTCCTCAGTTGATGGGCACTTAGGCTGTTTCAAGGATCTGGTTATTACATATTATGCTGCTATAAACATGGGTGCACATATATCACTGTGGTAAGATGTTTCCAGATCTTCTGGGAATATGCCTAAGAGTGGAACAGCTGGGTCAAATGGGACCTCCATCCACAGCTTTTTGAGGAATCTCCAGATTGACCTCCACAGTGTTTGCACCAGTCTACACTCCCACCAACAGTGCAGAAGAGTTCCTTTTCCTCCACAGCCTCTCCACCATATGTTGTTGGTAATTTTCTTGATCCTGGCCATTCTTTCTGGAGTGAGATGGAATCTCAGTGTGTTTTTTTGTTTTTGTTTTTGTTTTTTGTGCCAGGGATTGAACTCACGACTTCTCACTTGCATGGCAAGTACTTATGTCAATGAGCTAAATCCTCAGCTCTCAGTGTAGTTTTAATTTGCATTTCTCTAATGACTAATGATAATGAACATTTTTTCATGTATTTATCTGCCATTTGTAAAATTTCTTCATCTGAGAACTGTGTATTCATCTCAGATACCCATTTTTTGACTGGGTTTTTGAATTTCAGGGATCTTATTTTTTTTTTTAATTATTTTAAGTTCTAGACAGAAGTCCTTTGTCTGAGGGATAGTATACTAATATTTTTTTCCCAGTTTGTGGGTTTTCTTTTCAATATGCAGGAGATTTCTTTCAACATGCAGAAACTCTTTAATAAGATGTGATCCCAGTTATTGATTCTGGGATGTAATTTCTGTGTGGTTTGGTTCTTGTTCATGAATTCTCTACCTAGCCCTATGTCTTCAAGATTTTTATCTACTTTGACTTCTAACAGATTTAGTGTTTATGTTTTAATATTTCTATCTTTGATACACTGAAATTTTAGTTTAGTACATGCTGATAGGCATGGATCTAGTTTAAGTTTTCAGAATATGGAGAGCCAGTTTTTCCAGCACCATTTATTAAAGAGACTATCATTCTTTCGGTGAATGTGTTTGGCCCCTTTATCAAAGATAAGGTGGTTGAGTATGTTTATAGTTGTGGTTGTATCTTTTAATCTAGTCCATTTATCTTCAGATCTGTTTTTATTCCAGTGCCATGTTGATTTTATTACAATAGCTTTGTTGTATAACTTCAAGTCAGGAATTGTGATGCCTCCTTCTTTGGCTTTGCTGCTTAGAATTGCCTTTGCCATTCTAGGTCTCTTCTGGTTCCAGATGAATTTTAGGAGTAATTTCTCTAGTTCTATGAGGTATGCTAGTGGTATTTTCGTTGGGATTGCATTGAATCTGTATAATAATTTTGGGAGAATGGTCATATTCACAATATTTATTCTTCCTATCCATGAACAAGGGATAATTAAACAATATCTTTCCATTTCCTGAGGTCCTCTTTGATTTCTTTGTGCAGGGTATTATAATTTTCCCTAAATAGATCTTTTACTTCTTTCATTAGATTAGTTCTTAAGTATTTCATTTTTTGGGATGCTATTGTAAAGCATGTGGCTTATCTTATTTCGCTCTCAGTGATTTTGTTGTTAGTGTATAGGAATACTATTGATTTTTGAGTGTTGACTTTGTATTCAGCTAAATTCCTGAATTTATTTATTTTATCTAGGAGTCTTTCAATGGAGTTTTGGGGGTCTTCTATGTAGAGTATCATGTCATCTGCAAATAATAATAATTTGACTTTCTCTTTTCCTATGCTTATTCCTTTAATTTCTCTCTTTGTCTAATTGTTCTGGCTAGTATTTCCAGTACTATGTTGAATAAGAGCAGTGATAATGGACATCCTTGTCTTATGCCTGATTTTAAGGTAAAGGCTTTGAGTTTTTGGCCATTTAATATGATTCTGGCTGTTGGTTTGTCATAGATGGCCTATATCATATTGAGGTAAAGACCATCTTTTCCAATTCTCTGTAAGATTCTTATCATGAATGGGTGTTGGATTTTATCAAAAGCTTTTTCTGCATCTATAGAAATGATCATATGATTCTTGCTTTTGGCTCTATTGATATGGTGGATTACATTTTTTGATTTATGTATGTTGAACCATCCCTGCATGCCTGGGATGAATCTCACTTGGTCATAGTGTATAATTTTCTTGATAATTTGCTGTATCCTGTTTGCCAATATTTTATTGAGAATTTTTGCATATATGTTCATTAGGGAGATTGGCCTGTAGTTCTCTTTTTAGTTGGGTCTTTCTCAGGTTTTGGTACTAGAATAATATTTGCTTCCAGGAATGACTTAGGGAGAATTTCTTCCTTTTTGATTTCATTGAAGTGTTTGAGGAGTGTCAGAATTAAGTCTTCTTTGTATTCCTTGTAGAATCCCGCAGTGAATCCATCTGGGCCTGGGCTCTTCTTTATTGGTAAGGACTTAATTACATTTTTTATTTCATTAATAGAAATTAGGTTATTCAGCAGTTTTACATCTTCTTGACCTAGCTTTGGTGGTTCATATGTTTCCAGGAATCTGTCCATTTCTTCTGTGTTATCAAACCTATGATAGTAAAGGTTTTCAAAATAGGTGTTGATGATTTCTACTTCCACAGAGTGTGTAATGATTTAACCTTTTTCATTCTGTATTGCATGAATTTGAGTCTTTTATTTCCTTTTTTAAAAAAGTTGGCTAGGTGCTTATCAATTTTATTTATTTTTTCAAAGAATCAACTCTTTGATTCATTGATTCTTTGCAATGATTTCTTAGTCTCTATTGCATTAATTTCTGCTCTGTTCTTTATAATTTTCTCTCTTCTTTTGGCTTTGGGCTTGTGTGTTAGGGTTTTACTAGAGAGAACAGATACAACACAAGATATACAGCTGTAAAAGAAACAACAAGATTGGCTTACAATGGTTAGCCACAGAGTCGGATTAGGAAGTGTGCAGAGGGTGTCTGCACACTGGAGGCTGATGGATTCAATCCAAGGTTCACCCTAGTGTCTCATGCAAGTCCACACCAGCAGGTTGACATATCTACATCAGAAGGCTGAAGGCTCTACAATGAAAGGCTGAAGAGTCTAGGCCAGAAAGCTGAAGAGTCTACACTGGAAGCCAGGAGATGAGGTCCAACCAAAGGGGAAGACTGGAGCTTCTCCAAAGAATGGAATACATTCATCCTTCCTCCTTCCTTTTTATACTTCCAGATGATGAGCCACCCTAGGGTGGGTCTTCTACACCCTTGGGTGTAGAGTTGCTAAACCCATTGAGTTAAGCTTCCAAATGTCTCAAGTTGACACAATCAATCAACCACTACAGCTTGGATAGCTCTTTTTCTAGATGTTTGAGGTGTAATATCAGGTTGTTTATTTGTGTTTGTCTTGTTTTCCTAATGTGGGAACTTAGTGCAATACATTTTCCTCTCAGGACTGCTTTCATTGTATCCCACAGATTCTGGTAAGTTGTATTTGTATTTTCATTTGCTTGTAGATATTGTTTAATTTCTTCTTGAATTTCCTCTGTGACCCATTGATTGCTCGAGTGTGTTATTCAATTTGCATGTGTTTGGGGGGTTTTTGCATTTTCTTTTATCATTAATTTCTAGTTTTGTGGTGCTATGATCTGATAATATGCATGGGATAATTTCCATTCTTTTGCATTCACTTAAATGTGTTCTGTGGGCTAGTATATAGTCTATTTTAGAGAATGCTTCATGTACTGCTGAGAAGAATGTATATTCTGATGTTGTTGGATGGAACACTCTGTATACATCTATCAAGTCCATTTGCTCACAGATGTGATTCAGTTCTGTTATTTCTTTGCTGATTTTCTGTCTAGTTAATCTGTCCCTTTGTGTCAATGGCATGTTAAGGTCTCCTGCTATGATCATGTTATTGTTTATTTGATTTTTCATTTCTGTTAATACTTGCTTTGTATAGCTGGTTGCTCTGGAATTTGGTGCATATATATTTAAGATTGTTATCTCTTCCTCTCGACATTTTCCCCTAACTAGTATGTAACCTTCTTTATCTCTTTGGATCATGATTGGTTTGAAGTTAACATTGTCTGCAAACAGAATAGCTACCCTCACTTCTTTTTTTTGAGTTCTTGTTGCATGGAGTATTGTTTTCTATCCTTTGACTTTCAGTCTATGAGTTTCCTTTTGGGTTAGATGGGTTTCTTGTAGACAGCATATGGTTGGGCACTGTTTCTTGATCCATTCTGCCAGTCTGTTTCTTTTAATCAGTGAATTGAGGTCATTTACATTAATGGTTATAACTGTTATACATCATTTTATTGTTGACATGTTATCTTTCTGCTGTTGTATCTTTATCTTTCCATTCTGTTTAATTGTCTGTCTTAGTGGTTTTTTTCCTATGTGTATCTAGAATGTCTTTCAGTATTCTTTGCAGGGTTGGTTTGGTGATTATGAAGTTCTTCAGCTGTTTTTTGTCATGGAAGTATATTATTTCTCCATCCATTTTGAAGGATAGTTTTGCAGTGTACATCAGTCTGAGTTGGAAATTGTTTTCCTTTAGGATCTGGAATATATCACTCCATGCTCTTCTTGACTTCATTGTTTTTGGTGAGAAGTCTGCTATGATTCTGATGTTTTCCTTTATAGGTGATCTGTCTTTTCTCTCTAACAGCTCTTTTTTTTTGTCTTTTTGAGACAAGGTCTCTCTATGCAGTTCAGGCTGGCCTTGAGCTCACATTGTAGCCCAGGCTGGTCTCAAACTTGCAACAATCCTCCTGCCTCAGCCTCCCAAGTGCTAGGATGACAGGCATGTACCACCATGCCCAGCTCTCTAACAGCTTTTAATATTCTGTTCTTATGTTAGATTTCTGGGATGTTGATTATTATATGTCTGGTTGTAATTTTATTTTGGTTATGGCTATTTGGAGTTCTATATGCTTCACTAATTCATATGTCTGTTTCCATTGTCATGTTTGGGAAATTTTCAGCTATTACTTCTGTAAATAGCCTCTTGATATCATTTGTATTGTCCCCTTCTTTTTCATTTATCCCTATTAATCTTATGTTGTTTTTCTTTGCATCATTGTGCAGCTATTGAATTGTTATTTTCTGATTCCTTGTTATTTTTAAAGATCTTTCCTTTCTTGTTCACTAGTTGCAATTGTATCTTCAAGGTCTGAAATTCTATTTTCACTTTTGTTGAGGCAGTTTTGGCAAATTTCAATAGAACTTTTGTTTTCCTGTGTGTCTCTTTAAATCTGCTTCATGCATTCTTGTTTGTTTCTTATACTATTCACTCAGGGATTCTATCTTTTTGTTTTGTTACTCTAATTTTTAACTGTGCCTTCTTTAGATGTGTTCAGTATTTCTTTCACTACTTTTATCATTTCTTCTTTTATCTGGGAGATTATTTTTGATTTGAGTTCATTCATAGCTTCCTGGAGTTTTTTCTTTATTTCAGTTGATATCATTTCAGGCATTTCAGGTGTATGACTAGTATTTTCTTCTATGTACATGGATCCTAGGCTTTCTTGGGATGGGCTGGAGGTTTGAGATTGCATTTTGGTCTTTCATCTTGTCATTTTCCTATATTTCTGTGTTCCAAGAGATGTTCCAAAGCTTCCTCTGGGCATGTTGGCAATCACCTCAAGTGCCCTAGGCTCCTGGGACTCTGGTGAGCTTGGTTGCCCTCAAGACATGGGCCTGGCTCCCCTTGAAGCATGGGCCTGGCTCCTCTGGTTGAAAGAAAATTGCTGGGCATGGTCCACTCAAACCCCCCAAACCTCTGGAACCTAGTCCAATGTCCTAGGGAGCTGGCTGGGCACCTAACTGCTGTGAGAGATGGTCTCAAACTCTCCCCGGGCCAGCACCAGTGGGCTGGAACTCAATTCACGGCACGGGCCTGGCTCCCCTGGTTGAAAGAAGGTTGCTGGGTGTGGTCCATCCATTTCGCATATTTTCTTATCCACAAAATGACAGAGTAATTAAAAATCATAAAGATTTTTTGTAACAACTTAAAAATAATTCTTATAAATTACTGTATTTTGAATAATACTGTATATAACATCAACTCATGGTCATTTACTAAGTGCTCACTAGAATTAAGCAACATCATCTGCTGTTTTCATCTTTTCTGTTTTAAGCCACTTTTTTTCTTCTAAAAATGAAAGAAATCTCATTTATTTCCTCAGTCAAATATTAATAAATCAATGTTTTAAACAATTATCTAGTTACATAACTTTCAACTATAATAATGAAATCTTTTCTGAGAAACTGGTCAAATTGCTGTCTCAAAATTTATAAATTTTAGCAATTTTTCAATTTATCTTTCTCATTACTTTCTCTTTTCGACCACCACTCATGCAAATTTTCCTGTATGAATGTGTTGTACTTGGTTTGGAAAAACACATCCAAGAAGTATTGCTAGAATGTGTAAGAGTCTGAGTGGACACTACCTCTGCTACTGATTGGTCTCCTAAGCAGAAGAGGAGAGACCATCAGCACAGCATCTGCAAGCCTTCTTCATGTTTTGAGGTGCTGGGTTTGGATCGCAGGACCTCCAGTACACCAAGCCCTGGTTCTACCACAGAGCTACACTTCTAATTAGAGAATCTACACATTCCCATTCCTTCAGTTTCTTTATTTGCTTTCTAAACAACTTACTGCTGCCTCAAACTTTGTATTTCTAATTGTCTGATGTGTTCGGAAAGTACAATTTTTCTGATCAGTAATTTGAACATCAATAAGTGAGAATCTAGAATTGTGGTCACTATGGTATTAGCACAGTTCTAGGATAAGATTGTTTACTCAGTCTTGAAAAAAGAACACAGGAAATGATTGCCAGTGAAGAATGCTGATTCTGTAAGATATGCCTGTATTTTTTATTTAGCAATATTATCCAAAAAAAGGCCAAACTTCTATGTTAATTGCCAAAATGGACAAACAAGAAGATGTTTGAAATGCAATAACATAAGTGAATGTACCAGCCTTGACTTTATTGGTTTCCTATTTGTGTGGGTTAGTCTGAAATAGAATGGAATTTTTATTAACTTGAAACCTTGAGTATCTTAAGTAATTCATTGTAAACACATAAAATTGAAAACATATGAAAATTCATCAGTATACATATATAATGAACACATTTTGTGGCTTTCACTTACATCATTCATACATACATAATTCTGAGGCTGGCATTAGGCTTTTTCCTTAACAAAGAGGTACTTCTAAAACCATTAAAAAGTCTGTATGTCTCATCAGTTCAGTTTTAAATAAAGGAAACTGTTCTTTAAAAATTGAAAAAAAAAGCTATTGAAAAATAATTTATTCTGTCCTATAAAACACAAAATTATCATTTTTTCTTTTTATTAAACAATGAATTATATTCATTGACCATAACTGTCTTGAATAAGAGAAGAGCATGTGGAATTTTTGTTGCATAACATGAATGCATCTAACCTGTGACACATATAGAAAGCTAGCCACTCGATCTAATGTGTAGACCATAAACTGCTCTGGGAAAAAACCTAAATCTATGGGTGTGGCAAGCATAAATAACAAATTGTAAGTGCAAAATAATTACATGTCCATCATCATTTCTTTGGGATTTAATTTATAGAATCTTCCAGAGATTTCTAAATATTCTCTCACTGTATCAACTGAAACCCTCTGTAACATTCACTGCTCATTCTTTACAAATATTTCTTCTCAAAGAAGATTTCATAGCAATTCTTGTGATTTCTTAAACATTTCTGTATTTTGTGTTACATCTGTTTTCACTAGTAAAACCCTGACTAATACAGATTTTGGTACCAGGAGCAGGGCCACCATGGTCATGTTGCCTGGTCACTTGGCTTAAGAGCCTTGGGTGGCCTTCCTCTGGCGTGAGCCAAAAGGAGAACCAGAGAGCCCTGGAGATCTGCCCATGGCCATGGTGGAACCCAGGAGGCAGCACAAAGAAGCAATTTGCCCGCCACCCTCTTGGTGATCGCCTTCCTCCGGTGTAAGCCAGGAAGAGATCCCGTAGTGTCTCCTGTGAGCCTACCTGTGTGTGGACTTGGAATTAAACATCCCCAATCCCCCCCACCCCCCATGCACCATTAGCAACTGTGGACAAAGATCTGAGCATCTCTTGGCAGGATGACTGTATGCAATATAGCAAATATGGGAGAGGGGTTCCTCTAGCTTCTCTTTGAAAGCAAGTGTTTTCATTTTTGTTTCATCATGATTAATTGCTTTACTGTATTCAATATTCTCTTTTGATTGGTTTATAATGTTCTGTCTTTGGTTTGATTTTGCTATAGCTAATTGACTAGACAACTATTGTGAAGATAAGGAGATATACTATGGTACCTATTACTGTTTGTAACCAGGTTAATTAATCAAAATATTGTGTTTTAATGTTGAATTGTGGTCACCTTTGAAAATTTGCTTTTGGTGTGGGAATGAGTACAATAAAAATTGTATATATTTAGTTGTCTGAATAGAACAAGACATGTTAACTTTTACAAATCTGTCATTAAAGATTGATTTAAGGAAATGTGTGTGGTTATCAAGTTGACCAGGGTGGATTATTGTGGCTTGGTAACTGGTGGTTAACTTAAACACCAGCTGAACTGAATCAGCATGGTGCTGAGCATGGATGACCCACCTGAGGACTATTGCTAGCATAAAAAAAGAGAAGGAAGACTGACACAGATTAGTCTGGAAAGAAATAGTAGTTTCTTTATACAATGTTTATAAAAATGTTTATAAAGTTCTTTATAAAATACTTTCTTTATACAATGATTACATTCATTAGGGCTGACACATGTGTACAACTTATCCTCCTTTTCTGTCCTTTATTTTTTATTTTTGTCTTTTTGAGGCAGGGTTTTACTATCATGTTTAGGTTGGTCTTGAACTCACTTTGTAGCCCAGGCTTACCTCAAACTTGCTGTGATCCTCCTGCCTCAGCCTCCAGAGTGCTGGGGTTACAGGTAGACTATTCCTTTTACTTGATCTCCTACTCCCCCTTCTCCACCCTCCCTGTGTCTCTAGATCCCCTTCCCTTTCACAAAAGATTTGGTTCTTCTTACTTGTCTTTTACTTTGCTCTTTAAATTACTTAAACTTTGATTTTCTAATATAAGATACACCATACAATATTTAATCTTATATGTCTGAATTATTACACTTAATATTATGGTCTCAAGATATATCTGTTTTCTTACAAATGACTCAAATTCAGCCTTTACAACTAAGCGATATTCCAGTGCATATAAATAGCATGTTTTCTTTATTTATTCATCTGGGATTGACATAAAGGCCACTTCCAAGTTTTAGCTATGTTGAGTTGTCCTACTATAAACACAGGAATGCATTTAGTCCTGTAATATAATATTTTTAAAACTTTTGGCAGGATACTTAGAAATGGAATAGCTGGTTTAAATGCCTGCCATGCCAAGGACTGTTTTTCCTTTGCCATATTCCTCTGCCTTGTAAACATCTACGGACTGAAGTGTCTACACACTGTAAACTAAGTAAAGCTTTCTTATTTTGAATTGTGGATGTCACCATCATGTCCACATACTGAGAATGTATTTAAGTGCTATGGTTTGCATCTGGATGTCCTCTCAAAGACTTATTTGGTTTTTGGGAGGGGGTGCTTTTCAAGAGTGGTTGAACCTGGAGATTGATTAGTTCATTGTCTACTGCAGGGATTGGTGGTGTGCGAGCTACATTCACCCAAGGGTGGGTAGCCTGAATACAATATAAGGGAGGGAAAGAGGTTTGATCCTCTCCTTTTCCAATTATCCTCTTTGCTCTTGCTGATTGCCGTCTTCTGCCTCATGAAATGTTGCCATGTGCCATGTAACATGTGCCACCCTGTCTTGGAGCTAGCTGATTACAGACTGAAACCTTCACAGACTGTGAGCTGAATAACCCTTTCTTTCTTTAATTTTGAGCATCAGGTATTTTGTCTCAGCAACAAGAGAAAAGTAACTAAGACCTTAAGACAGATATTAACAAACACCTAAATATTAAAGATATGTTTATAGTTTTCAAAATAGTATTAAATGACTGGTAGTTTTACCAATCACATTCCACTAGTCAGGTAAATTAAAAAATGAGACAAAACATCAATTACTCTTGAGTGTTTAAAATTTTGAGCTAGAAGTTTTTTGAGTTAATAATCTAGTGGAAGTGTGAACTTGACCCTTAGTTACTACATGCAAATACTTTTATCCTATATTTATGTGACTAGGGTTTTTTTTTCTATAATACCTCTAGTGATTATGATTTGAGACTACAGTGTGAAGAAAATAACCAGCACTGAGGTGTAGTCTATTGTTGTATTGGCCAGACTTCACTGTCAATTTTCTTCTGAACAGCTTACTGTGCTGGGGCTATGAATACTTTGTTATTCTTGCATCATGACTGCAAAATGTTATTCTTACAAATTAGAGAACACTTTCACATCACAAATATCAAATGCCTTTAAGAATATGTGTGCAAAGCTGGCACTTTAACAAAATTGTGGCTAATTCTTTGTCTTTTAAAACTTGTGTATTAGTCACTTGTTACTCGTTGCTGGGACAAAGTACCAGACACCCAAAATAAAGGAAGGAAAGTTTTATGTCTTACAGTTCTTTGAGGTTTCAGTTCCTATTCAGTTGGCTCCAAGGCAGGGTGGTATGGTGGGGCTGCATTTCATGGCAGCTGCAAATACCAAGTCAGAAACCAGCAAGAGGGAGGGAAGGAGAGAGAGACCATCTTCCTGCTGATAAATCATATCCTGGCTCCACCCCTGGGTGGGTGAAACACTCACACCACCAATCCAAGTGCTAGACAATGAACCAATCACAAATGCTAGATTTGGTCCAGTCCATAATTCATGAGACTTGGGGGCCACTCACATAAACCATGACAACTTGTAATGATGAACTACATTATTAAAACTATGCAATGATTTGAGACTGATTTTCTATTGGTAGGATTGGGCAGCAGTACTGTATTTTGATCATACCTCTTAAAGACATTCACTAAAGAGGGCTTCCAGAACTGTTTTTAGAAAGTGGCAAGAAGGCTAAGATAACTGTGTTCAAAGAGAAGGGAACTATATGGAGGGAATTTAATGACAATGTGTTTTTCACTGTTATTATTTAATTTAAATACATACCCTATTTTTTAACAGCCCTTATAAACATAGTCAAACAAATAAATGCAAACATGTTCTGTGGCCAACCACTAAGACATACCTTTACTGAAGAAATTGCAAAAGAACATCATTAAGGACACCTTAAGATGTAGGACAATCTCTGTACTTACTGTAAATCACATGGTCTTATTTCACTATAAGATAAACTACAATACTGAATAATAAATGTATTAATAAAACCATGTTCATAAATGCCAAGGGAGGTAAGTCAAGCATAATTTTAAAAAGTACCTAAAGATCATGATTTGTCCAAATTATGCCAAATATAGAAACTTACTTTTTTCAGTGCCAATGATTGAACCTCTTCCTTGCCTCTTCCAAGCTAGGCAAGCCCTCTACCACTGAGTTATATCCCAAGACCTCTTTGGTCTGAGACTAGCTCTTATTAAGTTGCCCAGGGTGGAACATAATTTTCCTAAGTCAGCCTCTGGGTAGCTATGACATATACCACCACACCTGATTACACAAGCAAGAATGTTTTTGATTGCTTGCCAGCCACTGTTTGGTTAGTCACTTAGTCACTACTGCAATATTGAAGCCTTAATATACACTTTGTTAGGCCAGGGATTTAGCTCAGCAGCATAAGCACTTGCCAGTAAGTGCAAGGTCACAAGTTCGATCCCCTGTGCCTATATATATATATATATATATATATTCTTTGTTTTGTCGCCAGTGGAAAAGAACACTGTTTGTTTGTTTCCATCTGATTAAAGCTGGTGTAGATGTGACACCTTAAGCTCAGAAATGCACTTTCCAGGTGACTTCTTCATGAACTTATCTGGAGGTTGGATCCTGTTTCTTCCTCTCATGACATCCTTTACTGGTATCAGCTTATATGGGTGGGGTTTCTTAAAAAATGACTTCTCACATTTCTTATATACCAGTTGGCTTTCAAAATATGTAAAATTACAAGCCAAAAAAATAATGCAACATTAACTTCACCTTATGAATGGGGCAAGACTGTCAGAATGCCAGATTTACACAGATAAAGATGGGGGACAAAAATATCATAAAGCAAAATAATATTTGGCAGGAAGTACTTTTCTGGAGAAATTTTTGGAAAATAATCATAACTGCTATGGGATAAACACACTGAAGCTTTTTTATTTTAATTTTGGTTTTTCAGAGACAGAGTCTGGCTATGTAGCTTAGGCTGGTCTTGAACTCCCTACATAGGCCAGGTTGGCCTCAAATTAATAATTATCTTCCTTTGCCAACCCCCAGGGTGCTAGGGTTAGAGGTAAAATACACCTAGGTAAAGTTTAGAGGATATATAAATATCATAATACTTATATAAATACTATATATCTATAAGACTAATATCTCTAGTCAATTGTGATAAATAGAATAAAGGAAAAGGATATAAATGGAAAGGAAAATGAGGATAGACAGAGAGAATAAAGAAAAAAAGAGGAAGGGAAGAGCACTGCAATACATTCTAGGTGGGGTGTAAGTAAGTTAGGAGTAGGGTAAATACCAAAGGAGTGAATAAAAAAATTAAGAGTAGGATTTACTGCATATGAAAACAGAGACTTTATAGATGGAATATGAAGGAACTTCACAAGTTATAAACAATGTGTTTTAAATTTGGCTGATTAACTTAAGAAAGGGCATACGGTTGATCCATGTAGGACACACCTGGAAGGAGCAAGTTTGTTGGAGCAGAAGCACTGTTTGAATGAAGTATGTTGCCATCAAGTTGTGCAGTTGAAATCAGGCCAAACACGTGTACCTAGGGACTCCGAGATGAAAGTCATCAGTAAAAAGATGACAGTTCGTGTCATGAGATGTGATAAACTCACACATGGGTAAAGGAATGAGAAAAAAGATGTGGCCTGGAAATAAAACAAGGATGACCCTAATTTTCTCAAGAAGCTGCTACTTTTGAGGGAGGCTTTGAAGTTCCCCAGGTTTCACTAATATTGATTAATTTGGACATCGGCTTGTCTCTGCAGGAATATTTTAGTTTGCAATATAGCTGCCCAAGGCATTTTCATGTAAAATTGTTTCCAAGTTTTGCAAACACATTCATTTTCATTTTCATTATTTAGAGACCACTGTGTTAGTTTCTGTAATTAAAACCATATAGATAAGACGATATACATCTAACACAGTGAGTTTACACAGTAAAAGTGCAGAAAAAAAAAGTTGAATGTTTCTAGAACAGTCCGACTGTTAATTTCTGCACAATGCCAACATGGTAAGGTGAACTATAACAATTTTACTAAAGTTGACAACACAACAAATATTTCCAAAAATCTAATCTATAAAAATATTTATATTTATACAACAATCTAACAATGACAGTAGATTATGCATCAATATTAGCAACAGCCTTTCCAAGTTCTGCAGTCATGTAAACAAATTTATGGAACGTTTGGTATATACTCCATTAAAAAAAAAAGAGAAAAACAAAGAAAACAGTGAAGTCCTCTACTGCTATGAAATCTGAGTCCATTTTTTTGTACTCAATCATCATCTGAAATGAAAATGTTTTAGAGGAACAACATTAAAAAGAGATTTTATAGAAGCATGGCCACTATTACGTATCATAAGGCAGGTACAAGATATTTGACATTCACAGAGGCGTGATACCATACTGTCCTACATCTAAAATACTAGAGGATTCAGATAAGCAGCATTATTTCAAACTTGAATCTACTTTTCTAGCCCAGGGCCCAAAAGACTGTACAAAGCAGTTAAACAGGTTTGCCTTCGGGAGTGACACAGCTTAATTCACACTCTCTTTATGAAATCAGTAAAAAACCACTGAATTCATAAAAAAAGATTGAGAGAAGCCAAGAAAGCCTCAGCCTAACTAGTATTTTATCAAATCCGTCACATTTGAACAGCGAGAGAAACACTGAGGGAAGGAGTTGCCAAGCAGAACTTCAAAGATTCAGGTCACGAACAAAACACCAAATCGTTTTAAAGAGAAGCAGTAACAGTAACTTAATCTTGCTCATCTGAGTTTGGTCAAGAATCATCTTTGCAGCATTCAGGAGAAAGGGTAGCTCAGTTAATATTGTGCTTACATGACAAGATTATTATTTCCAAGTCAAATATCGTAGTGAATTTTAGAAGATCGATACTGTAATATCATTTTTTTTGATTCTTAGGTGATTACAGTGTTGTGTTTGGATTATTACTAGGTTAACTGGAAGTCATTCAAATAAAAACCTACCTGACCATAACGTCCTCAGGTTGTGTTTATTATGATGATCAGATTTGTTTATTTTAAAGTAAGGAAAATACTTTGATTTTTTTCCTGAATGTCATAGTAATAAGTTTTCAAGAAAATGACTCTATTCTTTGAGTAGTTCAGGTTCACAACAAAACTAAGGTACAGAGATATTCGTGTCCTCCCATATACACGCATAACTTCCTCCATAATCAGTATCTCTCAACAAAAATGGTGCATTTGTTATAACTAATGAAGTCACATTCATACACCATTATCATCCCGAGTCCATCGTTCGTTTCACGTTAGGATTTGCCATCAGTTCTGTATATCCTGTGAGTTTGTAAAGTCACATTTATCTGCTATTACAACATTATTTAAGGTACACAAAGAATTAAAATCTGTGCTATGTTTACTCATCTATGTCTATTTCCCAAAGCATAGCTACCACTAAAACTTTTGCTATTTCCATTATTTTTCCTTTTCTAGAATATTACACAATGGAAATTGTAAAATATGTAGCTTTTTCAGCAAGACTTCCTTCACTTAATAATATGCATTTAAATTTATTCCATATTTTTCATAGTTTAATAGTCAATATCTTTGAATGCTGAATAAAATTCCATTATCTGAGTATATCACCATTTACTAATTTGTTCACCCCAAGAAAAATGTATTGGTTATAAAATTTGGAAAATATGAGTAAAACTGAAAAAAATAACTTTGGGTAGGTTTTTGTGTAGTTATACATTTTCTCCTTCTGAAGATAAATAGCACACAGTGCAACTGTGGGGTTTTATGGTTAAGAGGAAGTTAGATTTTTTAAAAAAATTACAGCTATTTTGCAAAATAGCTGTACCATTTTCTGCTTCCATGATCAATGTCTTAGTTCATTGCTCCTTGCTGAGACACAATATCTGATACCCACAGATTAAAGGAGGAAGATTTATTTTGGCTCACAGTCACAGAGGATTCCATCCACAGTTAGCTGGTTCCAAAGCAGGGATGCATGAAAGATGGGCATGGCAGAGAAGAAAGAATTCACAACATGGCAGACAGGCAGCCAAGAGAGATGAAGGGATGCAGGATGGAGACAGACCCTTCTCGGCCATGTATCCAGTGATCCACCTCCTACAACAAGGCTTCACTATAACATTACATTTAGCTACAAACTCATCAGCAGACTCATTCATTGATGATTAATAAACCCATTAATCTAATCACATCCCCAAAGCCCTAATTATTAGCTTATGAGGCTTTGGGGAGACATCTAGATATAAATCATAACATGTAACTTATAAGAGTTCTTGCTGTTCTACACGTTTACCTTCTTGCAAGTATTTTGTGTTCGCAATGTGTATTTTTTTGTCACTCACGTAAGTTTAATCATATCTATCTTACTAATTCTTTCATAGGTCATACTTCAGTGCCATATTTTAAAAGTTATCTCCAAATCCAGTCATCTATTATGTTATAATTTCCTATGCTATTTGTAATTTTATGCTTTACACTTAAATGTATAGATCATTTGACTTATTTTTATGAACAATTTAAGATCCGTGTTTAGTTTCATTTCTTTTTGTATGCACATGTTCAGCTGCTCTAACAATATTTGACAAAGGTACCACGACATTTTTTCCATTGTTTCCTTTATTCTTAAAGATCAGTTAACTACTTTTGTGTGGTAATAAGCTTTTGAGATTTTTAACATAACAGTATGTCAGAATTTCAACTCTGATTAATCCAGATTTCACTTCCACTCACTTACTTTTTAGTGCTTGTAACATTAATATTAAAAATAGCTATTCAAAACATAAAGAATCCAGGGGAAATATTTGACCTGAGGGCTGTGTCAGAGCAACATGAAATGAAATTTAAAAATTCTACAGAGTAAGAAAGCTATGCTTCAAAAGGATTGAGTGTTGTTTAAAAGATACAGAATCCAATACAAAAGAGTGAGACATCATCAAAATTGGATTTTTTTGTGTGAAACAGAAGAAAAAGTAAAGCAATTAAATTCTTGAAACTTTGTATTTTATCAATATATCTACTAAACCAACCCCACTAATATCAATAAACTTTTACTACAGTCATTTTTCTAAGTTGTTTCTGCTTAAAATTAGAATTGTATGTTCATTTTCAATTGGCATTTTCTCTTGTTTACATGATATCATTATTTAGAGCAATAGCAGCTGGTCTAACTGTGCTCACCTGTGCTAACATGCTAAGCATATGGCAATTTGAACTGCAAGATTTATTTTTTGGACGAAACACATTTCACATAAATGGGCCTTTGGGAGAATAATTGAACATAATGGTCTCACTTCAATAGTTTGGTGAGTGAGAAGACAATGTTTTTGAGATTGTGTTAATTATTAAGGCCGTATCTACACATGCAAACTAAAGTGGAGGGGTTATGCAAGTATTTGGATAATACAAATAAAAATGAAATTTCGTCTTAAGTAAACATTCTGAGATAGTTTCTCGGTAAAATCTAGAGGCAACTGCCTTGTCTATCTATTTTAACACTTGTGACCATGAATTAATGCAGTATATTTGCACATAAATATGTAATTGTTAAATCTTTAATACTCCTTTATAGTAAATATTTTTATTATTAGTGTGGTTTATTTTAGTTAGGCTAATTAAAATGAACATATTTTACTAAAATACATTTAGAGGGGGAGGTATTCAAAATTCTTTAGAAATATATTTTATTTTATTTATTCTTTTGGTACCAGGGATCAAACTCACAACCTTGCACTTGCCAGGCAGGCATTTAAGCCACTGAGCTAAATCCCCAGCCCTTCACAGCATAACAACTAGCTTAGTGTAGAACAAATGGTCCATTAGAGATCAGTGCAGAGGTCAAGGTGACTATTTTGTACTTATCTCAAAGTCATTTTTTCCTCATTTTTTAAAGTTTCCATTAGTTGTACAAGCCACTGATATTCCATGTCAATGAGGACTACACAAAAGTGTCAATGCCATGAGAAAAAACTCAAAGAGCTATCACTGGATAGGTTTTTCAAGAAGTCAGTGTTGTAAAATTTCTCTATTCATCATAGAAATAACTGTGAAAATTGTCAAACACTTATTACTATTTTTATTATTTTTAATTAAAATAAGATAAACTCTAAGTACAGGCCTAATAACATAATATGTGTTCTGAAAGTGTAAGATGGCAAGAAACTAAAACAAAATTAATTTGCAAATTTCCTATTTCAGTTAATTACATGTTTAGGCTCAGACTAATTATAGCTATATAAAGGTCTAAGAATAATAATTTTCACATTAAATGCAGTGCATTGGTTCTATATTATAGCCATCTAATTTGGGTGTTCTTTTTGAAGATAAGTTCTGTGTGATTTACTACTGTGTTGCTAATTGTCCCTAAAGGTTTCTGTGAGTAGATACACAGAGAAAAATTTCATTAAACTGTATTAAAGCATGGGGACAAATCTTCTGGTAGCAAATACATTAACCTCCACGATAGTCCTGCTAAAATGTACTGGCATTCAATAATGTGCATGCATAAGCTCACAGTACAAACAGTCTCAATTCATGTTTCTTTTTTTCCCCCCTTGGCTTTTATGTTTTCAAATCTGATTTAGAGTTAAGCCATATTCTTAACAAATTATGGAGTTGGAAAACTTATTCTTCATTTTGCTGATTTTAAAGTCTTAGTTTCTTTTTTCCTTTCATGCTAATCTTTCTCTTTGGCTGCATTTAGAACTCATTTAAAGTGAAGGAATATTTTGGCTTAGAGACTTCCTAACATCACGTACTGTGTCTTTCATCAAAGTCTGGAAGAATCTGACAGATCTATTTAGTGTGCCCTTTGAATTCTCAGAGGGCTCTTTTTTCTTTCCGTGGAGTGATTTTTTCCTCTTCAGATATCCAGGGTTCTCTTTTCTTTAGCAAACTCTTGAGCACAGAGAAATACTGTCACTTTATCTGCCATGTTCTCTTATTAATTGATGGATTTTTCTTTGAAATAAAATAGTTTCTGCCAATGTATTACCTAAACCAGACAGTGCACTTTAAATGTTTCATCTCTGAGTGGTAGGTCTAATGGAATTCTTTTTAAGCATTCCTGTCAGACAGGGGAAGCTATTGAAAAGAGTTATTCTAGGGTATTTCCAATCCAAAAGATAAACAGCAGAAAATAGCTAAGGTTGAGCTGCAGGAAGACCATCCTGGCTGTTATAGCACTTGAAAGTGAGTTTCAAATTCTTGCAATTTCAATTCCATTCCTATCCCTGTCTGCTCTCTTAGCTCTCACAGTTCTCATAGCTGTGTCTTAAAAAAGGTAGATGAATCTCTACTTTTTCTGTTCAGGTGGCACTTTGGCCTCTTCTCTTTGGCTAATTATTTTTTTAATGAGAATGAGATTTAACAGTTTTTCATTTTAAAAAGTGAAGATACAATTTTTCTGATTTTCATCACTACTTCTAGTTTTAGTAATGGTATTTTGAAAACAAAATACATTGTCATTATGTGGCCTGACTTCTTTATTGAAAGATGCAGTACTTCCATACAAACTGTGAAGATGCATAGTAAATCTACAATCTCAACTAATTAATAAAATAAAGTTGTTACTTAAGCTTGCTCATTTTACTTCTGTGACAAAAATAAATATACAGTGTAACAAACATAATAGTACAAGAGAGTAAGATATGATAGAATATCATAAATAGGTTTTGAATTTATATAAACTGGGAAATCTAGACCAGTTAATGTAAATAACTCATCCAAATGTCCATAACCGAATTTGGGCAGAGTTTGGGCAAGAAACATGACAAATTACTGCTCTCCAAAAGTATCAAAGTTTTTATGCTGGCAAGTTGTCAGCAAAAGATGTACAACAAAATAATTGTATAGGCCAGGGAAGAAAACTCAAAGCGAATTATGAGGCAGAAGTCTAATAAAATGAAGTTGGCCTTAACCTGATGACTAAGAGAGCTAAATGTATCACCTAAACAAATCAGTAAAGATTTGCTATATTTAAATTCCATCCTAGGTTTCTATCCTGTCAAAGCTTAAAGCTCAAGAGATACAGAAAACCCAGGAACATTCCTGATCATAATATTGTCTGACACAGGGAAATAGACACAACTCTAAGAAAATTGAAAGGGAATGTATCTAATACATAATTAATAAAAAATCAGAAAAATATTATTTATATTTTTACAAATTACAGTATCAGAACATGAAAAGCAAATACTTAAGAAAGAAAATACTATCAAGAATTTTATATTAGAAGAATTCTGTCATTTTACAAACCTACTCAATAACATAACTAATATCTGTTTTTCCTTTGATAAAAAGAAAGTGTCAATATCAATGATTTTTTCTATATACTTTACACAGTGTATTTCTAACCTATAGAATTATTTGATAGAAATAGCCACTAGCCTGATTCACTTAAGCATCATTAAAGATGGGTGTCTGCTAGTTTAGGCCTATCAGTGTGGTAAGCCTCAAGTACTTAGTAGATTTTGGCACCATTTTCACAGTTGTGTTTCCTGCCATGCAGTACTTGCTGCCTGCAGATCATCGGTTAAGGAACTGCTCCTCAGAGAAGTTCTAAAAGTTAGGGTAGTTACAACTTCAACTGTGAACAATTCCTGATCACTTCAAAGTGAGGCATTCTTGTGGTAAGTGGAATAACATTTCCTTCCCCGGATCCATGTTTTGACACTTAATATTCACTATGCTGGTATTTGTGGTTAGGATCCTTGGGAAATAATTTTGTCATGAGGGTGAAGCCCTTGTGAATGAGATTAGAGATTATTTTAAAAAGTTGTAAAGAACATTTTGACACCTTGATGTTTATAAGTCCAGCAAAATATGGTGTTTTATTCTAACAGTTTAAGCAGACTGACAATGTGAGAGAGACAGACAGAGAGAAAGAGTGGGAGAGAAGGGAAGAGAAGAGGAAAGAGAAGCTGGAGGAGGAATAGAAAGATGAAGAGGAGGAGGAGGAGGAGCTGAAGGATAGACAAGGTGAGAGAAGAGAGGACTAACACGAAAAGAGGAGAAAGTAGAAAAAAAGAAGCCCCCCAAAAAGGACTAACAGAGCTGTGCTGTTTATCTAAACTTTTAGATTTTTTCATTGCTTCTACTACTTCTTTTGGCCTCATCCCTGAATCTTTGCTCACAAAGGTATACATGTACCCATGGAGCCAAGGGATGATCAGAGGACCAGAGACTTATAATATTTTAGAATATGTGGAAAGATCCGTGTGAATACATCAGAGCAAGGTGAAATACAGTTAGGAGGTGAAATACAGTTAGGAAGACCAGGCTGTGGATGTGAATCAGGACTACACTGTCACGTGGAGCTCTGAGGAATCTAAGAACACAAATTCAATCTTACCTTTCGTATAATTAAGAAAACATATTTCTTAAAATCAAAATTAAAGCAGGCTTTATTTAGTGGTCTTTGTTTTTGATTAGCAGCTTCAAAAACGAGGTTAAATAAATGCATGTACAATATACCAGTGGATACATGGCATTATAGAGAAAAGAGACAAAAATTAAATGACAAGAAAGAATGAAATTTACTTATTTAATAAAGCATAGTCTGAAATGTTGTACAGGTGAGCTAGAATTTGCAAGAAGTGAAGGAGATGAGCTAGAAATCCGTATTTATCTCTGGGATTAGTGTTCTACACATAAGGAACAACAAAGCCAAGATGAGACTGACCTTACAACTTTCCAGGAAATTAAAGTCACAGATGTTTGGCGATAGAAAGGAGCTACAGAAAGTCTAAGGAAACTGGGTCAGAGTGTCAGCAGGAAAAAGGTTTCTACTAGAATTTTGTCTTTTACTCTGAATTTCTGGGTAGATTTATGATGAAGAGTGGGAAATATGACAGTTTTAAATGATCATTCTGGAATCCAGCTGAATACACAGTTTTACTGTAATTAGACTCTATTGCTGTAATAATTGATGTCTTAAAACTGTCATTGTTCTGCAACCATAAAGTGACTTCTCATTTGTTCTGTGTCTACATTGTCAATAAGGAAGTGCATTGTGCTAAATGTAGTTACTCAAGGATGTAAATGGTGGACTTACTTCCATAACCAGAGTACAAAGTAAAGACTTTGATGAGCTACAACAGAGTTCATGCAGACTTACTGATCAGACTTTGCAAGGGTTTCGTATGAAAGCATCTGTCTAGTGTGTAGTTCTCAAAACTTCTCTTTTCAGTTTCTTCTACTATGGATATTTTTTTCATCATTTCATGTCCATTTCCCTAGTCAATATCTTCATTTTAATATTTTGATAAAATCATATGTTTAAAGTGATATGCTTTTGATTTGCTTCTACGTAATGACTAACAACACTGAACACGTTTCCATATTCTTCTGACTTTTGTTCTTTTTCTTTTGAGAAGTGTCTGATCAATTAGTTTGCCCATTTATTGATTTAGATATTACATCTTTTTGTTTTTTTTGAGTCATCTATACTTCTAGATATGAATGTTATATTGGAGAAGTAACTAGAAAGATTTTCTTCCATTCTGCACATTTTCTCTCCACTTTCTTAGCTGATTAATTTGTTGTGAAGCTTCTTAATTAGTCCTATTTGCTGATCATTGTTATTATTTCCTATGATGTTGAAGTTCTGCTCAGGAAGTCTCCAGGCCTATAACTCTCTTTCCTCAAAGTTCACTTCTTTTTTTTTTTTAATTTTAAAAAAACCAAGAAAAAAGAATAAAAATGATATGGAATTTAAAAAGAAATAAAGAGGAAATTAACACTAGTTAATATATTGCATATTGTTACCTTGGAAAGCAGTTGTTCAGATTATAAGATTTTGGTATGAAAAACAATGATCCAACAATCAGACAGTGAAACACAACTGTTGTTTTTGGTGAACAGAGATAATGATACAGAGAAGATTAACATGGCCCCTGCGTAAAGTTTAGTTCTTGTAGTTTAAAAGCTTCAGGCTGTGAACTAGGTCATTTTACTATTTTGAACTGATATTTGTACAGAGAAAGAAGTATGAATCAAATTTCAGTCTTCTAAAATGGGATATCCAGTTTTCCCAGGACAGTTTGCTAAGGAGACTATTCGCTTCTCCAATGTGTGGTTTTGGTTTCATCGTTACGATTCACATGGCAGTGGCTGTATGAGTTTGTTTGTGTGTCCTCTATCGTAGTTCATTGGTTTATTTGTGTATTTTCATGCCAGTACAATGTTATTACTTTTACTGCGGCTTTGTAATATAATTTGAAATCCAGTACTGTGATGCCACCAGTCTCATATCGCCAGTTATTATCCTTTTGTGTTTCCATATGCAATTTATGATTGTTTTCTAGCTCTGTGAAAAAATGCCATTGGAATTTTGATGGGGATTATATCAAATATGTGGATTCCTTTTGGTAACAGGGAAGTTTAACAAAATCTTCTACTTCATGAACATGGTAGGTCTTTCCATATCCTGGTATCATCTCTGATCTCTTTCTTAGGTGATCTTTAGACTTCATTGTAGAAGTCTTTCACTTTCTTAGACTGATTCCTAGATATTTCCTTTTCAAAACAATTATGAATGAAATTGTTTTCCTTGTTACTTACTTCATTATTTGAACATAAAAATGATGTTTTTATATTGATCCTTCATTGAGTATTGGTGCAGACCATAAAAGAACAATATTATTATTTAATTTTGAGCAACTTTCTAGGTTTTCATTAATTCCAGGAGAATATTTTTCAAGACTGGGTGTTGCATGTAGTTTTAAGCAGGCTCTGAAAGCACTACGTAGTGCAAGCTGGCCTCCAACTTGCAATGATCCTCCTGATTCAGCCTCTTAAATGCTGAGATTGGAGGTATATGCCATGATACCTGAATCCAACAAATATTTTCTCTCCAATATCCTCAGTATAATAAGTTAATGATTCTTTTGACAGTATAATACATTCAAAGCTGTAGTAATCTGTTCTGTATTTCTGGTTTAATCAGCTATGTGAATTAAGAATCTCAGTCACACTTTTGATACCCGTCCTACTCTTTGGAACTTCACTGATTTTATACTCAACATGTGTTTCTTTAGGTGTTCTTGTCAAACTAGAAACTGTTACTCTGTAATTCATCCATTCAGAGTGTGCATTAAGCAGATGTAGTGTCATACATTTGTGTTGACTCTTGCTCACTGGGCTAAATTTTAATTAGCATTTTCTTGAAGTTTTAAGTTCTGTTTTTACCAAAGAAGATGAATATCAATTGCATGTGGAAATTAAATTTTTACAACTTTTAAAATTTTCTTCGAGTCCCTATCATTTCTTTTAGTAAGCATACCAACTTTCCACCTCTGAATTTCAGTATGTGGACATTTTTATTCTTGTTCTTTGGTCTAGAGCTATATATAAGCTCAATAGGAACATTTACTCTCTTTGTTGTATGTGGGAAATTTATCATTATGTCAATGAGCCACCATGTACCCAAACAACAATATTTTTATTTATAACTCTTCATCATACCCAATGCCAGAAATTTTTATTTTTGGTTGTTAGCCATCCTTTGAAATAAAAATTCCATGCTTGTTAAGCTATGCTAAATTAAACAAATTTCCAACCTAAGAGTGTCAGTCTGTGAAAGCAACTTATCTTTTTCTCTTATCAGATTCCGGAGGCACAGTGCTCTGGTGTAAACCAAATATGAGACTGTTGTGGCAGAAATCTGGGGAAAGCTGTGAACATAAAAAAAATACAGGTCTAGGTAATGTTTTTATTGTCTATCCTTTATCTACTGAAATTTGACATGAAAGTTATCATTTTTTATTTTAAAAATAAAAAAGAATAAAAATGATGCAGAATTTAAAAACAATGGGAGATTGACACTGGTTATGGTGTATTGTTATCTTCAAAGTAGTTGCTCATATTACAAGATATAGACATAGAAAATTATCAAACAATTGAACAAATAAAGCACAAACTGTCCTTTCTGATGAACTAACAGAGCTTAATATTATACTTATCTATCTTGTGTGTATGTATATACGTATATGTGACTATGTATAGACATATAATATTTTCTCTTCTTTGTTTCCTCCTTGCCCCACCTCAGCTGTTCTTTCCTTTGACAAATGATCAAATAAGATGCACTAATGAGATAAAATGTGAGATAAAAATTTAAAGAGTCTTCTTCCTTGAGGAAACAGCAAATGGTGGATGATGCTGGTGCAGGGGGAGGACCCAGAGGTCCCTGGGGGCCCAGGCATGGGAGGCCATGGTGGCTTCCATGGATGCTTCAGAAGTGGCCTTTGAGGCTGCAGATGTGGGTGCTGCAGGGGCCCTGCCATGGTCACAAAGTTCATGGTGGTAAGGCCGAGGACAAGAAGTGTATTCCTGTCCCCAAGCTGGGCCAGCTGGCCAAGGACATGAAGACCAAGTCCCTGGAGGAAATTTATCTCTTCTCCCTACCCATCATGGAGTCTGAGATTATTGACTTTTTCCTGGACACATCCCTCAGGGATGAAGTCCTGAAGATAAGGCCTATGCAGAAACAGATTCATGCTGGCCAGCGGACCAGGTTCAAGGCATTTTTCACCTTTGGGGACTGCAACGATCACGATGGTCTGGGTGTAAAGTGTTCTAAGGAAGTAGCCACTGCCCTCCGCAGGGCCATCATCCTGGCTAAGCTCTCCATTGTTCCTGTTTGGAAAGGCCACTGTGGAACAAGATTTGCAAGGTGACAGGCCACTGTGGCTCAGTGCTAGTGCGTCCCATCCCTACCCCCAGAGGCACTGGCCTCATCACTGTGATGCCCAAGAAGCTGCTGCTGATGGCGGTATTGACGACTGCTACACCTCTGCCAGGGGCTGTACTGCTACTTTGGGCAACTTTGCTAAGGCCACCTTTGATGCCATCTCTAAGACCTACAGCTACCTGACCCTTGACCTCTGGAAAGAGACTGTGTTCAGAAAGTCTCCCTACCAGGAATTCACCGACCATCAGGTGAAAACCCACACTAGAGTCTCTGACCAAAGGAATCAAGCTCCAGCAGTAGCTACAGCATAAGGGTTTTTACACAAGAAAAATAAAAGTGAATGAAATCCGAAAAAAAAATCAGAGTCAAGAATCCACGAAAAGTTCTGACTCAAATGTATACAACAGAGTTGTCAGTTAAGAGATTTGAAAAAGATGTAGACAAAACCATTTTGGAGCATGGAATGAAAACCTCAGGGTGGCATATATTAATTTTGAAATGCATGCTCTATGTTCCATTCTTTACATGTGTCTAGTTTCAGAAGATAAGCCTCTTCATCTACCAAAGATACAAGGTTTTACTTATGCTGTAATGCAAACACCAAAACCAGTCATGGTAGCACGAAATAATGGAGACATTTGAGCATGTGTTGATTGGTATTAAACATTTCAGTGCTCTTTTATCTACGTGCATACAGATTTTGCAAGATTAATTATGCATTCTTATATATATTCAGTGACCTATAACCAATAAGACTGCAAGCTAACAGCATTAATTAAATTTTTCTTTTAATGCTTTCTTTAAAAATTTATCTCAGAAGAAGCAATCATTCTACCCCTTCTCAAAAGTTCTAGGTTATGTTTATTCTATAAAGCCCTATTTCCTTTTAAAGTAGACTGTGTCACACTTACAATGGCAGAAAAGAACACTCCTATTTTGTAACCATCCTTTTAAATATAGAGGGATTAAAAAGCTATCAAATTAAAATGTGACAAAAATTTCTTGAAACACCATGGTTTCTGATGTTTTTCATAGGGCCTTTTTATTTGGAAAAACATCATTTCTATACTTTAGGATAGTGAGTGACACACAATAGTGAGTGACATGCAAAATAAATCTCACTATATCCCAGATATTTATACACAACCCAACCTTTTTATACTAGACACTTCATACAAGAAGTGTCATTATCACTGAATCTCAAAATCTCTTCTGCTGAAATTCCAATTCAGCCAACTTTTCTCCAGTGTATTGGAATTTGTAGTCAGTATAAATAACTGGAACATTATAATTTCTCATACAGGGATATAGGACAGGCACCACTCCAATGTTTAAATGTTTGTAACAAGCTAACTACTGTTCAATAACACTCCGTATTTATTTCCTAAAGTCTTCATTCACAGGGACCTACTTCCTCTAACAGTCCCACCGAGTAACAGTACTTTCATCAATGAACTCATTATTGGATGAATCCACTGGGAAGGGTAGCCCCCAACACCACCATGTTCTGAGAACCTTATAAAAGCCCCACCTCTGAATATATGAGAATTTAGGGCATAATTTATAAACAACAACATTCCATGCTGTCCTCTAAAAGTCTCATACACATCTCATCGTAATAAATACATTCAGTCTGAGTCACCAAAGTCTTAAAATTGACTGTGTTGCTAAAAAGTCAATGTCCAAAGCCTTGTCTGATACCCAAGGTAAACTTTTAGTGGTGAGACCCTGAGCAAATCAGAAAGTTAAATGCCTCCAACATACAATGACATGAATAATTTTTTTTTCCAGAAAGGAAGAATGGGAACATAAGAATGGGAGCAAACCAAGCCTGGACCAGCAGAACACATACGTTTTATTGCTCCATGTCCAGCACTCAGGGAAAGTTGTGCTGGGATATGAGTTCCAAAGGGTTTGAGCAGCCTTCCCATGTGTCCTTGCTTCTTGTCACTCATGTGGCCTCTTTCTTGAGCTGGCTTCATTCATGGAGGTAGTTTTCTCTAGAGCCGTTTTACGTTCCTGGTATCTCCAAGTTCCTGAGGTCTCCCCTGCACCTTTACCTCTGGTTTTGTAGCCTTGTGCATTGGCCTCTCAGAGTAGCATGGCTGGCCTTCCCAGGTCCTCCTTTGAAATCTTGCTGCAATTCTCTGTGAGCACACAATTCTTGTCCTCTCCATGGCTTCCTGATTTTTATGATAAAATGGCTAAAAGCAGCCAACAGTACCCGTGTTACTGCCTGAATTGTTGGTCTGCCTTGAAATTTCCTCTGCCAAGTCAATTATGCCCCCACATTTCAGTTTAGCCTCACACAAATTTATAAGACATGAGCATATTTATAGTACATTGTTTATCAGAATGGAACATCCAACTACAGACCAACTAAAATCTCACCTAATCATCCTTTAATGTCTGAATCCTATCAGCATTCTGGTCTTTTGAGTTATGAACAGTATCATAATCATTCTATAAGCTTAGCTTATAGAATTTTAGGACTCCCTTAGTCCACAATTCTAATCTGTTCAAACTTCTCCCCCATGCCAACTCCAAATGTTTCTACCCATAAGGTCTGTTATTGGCCCAAATTCTGATACCAATTTTCTGTAGCAGTTGTTTCCCTATACTTGGAACAAAATGTATGGAACCAGCCATTTAAAGGAACTAGAAGATTCGGGCCATGGTTGTCCACCTCCAAGAAGAAACAGTGGAGGCAAAGGACATTGCTAAGGAAAGTTGTCCAACCTATGGTAGCCTGGAAGCAGAGATTAAAGGAAGGAGGAACCAGTGGTCATAACACTTGTCACCCACTTTCTCCAACCAGGTTCCACCTTTTAGGTGCACCTTCAGCAAATGAACTCTTGAATGGATTAACTTACTGATCAGTATCATTCTATAATCTCCTTTCAAAAGCCCCACCTCTAAAACACAAGAACTTCAGAGAACATTTTAGATCTAAGCTGTAAAATACGTCTTGGCTTGGTGGAGTCCAGAACATTTTCTCAACCTGCCTATACTTACATAAAATGACCAACACTGTGAAACTACAGTTTCACCCAACCCTGTTGAAATGTGACGCTCATAATGCTTCCCTCTGTCTTCAACAGAGCTACAATTGCATCAAAGTATTTTTCCATGTATCACTTTACTCTATGCACAAAGATAACCCTGTAGGCCAAAAACTTCATTCTAGCCATGCAATCTTACTTTTCAAAAATGTTTTACCTCAGCTGGCTTTTACAGTACTCTGATTTGAGTAAGATTGTGATATGTGTATGTGTGATGTGTGTGTGTGTGTGTGTGTTGCACATGCATATGAGTATATATGAGTTGAATTTACCTGTCATTTTCCTGGTCCTTAGTTCATCATATAAGCATATATAAGCATGAGTTTAATCTTAGTTTGAGTTTGTGTCAGTTATTTCTAGCTCAGGCCACAGTACTGGAAAGAAAGCTAATCTTATAAAACAGCAAGTTCTTTTATCCTTTCTGTGCTGAGTAGTGAAAAACTTATGCTTCCACAAAAAATTCTGCCCTGCAGAAAATCTGTTCTAAATTCAGCTACCAGTCGTGCACAGGTGAAAAACTCTTCTCAGCTCTCATTCTGTGTTCTGACCTACATGGCCTACCTCCGTGTTATCCAGCTAGGCATCAATCTTTTAAGGCATTTTATTCTCTTTACTGATACACAATATTGACATACAAGGAAGACAGACTTATTTTGGAAGACAAATCAAAATTACTGCCCTATGAAAGTGATTTCATTTATAAGTGGTTTCCAGGCAAAATAAACAGAAAACAATTTTCCCTGTAAAGGAAATTCATGAGGAGTTGTATGATAGAAATAGCAACAGAACAAGGAAGTGAGTGAACAAGGAGAATAAGAGAAAGAGAAGAGGAGATTAAAGAAGTGAGATGGAAGAAAGAAGAAGAGAGAAGGAAAGGAAACAATAAGAGAAAGGATGATGGAAAAGGAAAAAGTAATGCTACGGTGGGTAACATACAACAGATGTGCAGTGGAAGGAGGTTTTGCATCAGGCTGAAAGACATAATATTTAGGACTGACTAGTAAAAATAAATCCTCATTTTACAGCAGAAATTAATCAATATTTTAAATAAGAGCAACAAACCTGAGCAATATCAAGGCTAGAATGTCTCCCCCTCTGACAGTGCAAGTGATTCATTGAACCAACAAATACTTTTAAGTGACTTCTATGTGCCATACAGGAGACAGTAAGCAAGGCTATAATCTCTCCTTTAATTGTATTTATAGTTCAGCCACAGAGTGAGAGATATGAATTATTTATAATGTTCCAGGCATCGTGCTACGTTTTTCTTACACCATACTCTTCATTTACTTCTTAAAATAGCCCTACAGCATTGGTCTTATTATTTAAGATGGTGCCATTTTAAAATGAAAAATAAGGCTTTGAAGCAGCATTTTCGACTCTTGTTGCAGGTTAGTATCGCCAAGGGACCTATGTGAGGTTGTGTTCCCAAGCAAGGGTGTGATTTATTTGACTTAGAGTAAGGACTAGAACTAACTATAGTTTTTAGATTCCTAACTAATTCTATTAATCAGAGAATTTTGAAAACCACTGACGACCTAAATCTTTCACTGGAGAATGGTAACCCCATAACCCTGACCCAAATCTTTCATGTGCCTGGATCTTTATCTCTGATATGTCCTTAATACTTACATCAGAACACACTAAGAACAGAACAGTGTGGTTACTCAGTGAACACATGTTTAGCTCTATAATGGTGAGGTGTATTTGTTTAAAATATGCATGTGAATAGTATTAGAAATGGAGCATGGTGGGTATACAATGATATATGTCTCATGGTTTTTATGAAGAATTTTGAAATAAGTTAATGCTAGCATCTCCATCAAATAACCTGCCTCTTCCTTGCCAATGAAACTAGGACACAAATGTCATCTATGATATTTTACACTACATTCATTGTCCCCTCTTCCATATGATGGGATACTGTAATGTCACATATTCTATACCTTCTTTCAGTCCTGCATACTAAGGAAAAAATTCCCGAGTGATAATTATGAAAGTGATTTTCAACAGTCTGTCAATTCTAACTTATAGCAATCTAATGGGAACATAAAATTCTAAAGTAAATGTTTTATAAAGAATAATGCTGCTATTTAATAAGTTTATTTTAAAATGTCAGAATGTGATGCTATTTATGCAAAATAAATTAAGCGTAAAATGGAGCTGAATGAAATTCTGAAGAAGCAAACTACTAAAAAGGAACAGTGTCCACTTTACACACTCATGCTTCCCAATTTTTATTTGCTTTCACTGTTAATTTTATTTAAAGTGTTGGTTATATTTCATTTTCTCATCTACTACAAGTATCAATAAATATTTAGTGACTGATAAAAATTGGAGTGATATCAATTTGGTGGAGCACTTCTACAGAGAGAAATTTAAAAAGCCAAACATTGCCAGGCCTCCAGAGGTAAATGTTCCAAGACAGGAGATGAAAGGGATAAGCCGAAAGTGGTACAATGGGTTAAATGGGAAAGTGAACACTATGGTGACACTTTCTGGTCATCTGTTAGAAAACACAACCCTCCACTCTCAGGACAGATTGTCATTACATTTAGACGATGTTGGAGAGGGATTTCAAAATGCAGGATGATGGACAGCACAGAGGTCAGGAATAAAACACAAGACTAATAGGGAGAACAGAAAGTCTGAAAATGCAAGAGACTGCATCTCCCAGCACATTAGGGTCAGGGAAGCGCAGTATCTACTGTAGACATTGCTTCTTCATAGACCCCTGGCTGATGCAGAATGAGAGCGCCAAGGGGTTGAAAGCGTCCAAGGTCTTCACTAAGGTTTCTCTGTTGCTCTCTGGGGATTCTTATTTTGTTTTAACAATGAAGTAGACCTGCCTTTCTGGTTCTAATTGAATCAAAAATTTTGTAGCCCCAGTTACGTGTCTATCTTCTAGAGAAAATGAGTGACCAAAAAGAAAAGACTCTCAAAGATCAGCAAGGTTCACTGTGACACTGAGAAACTAATCAGCTCTTTTATGCCTCATCTTTATGAGCAAGTATCTACAAATCAGCAGTAATTTAAGAAAGTTTGTTTCATGGCAGGAGAGGAAAAAAGTGAAACATAAAAAGAAATGCAAGTAAAAATTACTAACTAAGTGATAGCTTCATGCAAAGAAACTATAAATAGTAAACTATATAATATTTTAAATAAAACAAGAACATGATAATATAAAAATACTGAGATAAAGGAAACCCTTAAAATTAAAAATATTAACAGTGACACTATAAATTCACTAAAAAAATTTGAAAATCAGCTTGAAGAAATCAAAATGAAACTAAAGTACAATAACAAAACTGGGAAAAATTTAAGAAAATGATTCCTTGAAGAAATTTGAAAGATAATATACAATGTAACTAATAGAGTGGAAAAAAGGAGATAAAATATCAAAATTTTAATATAAAAACTACTCCCAAATTACTAAATTCACATTATATATAAACAAGTAAGCACATTGAAAAAGAAAAAAAAGTAAAGCATCAAATATAAAAAAAAAATTCCAAAAGCTGTCAGGCAGAAAAATATTCACAAATATTAAGACAGGATGAACTTGGAATCTACTTAGCAATAGCAGTATTAAAGATTAGAAAGTGCAGTAGTGCTTTCAGAATTCTGAACAAAGGGTTTGTAGATTGAAATTTTATTATCACTTGGAATAAGAAATAAAGATCATTTTTAAAAAACTACTTTTAAATTTTTAAAATACCATTTAGTAGGAAGGATTGGAAGAATGTGATTTTAAAAATAAAGTTATTTTTGAAAACAGAAAAAAAATCTGGAGTCCTCCATACCTTACATGCTCACAAAACTGTTCCTACCTCTGCCTGACACTTATCTGACCTTAGCATGGCAAAGGGGAAAAAAGCAATACCCAAGATGAGAGTTTTGGCCTGGAAAGCAACTATTGCTTTTGACCTTTGAAGAACTAAAGCACTGAGATATAATAATGGCAGGAAAGAAAAGCAAATTGACGAAGTGTTGAATGCATTTGAGTATTTTAAAATTATACTTCTAATATTTTAAACTATATTGGAATATTGGACAAACATAGCAAAATACACATAAAAATAAGCAAATGCAGAAGAGGTAAAAAATTAATACTATGAAAACAGGAAAATAAACTATAATATAAAAATATACACAGGTCTCATATATGTTTGTTACATATGAGCAAATACATATATGCCATTTGATATGACAGTGAATAATGGTATAAAATTTTACTAATTTAACAGACTATTAACTTTATGTGAGTTGAAAAGGAAATTAAATCGTACACTTGTCAAAAGGCTAATTATATTTACAATGTAACATGAAATTTATAGATAATTGTTAAAACTATTAGAAATAAAACTTTCTCATATGTTAGAATGCATATGTTAGCATATAAAAGTAAAATATTAAAAAGTAAAATTTTAAAATACCTAATGAAAAAGAATGAAATTTTTGGAACATGTTATTTTTTGTTTAATTTGTTTTAAATTAATTGGCCTTAAAATTTTGTGAATAGGTCATTAAGATAAAAATTAGTTTAAATTATTGAAAATATGCATTAATCTAAAATGATACACTAAATTGATTCTTAAAAATCAAAGTCAACCAAATTTCAGATCAATTTACAGAAATTTTTGCACTAAATAACATTCTCTTAGGAAACAGTACTTAAAAATTCAATTACGGTGCAATAGAAATCCACCAATAAGTGAGAGAAAAATTGAAATAAAAAACAAAGTAATACCTAAATTGAGTAGCCTGGGATGCCCATGACCAAAATATGTAACACGTATCACACACATATACACTGAAGATGCAAAATTCACACATAAGGGTAGGATAACAATACTAAGCAAAACAAGTAAAATGGTATATGTTAAAGTTTTCAAAACACAGTCATATCAATCATTTTGCTATTTAAAATTCAATAAAAATGTAGAGAGAATGATGACTTGATTGAGTGGCAATGATTCAAATGAACACAGCTAAAGACAGCCCATATTCTTTCTTCCTTTATTTTTTATCTATTTTTATTTTATTTTATTTTTTTGGTGGGGGGACAGATCTCATCATGCTGTTCAGCCTGGCCTCGAATTCACTTTGTAGCCCAGGCTGGTCTCCAACTTGCAGCAATCCTCCTGCCTCAGCCTCCAGAGTGCTGGGATTACAGGTGTGTGTCACTACGCTGGCAGTCCATATTCTAACTTGTTCTGGTTATCTAGGTGTTTTACACAAAGGGCTCCAATAGGCTGATTTATTCCAATGACACCCTTGCTTCCATACACACGCATGTATAACAGGAACATGCAGTCATGGACTCCCTCTCCCAGTAGAAGATGAAAAGAGAAGTAAAATTACTTCAGAAGAAATAGAACTTTCTCATGTGTTGATGATTGGCCTTCCTCTTATTTTTTTTTCTTTTTAAAAGTATCTTATTGGCGTATGTTTACAATGCATAATAATTACCTTCACTTGGAGCGTTGCTACGTGTATGCATCATACCTGGATCATTCTGATCCCCTTCCTTCCCACACCTCCTTTCCTTGCTCCCCTTTCCCATCTCCATTTCGATGCCAACTCTTTACCCTTCCCACAAGGCAAAGGCTCTGGAAGAATCTCCAACCACCTCTTAAGCAGGATTTTGTGTATCTTCTCTTCACCGTCAGATATGGTGGCTGGCAACATCTTTGCGTTTTGATTTCGGGCATTTTCTCTAGGCTTCATCTGTACACATTAAACTGATGAAGTATTTCCTGTTTCTCCTGTGAACTTTAGCCAAATAACTGAGGAGGAATAACATTCTTTCGTCTTTCAAACGCTCATTTCAGTCTCTGCCATGGAGAATCAGGAGGCCTGTTGTGCACTGTCCTGTGTTCATTTGAGGACATCAATCTGCTCAGCAACATGCAAATGAAATTCCCCTTTGCGTTGTGTGTCCCTGTGCAGTTCACAGAGATGACAGTGAGGATTTAATGTAAAGCACTGTCACTGCAATACTGTGGAATTTATATTTTTCCTCACCTAATTCTTCAGGTGTCTTGGAACTAGACTGAATTTTCTTTATAAGAAAATTAGTTCCAATTCCATCTGTCATACAGAAGTGGGACAAATTCTAAAGCAAATTCAAAATATTTTGTTCTATAAGTCATCTAAACAATATTCTTTTGAGTTACTAAAAACCTTTTCACTAATAAGTTAAATAGGTTTTCAAAAATCCAGTGACAAAATTCACTTTCTAGTTTTCAAAGCACCTAAAATGATTTCACATTTGTGTATTTTTTTCACAGCATTTTGCTGAAGGAATAAGACAATAGAGATCTGGGACATAGAAGAACTTATTCTCAGCTTCCTCAATCAACCTCCTGCCTACTAAATTTTTAAAGCTAAAAATAGGCAAGAACAGAAAGTGTCAATAAACTGCTCCCTGAGTAAAAATAATTTAAATACTACAGAGGTCTCTGAACTATGATATTATATAAATTGTTAACTTGTGTCTAATTAGAGCTATTTATGTAACATCAGAACATATCCAAGAATGGTACAAGCAGGAAGAGAGGTTTTGGTCACCAAAAGACCACACATATGTGACAAAGACTTTCAATATACAAAATAACACAAACTATACTTTCACAGACTTGAATGGTACAGTGTCTGAAATGGGTTGTTCCTATGTGTAAAGCTGTAACATCATTAGCTAACATTGGTATGAGTTGGAAGGGTAATGCAAGCATTCATTCAGAGGCAAGTATACAGCTGAACAGAAAGTTTAAGAAAATATTCTTTTTTATGCTTTATTTCCCTTACAACAAATTAAATTAGGAGAGTAAAACTTAATAATTTCTTATAAGATATTAAAAGGTCAGAAATGTCTAAATTATACTATAAAATCATTTTTAAATTAAACTTATATTTGCAAAGATCAATTCATTGTTTTATTTTTAAACTTTCATTTGCAAAGATAATTGGGAAAATACAGTGCTGTAAAGGCTCGTTATTACTCACCAAGTAAATATATCGTATATTTTAATGGCATATATAATAATTTTATAATATGTATGGTAATCAATATTAAATAATAAAATGGTTATTACAAAGGAAAATAAAAATTATAAATATATTAAAATAGAAAAAGTTATACATGTACACATGATTTCAAGCTGCTTTTAAAGCTGTAAACATCTTTGAAGTAGATATTAAAAGAAGTTTCATTTAATATATGGTTAAGATAGATTTCCTAAATCCTGTCCATTAGTATTAAATGTATTTCACCTAATAAGAAGGGGAATTGGGTGCTTAAGAAAGCCTAAATAACTTGGCAATCTTTGAAAACATAAGAATCCTGCTCCACAGTTCAAATTAGAGTAAATCTAACAGTTCTGTTTAAATATTTTACTATATTTTAATATGGTACTACTCCACTCTATTACACAGGAAATTCTACCATTTAATAGCTCTGTGATTTAAAGAAAATTACTTATCTTTTTAATCAATGATAATTGATAATATTATAAATTACACACTCTTAATGAAAGCACATTTAAATAAATGAGATGAAAGCAATTTGCAGAGTAGTGAAAATCTTCTCTCCTTTCTTCATGATAAAGCACATAATGAAATAAAATCAAGCTTTAAACTCACTGTACCATGATTTAAAAAAAATCAAAGGTAAATGAGGGAGTAATGTTTACAGGTGCAACAATGAATCGGCAATTTGGAAAATAAACAGTGGTCTTCACTACAAGGATTGTTGAATTTTTTAAAGTTTTCACCTCTCCTGTTGTGATTAAGGAAGATAAAATAATCTTACTAGGAAGATTAACATTAACACCCAAAGAAAGTATTTGAAATTATAAATGTTAGGGAAATTCAGAGGACTAAAAAATTTTCAGAGAGAGTTAGAAAATTGAGGTGTACTTCAAAATGATGCACCACTCAAGTATAGCAACAATAAATTTCAGATCATTTTATATTTTCCTGATGTAGGGTCCATGCCTAGCCATAGCCCAAATGTCTTGGCTATTTTTCTCTCATTGCTGGGATAAAATATCCTATACCAAAAATTCAGGAAGGAAAAGTTTATTTAGCTCACAGTTTGCGGAAGTTTCAGTGCATTATCAGCTGGCTCCAAGGCGAGGTGGCATGGCACAGGGGCAATGCTTCAAGGAGGCAGAAGACAACAAAGCAACAAGAGCAGAAAGGAGGGAGGGAACAAGCCTCTTTTCTGCCCTTATATTTTAAGTAGGTGACTACCCCCCCACACACAGCTTTCTCACCCCAGGGCAGATAGCAATCTCAGCATCTTGTGCCCTCCTTTTGCACAGGTAGAATATGTTTACAAACTAAGGATCTTGGCTCCCTGCTGAATCTCTTGGTTAAATTTCTAAACTTCTCAATTTGACACAACATATCAACCATAAGCAGTCCACATCTTGTCAACTTAGCAAGCAGACCCATTTCTTTAAACAGGTCTCCAGATACAAAGGCATGCTTATTCTTATCATTTCACAGTTTGAACATTGTAACACAAGTTTAACAATCATTAAGAACCAGCATTAAGTCTATCAACATATTATGTTAGAAACATAACATTTAAGCCAAAGACTCATGCACATCCATTTATGCAAAAGACATTTAGTCCACCTGCAAGAGTTGCCAAAGTCTTAACAGATTCAGCACTGCTGAAAAGTTCAAGTCCCTTGTCCAACATGCAAGACAAACCTTAGCTACAAGCCCTTGCACAAATGAAAATGAATTTAAACACTTTCAACATGCTATGCCACAAGATAAACATTCTCTTTCCAAAAGTTACAAACAGGATAATATAGAGGATTAGGATCAAAGCAAGTCCAAATCCCAGCAGGGCAAACATTAAGTCCTGGTGTTCCATGTCCAGCATCTAAAGCAATCTGTAGCAAATTGTGAGCTCCAAAGGGCTTAAACAATTCCACCTCTATTTCACTTCTGGTGGTTGTAGCTCCCATAGCTTTTCTCTTGAGCTTTCTTTCTTCCCTCCTTACAGCTTTTCTTTGATAATCCGCGTTACTGGCTTTTCCAAATTTCTGGGGTTCTCCACTGCACCTTTGGCTTCACATTCACAGTTTCACACACTGCCCTCTAAGGGACACATTGCTTGGCCTCTCACACCTTCTGAAGTCAGGATGGAAGCTTTTTAAACATCAGAACTCTTGCATTCTCTATGCACCCAAAATCAGTCCCCCATATTTGATGCCAAGGTCTGCAGCCAGCTGGAGCAGTAGCTAGGCTTTCTCTCTCTTGGCCTTAGGGGTTGAGTGCTCCGATGGTTGAACATGGTTGAACATGATTCTGAGGAACAAATTCTCTATGCTGCTACTATTGTGGAAATTTTTGAAGCCACTGCCATTTTGGAAACTCATGTGGCCACCACCACCATTCTGAAACATGGAACTTTGTGGCTTTCTCTTCAAAGCAAAGTCTTCCACTTTTGCAGCTTTGAAGCTGCAAAGAGTGGAGAACTGCCGCTTCCTGTGATGCCCCCAGGCCATCTTTTGTATTTTTCTGTTCTTTCTCAACAATGGAGATTTCCTCAACTCTCTCTTTGCAGTACACACATTTATTGGAGATTCTCTTTTGGCCAAACTCACAATGTTTTAAATCATCCTGTTGGGCTTTTTGCTCTTAATTCACAACATATATCTGGCTAAAGCCACCAACAATAGGCATGCTACCATCTAAACATTAGATTGCCTTGACATTTCTAGTGCTAGATTAATTAGTTCATCACCCGTAATATCAGTCTCAAGCAAAGTCTCTGCATATGAGCCAAATACATACAAACTTTTTGCCAAACGACAACATACATCTTCTGGAGTCCAATAACTAATACAGTCCTTCTTCCCAGCAAAAGCCTCCCAAACCTGGTCTTTACTGACAGGATTTCTATCAGCCTTCTTGTCTTCTGACCTGTGACCAGAATCTTCCATATAGAACAGCCTAAGCCACTCCAGTGCCATTCTTTCAGGAGACATCTCTGAACTTTTCCAAACTCTTTCCACAAGCCATTCCCAAAGACTCTTGTATTACATGGTCAAATATAATCATAGCAACAAATCCACTTCTCTGGTACTAAATACTTTCATGGCTATTTTTCTCACATTGTTGGGACAAAATACCTGACACCCAAAATTAAGGAAAGAAAAGTTTATTTAGCTTACAGTTTGTGGAAGTTTCAGTGCATAATCAGCTGGCTCCAAGGCAGGATAGTATGGCACAGGGGTAATATTTCAAGGTGGGAGAAGACAGCAGAACAACAAGAGCATAAAGGGGGTAGAAAACAAATCTTTTGTCTTTGCTTATATTGCAAGCAGACTACTATTCACTGCTCCAGAGCAGATGCAGCAATCGCAGCATCTTGTACCTTCCTCTTGCACAGGCTGAGGATGTTTACAAAGTAAGGATGCTCGCTTCCTGCTGAGTCTCTCAGTTAAATTTCTAACCTTCTCAGGTTGACAGACTGTATCAACCATAACACCCAGATAAAAATGTTGAATTTTGTAAGTATTCTTCCATATAGTACATTGATATCTGCATTTGTGCAAGGTTAGCAGTTATTAAATGGTTTTTCTGTGTATCATTACATGTGACATTTCCCAAAATATTTTAATGAATGACTTCACATTATTTTACTTCATAAGTGGCACAGAAATGGAAGCTGAGTATGGGCAGATGGTGTGAGTGTGGAGAAATAAAGCAGTAGGAAAAATATTTCTTGAATTAATCAAATTCTGTCAGAAGATGTGAAAAACTTCTCAGATCTTTCCAACTTTGAATTCATCCTTTGAAGATACTGAGTCTAAAGTGTCACCTCTTTGCTAAGACTTATCTTCAATCTCCCTCCCTACTTCAAACATGAGTTGTTGCTGTCCATGTGAAATGTTGAGAGTTGTATCATATTAAAAAATGTTGACTACTATAATATCTCCATTTCACAGTATTTATTGCTGGTGATATTTGAAAGACTTCAATGTGTGACAATTTTTTCAAAAATGCATACACATTCTCAATCTTTCATACTCTTCACCTCAGTGTGAACTATATGAGGTGAAAATGCTGCTGTTACGTCTTATGTCACTATTTTCCAGAATTACTGTACTATTAAATCCTCATTCATGGACATACTCAAAATTTCTATCCAGTTCCAATTAAAATACAAATGAATAAACTTTGTCTGCTTTTAAGAATCATTTATATGTATTCACATTAATTGTGGGAATATAGCAATGGAGTCAGGAGCCATAAAGAACTGATAAAATACACCTCCTTGATTCATTATTGGTTTATGTTACAAAAAAATACCCCAAAACTTTTGCTCCAAAATCTAATCAAATTCTTACTGTGAAATAGAAACATTTTTCCTTCTAGCCAGTAGAGTGCCTGTGTCTCCAATAGAAATTATAGGAAATGTCAAGTTCTACAAAAAGTTCTGCATTTGCTTTTATGCAAACACATATCTGCTTGCCTCTAGTAACTTGTAACTGCTCAATGTAAAGAAAGGTTGCCCTGAACCATTCACCAAAAAGGGAAAAAAGAATGATACTCAATCTATTAAAAATGACCATCACTTTTTATAACTTTATCCAGAAAGAGCTGATTTTAAAGGATCACTAGAGATGAGCTGTCAAATTTGATGCTAATATTTCCATCCCAACAGGGAAATGTCAACAGGCTAATAAATCTAATAGCCCCCAACCGTTCTCTCTGGAAAATCAGAATGTGAGAAAGACACATCTCATTCACTCTGCCTGATACTGCTAAAAGAGTGACACATCCAGAGTGTTTCTGTCCATCCCATTCCATGATGTAATCGAGAAAATATAAAATAAAATGGCATACAATTCATCACACATGTTACACTAGCTGTTAAAAATAAAAAGATAGCAAGTATTGCAAAGAATGTGTACACTGCTGGAGGAAATTAAAATAATACAGCCTTTATAGAAAGCAACACCAAGATTCCTCCAACAGCAGAAACTAAAACTACCATACAATCTTGCAATGCCACTACTCAGTACATGTCCAAAGGAAATGAGGTCACTGTGTCACAGAGAGGTCCACATTCACCTTTACATTTTAGTACTACTTTCAACACATAGCTAATGTATGGAATCAATCTAATTGTTTCTCAAGAGATAGACTTAAAAAATGAGATATACATAGTAGAATACTATTTATTTAGCCTCTGTGTTGTATTGACTAATGGTCACCTTAAATGGAGTTGCCCAGTTGAGCTGAGTCAGAGTGGTCCTGGGCATGGGCAGCCTACCTGATGACTGCTGTCAATGAAAGGAAAACAGAAGATGAAGGTGCACACTCCTGGTTTTCCAGGAGGAGCTTTGCCATGGCTGGTTTTTCTGATACGAACTCAGCTGTTCCTGCCCTCAGAGGCGCTCAGGGCCTCGCTGTCACTAGGATGGTGCTGTTCTCTCTGGGATATCCTTGTCTTTCTATGCCTTGTGCATCATTTCCTGGATCCAATGCAGATCCGTCACCCTGTTGGCTCAGATCCTTCACACCACCATTGCAATTTCTAGTTTTTGCCACTGGTCTTTGAGTCTTTAAATTAGATGCAGTTGGTGGACATGGATTTGCATGAGATATTGCTACGGGCTCTAGGCCTTCAGCTGGTGTCATGCAGGCAGTTGCCATGGGATCCAGATCCTTGGCTGAATTCTTTGTGTCTCTAGCATGCAGACAGATTCTTGTATTCTTCTGCATTTGACTTATTGGGTAAATATTATAAAATAATATTATAACTGTGTGCCCTTTATTCAATCTATTTCCTTGCAAAGCCCCAGTACAACAGTATTGAAAAACAGAGAAATTCTAGATGTACCTGTAACAAATTATTTTTAATAAAACAGGACAGACACAGAAAGATAAACACTTAAGTGTAGAATCAAAAAAAATTTGAACATACAGGAGCAACAGATAGAGTGATGGTTACCATGGCCTTGCAGGTGGGAGGACTTGAAGGAGGTATTTATTAAAGGATAGAAAATTCCAATAAATAAGGAATCAATTTAAGGCCTCTGTTGTGTAACATGCTGACTAAAGTCTTTTATGCAAATTATTCTGGGGCAATAAAATATTTGTATGGATAAAGTAGAGCATCTATATTACTCTTGCATGCAAAATTTATAAACAGCAACAAACAGTGATACAAGTACCTAAATGTAAAATGTAAATGTAACATGTAAACATTAAAAACTGAGAGACAGTATATATATATATATATATATATATATATATATATATATATATGTTGGTTGGGGGTTTAGCTCATTGGCATAAGCCCCTGCCTGGCAAGTGTAGTCATGAGTTTGATGCCGGGTACCCCTCCCCAAATTTATTTATAGATAGATATGTCAATAGATAGATAGATCATAGATCTATCTCAACATTATCTTAGACTAAGCAATGTTTTCTTGGGTTTAAAGCCAAAATCAAAAAAAGGAAAAAAAAAACTCATCTAACTTGAGCTTCACAAAAATTTTGTTTTATAAATTCCATAATCCAGAAAGTGAAAAGAGGCTTATAAAAATGGGAGAAAATATTTCCAAATCATGTGTCTGACAAGTGACTTGTGTTGGCAATTTCATGTATTTGCAACATTGAGTTATACTAGCAATCCCACTTCCGGGTGTATATCAAAAGTATGTCAACACAAAACTTTATGCATGAATGTTGATGGTGGCTTTTTTCATAATTTTCAGAAAGGGAAACAAACTAAATGTCCATCAACTGATGAATGGATAAGTAAAGTGTGGTACATACATCCATACAATGTGACTTTTTTTGGTTATAAAAAGGAACAAATTGCTCATATATGTCACAACATGGATAAACCTTGAAGGCATTATACGAAGTGAAGTAGTCACAAACAGTCACATATCAGATAACTTCATTTCTATAGAATGTAGGGAAGTAGCAACTATACAGAGTAATTAAATGCATTAGTGGCTGTATAATGCTAAGGTGGTGAGAATGGAAAAATACTGCAAATGGATATAGGCTTCTTTCCAGGGTGATAAAATGTCCTAAATTAACATTTTGAAAGTAATTACACAATGCTGTATATTTAATAAGATATTTTAAGTACATTTATTTTATAGTATGAAAAATATATAACAAAAATTCTTACATACATTTTTGTCTATCTGTCCTCTGTCTCCACCTGTCTGTCTGTCAGTCTCTTCTCTGTCTCTGTCTCTCTCTCTCACACACACATACACACAAACATACATACACACACATACACACACTGGTGAGTTCAGAACACTGATTATAAGATCTGGCTCTAAAGTTTTTGCAAAGTAGGTATCTTAGAATTCTCAGTAGACTGTGTCTCACTTATTTACTATTCTTCCATGTTTTTTAATACATTTTTTTAAATTAAAAAAAATTTAAATCAGTATCAGGGATTGAACTCACAACCACACACTGGCAAGGCAGGTGCTTATGCTGCTGAGCTAAATCTCCAGCCCTCCTTCCATGTTTTGATACATAAACACAATGATAAAATGTGTCCCTTAGAAATACTATGAAGAAAATACACTTATAATACTTCCAAAGAATATGGCACATGGTAAATATTCAGTATTAGCTCTAATTTGTTATTGATATTTTTAGTAAAATATTATCATCACAGCAGTTGTATTTAGTAATTTCTAACAAAATGTTTTGACATATATATGCAAATAGATATCAGAAATATCACTTTCCTCTCCTAGATTTAGAAAGGTGATTTTTGGGGTTGCAATTTCTCCCTCACCAATTCTTACTACAGAAAATTTACTTGGTGGAGTCCATCTATGTGAAATTTTTTCCTACTATAAATTTAAGGAGATTGATTTCTCAGCCTATTTTCCCCTGGCAGTCATCAAGTGCAAATTGGATTCTTGCATAAAAGATCTTATAGAAATAATCCTAAAAATTCTATGACTAGACAGAAAAGCCAGATAAGAAGTCTAATAAAAAACAATGTTAAAAACAAAAAAGAAGTAAAGAAACGACAAGGGAGAAGATTCTATCATTGTTCTCAATGTAATAGTGGAACACTATGGTTTAATTATTAAAAATGCATACTTGCACTTGGAGTTTAAACATCAATCAAAGGAAATTAGGCAAATTTATCAGTATTTTTGCAGTTTTCAGTGTGATTTATTTTGTCTCATGCTTATTGGTTGAAAAGTCCTTAGCCAAGACGGCATTCAATCCTTTACCAATCTCCTCCATTTTGGTTAACATTACTTCTATTATTTGAAATTATTTGGAAACAAAGGAACACTGGCCCTCATAATTTAATTTCTTTTTCCTAAAAAAATATACATTTTAATTAAAGTTTGAAATAGTTTTAAAATATGGTAATTCCTAAGGAAGAACATTGAAACTTTTAAAAACATATATATCTGTAGGTATAAATATATATTATATGTGCTTGAAATTTTGGATCAACTATTGTTTTCATAATACTGAATGACATCAAAAATTAACATCAATCATAGAAATATGGAAATACATATATAACCTAAAGAAGGAATAGTTATACTGAATTTTCGAAAGTTAAAGAATTGTAATTGTTAGAAAAAACTTTGTAGCATTAAAATCCTATGAGTTTTTCTATCACTCCACCCCTTTTTTTTTTTTTGTACTGGGGATCGAACTCATGACCTTGTGCTTGCAAGGCAGGCGCTTATGCCGCTGAGCTAAATCCCGGGCTATATCACTCACATCTTACATGAAAATAAAGACTGTAATTACTACAACATAAATACTTAGTGTGCAACTTGTTTTGTTTATTTGTACCAAAGTTTATACCTACATTCTTCTTGTTGAATTTGGCATAGTTTAGCTCTTATCAAGTGAGAAAATGCAACCAATTGAAAGCAAAAACCCAGGGACAACTTGTAAATTACTAAATTCCTTAGGTAAACCTTCCAAATTGTACAAGAAAGTTTCCTAAATTCCATGATATTCTACCACAAAATGAGAAGAAAATAATGTCTTCCTCATTATGTGAAATGAGAAAGTGTTTGGCACCCAGCACATCACAGTTCAAATGATGCTAACATTCATCAACATCATGGGAAAGTTGGGGGAGGCAGCAAGGTGGACCGTTTAACCTTATATTTCATTCAGTGAGAACAAGTTCAATGAAAATGAAGGTTTCTTCTATTTATTACTTATTAATGATGAATGTTTCATTCTCCTACAGTTGCCACAACTGTTCAATTTGAGCTCCATATCTGAGCTCTGGGGATTGATGATAGGCCCAGCACAGCACAATTTTTATTATATTACTGAAATAACTCTTTAAAATCCTTTTATATAGTAACTCAGTTAATTTGGTAGATTTTTTTTTACACACAGCATAATATTTGCAGAGTACTATTATTCTTTAATTTCTTAGTATGTTCGTTTTCTAAGTTTACCATAATAAAGTGCCAGAGACTGGACATTTTAAGCAACAGGAACATTTTTCTTATGGCTGTAGAGACCAGAAGTACAAGATCAGTGTGTCAGCAAGATTAGTCCATTCTAAGGTCTTCTCAGCTAATAGAGACTTGTCTTTTTCTGTCCACACATGGCCCTCCTTCTGTCCATATTTGCATCCTCACCTCTTCTTACAGGAACATTCATCATATTGGATTAGGATCAACTCTTAGGGACCTTATTTTTATTGATTATCTCTTTAAATTCTGTATCTCAAATGTAATCACGTACTGACATAATAGAGACTAACTTTTAAAACAATAGGGTTTAGCCCATGCCATTTATTTATTATTGGAGAAGTATGATTTAGCTCCTCATAGTAACTTACATTTTGTATTTCTGAGCATTTTTCCCCCCTTACTCAGAACTTTGTCTTTATTATTTCATAGCTTACACATATCCACATGATGGTAACCTCTCTTGGATCATAAGCAATTGTTTTGATACATTATACTTTTATGTTTAAATTCATTTTAACAGATACAGCAAAAGTGAACTGTAGGTTTGTGAGGAATTGTGATGTTTTGATGAATATACTTGTTGTATAACATTAAAGATAGAGTAAAAGATCTCTTCACAATTTAGTATTTTGCTACAATGAAAAGGTGAAATTTTGTCTAGATTTCAGAAACAAGGAACGTTTCTTTTTAAAAATTTTCTTGCATAAAAATGTAATTCACGGGCTGGGGATATAGCTCAGTGGCATGAGAACCTGCCTGGCAAATGTGAGATTGTGAATTTGATCCCTGGTACCAGAGAAAAAATAAAAAATAATAAAATAAAGTAAAATAAAATAAAATAAAATAAAATAAAAAAGAGCATCACTGCTTCATTTGCCAGGGATTTAGCTCAGCGGCATAAGGGCCTGTCTCATAAGTACTAGGTCATGAGTTCGAACCTCAGTACCAAAAAAAAAAAAAAGCAATTAACATTTTGCTTTATCTTTTCTCACAATAATAGAAAATACTTAATTTTCACACAGTCTATGGTTTCCTTCTGCCATAGAATTTATTACAATTCTTGAAACAACCCATTAATGGAGCATAGAAAAATTCAGTTGACAACTTTCAAATTTCAAGAGTCACTATAATTTTCAGTTTCACTAGGTATGTGATTTATGGCCAGAATCATTATGTGTGAAATAAAAGAATAAATACACTCACACACACCTATAGTGAAAAAAAAGTATACTTAGGTGCTTCTAGTTTTCAAAACACGAAGAGCAATGGAGATCAAAAATGCTTTTTAAACACATTACCATCATGCTACATTTAGTCACCACAGCCTCATAAACTCTTTTCCCTTGTCAGGAAAAGGTGTATCACATGAATTAAGTGACGGACAGGATTGATTCAAAAGAGAGTGGATATGTAAGCTATTTGTCTAAGTTTTCAGTACTTCAGAGAATGCACACTTTAACTTCTTCATATTATAAGGTATTTGGCACACAATCCTTATATTCATAAATGTTCAGTGTTATTTGTAATATGTGAACCCTTGTGATATTCTGATTAGCCAGCATTTTTTAACATACCATGCGTCTCAAAAAATGTCAATATTCTATTTCCAATGCAAGACAATTGCACTCATTTTGGGGAATTGGGACGTTTACATATAGAGTCATGAGCATCTCAATGCTCTTTCCACTCCTCCCCGTAGCTAAAATACACTTCCTCGTTTCCTATCTTCTCTCCTTCATTTTGCTTTTTATTTATATTTTCTGTTGTTGTACCAGAGAAACTATGTGATATTTAAATTGTGTTTATTTTACTTACTACTACACTTTCTACAAGTGACTCAAATTTATCCTTTTTTGTGGCTGAATATTACACATTTGTGATTATATACCACATATTTAATTCATTCATCTATGGCCATATAGATTGCTTCTTTAATCATAAATTTTGCTGCTATCTACATGAGTATGCATATATTATTATAGTATGATGACTTTTACTTTTTCAGGAGGCTACCAAACTGTACCTGGATCAACTGGAATTTATGTTTTTAGTTTTCTGAAAAAAATTATCCACAATTTTCCATGTACTTACTGACTATATTTCATCTTTTGAGAAGGATTTATTCATTTAAGTTGACTATTAGTTGGCTCTTTTATTGCAGGGCATTCAATTTTTTAGATGTTTTGCTTTAGATATTAGTCTTCCTGTCCAGGGAGTAGCTGGTAATTTGTCCCATTTTGTATGCTGTCTCTTTACTTTGCTGATTGCTTCCTTTGCTGTGCAGAAACAAACAATTTCAATAATGAGAGTTTTAATAAGACACAAATAGTTTATTGAATTAAAGGAGATAATGTATGATATCAATGACCACTTTAGTAAAGAATTGAAGATTATGAAAATGAATTGTGCAGAAACACTGAATATCAACAATGCAATCGAAAGTATGGCCAAAAGCCACAGTGAATATGAAGGTAGATTGTCAAGATTTGAAGACAAGTTTGATTATACAAGATCAATTACTAACTGATACCTAAAATAAGGCTTCATGACATCTGGATCCAACAGATACTAGATGATGTGAAAAACTCTAAAAGTTATTGGAGTTAATGAAGTTTAGAAGATTAATCCAAAGGTATGAAAATTTAGTCACCAAAATCATAACATAAAATTTTCCAAATACAGTGACTACCCAGAGAGATAATGCATTTAGAAACCCATAATTGACATGACCAGGATAATATATCTCTCGGATACATCATCTTCCAAACCTCAGAGTTCTGAACAAATATTTATAATTGTAAAAGAAAAACATTGAGAAACATATAGTGGTAAATCTATCAAAATAAAGGTAGATTTCCAAACACAAAGCTGAAAGCCTGGAAAGGTAATTGTGAAGCTTTTCAAGCCCCGATTTTCAAAACTATTTTCAACTCAGATTACTATATTCTGAGAAATTATCCTTTAAAGTTGTTGGAGAAAAGAATTTCCATGATAAAGAGAATCTAAAAAAACCCATGACCACCAAACTAGAATTATGGAAGGTCCTCAAAGGACTCCTAGACAGAGACAATGATGCCAGCATCACTAAAGATGTCAAAGGAAAGAATACATCTAATTGGGAGAGAAAACAAGAAACAAAGAATCATCACTGAAAAATAATACAATGAAAAGACTCAGTAAAGTCCTTCTGTTTCTGTTATTCACATTGTTAGTGTTTTGTTTGTTTTGTAACAATGGCAGAAAAAAAAACAGTAAGAAGATCAGAATATCATCCCAAATTAAGCACCTCCAAGAGTAGAAAGCATGACAACCACAAGAGGAATGCAAACAAGAGCTTAGAAACTTTGTTTGGTATCTGAGATATTTCTTTAGCTTATGAATATGGTAAGCCTTCAGCACTTAAAAAAGGGATTTTTCACATTTATAAGTTTTTAAAAGAAAACATAAAATTGTACCAGGATGCTACTGAATTATTAAGCAATCACCTACCATGAATGAGGTCTGATCCCCACCAAAGAGAGAGAGAGAGACAGAGAGAAAGAGAAAGACACAGACACACACACACACACATACACACATACAGAGAGTCTAAAAAAAGGTAAAGCAAATGAAAAAAGATCAACTATCCAGTAATTTTAGAATTCTCACCAAAAATCCTATAACATATTTAAAGATTTTTGTTATAAACCTCATTCTATTTATTGTGTGCTGAGAGATATTTATTGAAAGAACATATAGTGCATTTGGAGAACAGGTTACCCCTTGGCTTAGCCATTACTGGAATGAATTATTTCACTATTATCAATCATTGATGGGTTATCCCTTTTTGAGATATGCATTTATAGCACTATGTATATTACAAATTATAGACTCAGATTATAACCTGCCATCACTTATCTACACTATCACTTATCTACACTAATGATAGCATTTCTACCTCATTCAACACTGTTGATTGTAATTTACTAATTTGAATAACACATTTAGCAACACTAGCTTCCTTATACAAATCTTTTCCCTGAAAGATTGTTAAGATGATGAGTTTCCGTATGCTATACATATTTGAGAGATTGGTTACATGAATGCCATTCATATATATCCACAATTTCCTACTTCTTTTCAATTGTAATTGCTTCCTTTCCTTTCCTTTCCTTTCCTTTCCTTTCCTTTCCTTTCCTTTCCTTTCCTTCCTTAACCTCTTTTCTAGCTTTTTGGAGCCATTTTACTAGCAGTCATAGTAGCAATTACATAAAGCACTGACTGCAATCACATTCACAAGCATTTGTATCTGGGCTCAGACTGACACTTTCGTATGCTTATATTCAATTTTCTGGCATCGTGAATTGTATTTACAACCACACAAGTCATAAATCAAGACTTTGGTTGTAAGTTAAATCTAAAATTCAGGTTTTAAACCATGCTTTCCATATGTTAGGCTGGTTGTAATTTGAAGGTCCACTTTTTCTCTACTTTATATTAAAACATGTCATTCAACCAAACTCTCTTCAGTTTTTCTTCACAAAAATTTAGGAAATCTGGACTTTACGAACTTTAACACAATGAACTACATGAGCATTGAGGGATTATTAATTATAATGTCTAAGTCAGTAAAGGCTTTTTATCATAATGCTGAATGTTTATAAAGGTAAACAGAATATAAGTTTTTAAAGTCAAGAAAAGATCTAGTAATACATCAATAAAAATGACAGTACCAATATCTTCTTATATATTGCAAAGAAATAGCTGATGAAAATACAGGAATTATCACATGTAAACTATAGAATAACCATTTATGGAAACTATTTGCTATTTTCCTTTTGTTTTGCATGAACACATACACATACGGGGAGGTAGAAAAGCCATGTTTGTTTCCCGCTTGATGCTTTTCTGTATCATAAAATTTTCCTTCTCTACATACATTTTTCTTAGAACAAAAGCAATAATCTTTTCAAACAATTTAAATACCACCATTTCCAACTAAATTAGGTCTAGCTCACTTAGAGATATTAATCACCTGGGATCCATACAGGAAGTGACAAATCAAACAAATCATATATCTCGCCGAAAGTATTGAACTTTCAGAATTTTGAGTTTGAATGACAAAAGCTAAGGGAAAAAGGTCATTGCTAGAAAAAAGTTCCTAAACTGACATTTGCACTGTTCATAGCATTACTTACAAAGAATATTACCCATATTTTGGTCTTACAAAAATATTACAAAATACACCAGGATGTAGGTAATAGCATTTTAAATGATGTGATTAGATTATATAACTTCAAAAACAGATCACACTAAACAATCCAACATTATATAAACAAAAAACAGCTAACCAATAACAACAAAAACAAAAAAATCTATTAACTCCACCTAAGAGGGAAGAAAACAAGAAGCAAATGTTAACATTATGAATATCCTTCTCTGGAACTATTTGAAATAATATCCAGATTTGTTTTGCTTTTCATTAATTATTACTGAAAGGCTAATGAATCCTTGTTTATTCATGCAGTTCACTCATTCAAGAAATATTCATTGCACACTCAGTGTTTGCTAGGTCTATGGCAAAAGCTGTAAACTTTTTGGTGAGCAAAGCACCTCTGATCCGCTTCAAAAACCTACTATCTAGTGAGAATTGTTATTATCTATTCCTCTAGAAGAACAGGAATCATTGATTCAAGTAAGAGTTGTGATACACATTAATGTATCAATGGATAAAGAAAATATGCTTCACAATATCAATAGGATAATAGTTAGCTACAGGAAAGGTTGAAATCCTGTCTTTTGTTGCAGTATGGACAGGAATGGAGCACAATCTGACAAGCTAAAGCAAAAAATGGAAAAATGATTTCATTCACTTTAATAAGATAAAAAACATCAATCATATAGAAGTATAGAACAGAATAGAAGTCAGTTGAGATTAGGGAAGGTATGGGCAGTATGAACATAAATAAGGTAGATAGTTAAGCTTACCATAAGAGATGCTAAGAAGAACAATATGCTAAGCAGAGAAAGAATTTTGGTAAATAAATTTTCTAAAGTTTAGCTTGTGTATATATAAAGAAAATTAGTCAGTGTGAAATTCAGTAATATTGAGACAGAATATTAGAGCATGGCTGGGAGGCAGGAAGACAGGATATAACCTATTAATTTCAAAGATCCAGGAGAGAGGCTAAACAGCAGGATGTGACCGGAGAGTCACAGCTGTGATGCATGGTGGAGCAAATTCCCATGACCCAGATCTAATTGACTTTGCTGCCACAGTGTCTTTCAGTTCTGCTGTCTTCCTGTTTCTGTGATTTTATAATTTGAATACGAGTTTTTAATTTGAATAAGGTTATATAATTAGAATAAGGTTATATAATTTGATTGAATTGTGTTTACTTGTTCTTCAGTTGTCTTGACCAATTTTGGGGTTGGGAGAAAAAATGCTTAGAATCAGCGGACATTATGTGTCATAGTTTATGTCAGTGACATCCAAACCTCACGCAGTTATGCATTTGCTAATGGTTCATTGTCTAGCACTTGGATTGGGGGTGTGAGTGCTACACCCATCTAGGGGTGGAGCCAGGATATGATGTAATGGCTGGAAGAAGGCGCGTCTCTCTTTCGTGCCTGTTTCTGCCTTGCTGTTTGCAGCAGCCATGGACGGCTGCCCCGCCATGCCACCCTGGAGCCAACTGAGTATGGACTGAAACTTCCAAGAACTGTAAGAAATAAACCTTTCCTTCACCAACTTTGGGCATCAGGCATTTTGTCTCAGTGATGAGTAAAAAGTAACTAAGACACTGCCATCTGGTAAAAAATTGCTAAATAAAGCATTTTCTTCTGCATTACTACTAGACATAAATATTAGGGAAAATGTTTCATTTAACGTATATAAATATTATCTAATGGTCAACCAATCAATCTTGTTTCACAGCTCATTCTGCTTTTGTGAACATTCCAAGCCACTAAACAGCCTGTATGGTTGTAATTTGGGTTACTGAGTGCTCATTCTTCCACTCCCACATCCCTGATTTTAGGGTAGAAAATTCATTGTTCTGGGCTCACTTTGCTGTTGAGGGGATGTGGTTTACCACTCCTTTGCTTTGGCACTGATGTAAGAGAGAACAGAATAATGAGAACCAAATCTCATGTCTCCATTTATAAGAATGGCTGCAGGGAAACACAAACTATTGAAAGATGGCCAGCCCTCAGATATGTATAGAGATTCTCCAAACTTCTGTCAATCAAATCAGAACTGACTTACTGCTCTCTCTCTCTCTCTCTCTCTCTCTCTCTCTCTCTCTCTCTCTGTCTTTCTCTGTCTCTCTGTCTCTGTCTCTTTCTGTGTGACAGAAACACAGGGATGGAGAAATATAAAAGTATGGAGCAGTCAAAGAGCAAATATTTTTCTACATTATTTTATCTATTTCCTTCTATAGATAAGTGTAATACTTACTTTTCTCTTGGATGAGACAAAATACCCAATAGTCAAAGTCAAAAAGGAAAAGGTTTATTTGGCTTTCAGTTTATAGTTTTCAGTCCATAGCTGGCCGGCTCCAAGGCAGAGTGGTACATGGCAGAGGGGAAATACAAAGGAGAATGACAATTCATACACACAGAAAACAGCAGAAGCAAGTAAGGGAAGGTGAGCCTCCTTGTGTCCCTTATATTGTATCCAAGCTTCATTGATTAGAGTGATGCCAAATCAATCAGTGGACTGATTTAGTAATCACACATCATTAATCCTAGCATCAAACATTCTAGGTTCAGCCACCTCTGAAAAGCTCCACCCGTGACTGCATGAGGCTTTAAGGGGCCATCTAGATCCAAACTATGACAAAAAGATTAAAGATGACTCAGTATTAGATTTCACACAGTTTCCTTTAACTTTTGAATTTAGGACATTTTACTGGCTCTATTTTGAAGAGCAATATTAAACATCACAACAGAAGAACTAAAACACATCTACTACTTAAGCTCAGTGTGAGCGTGGCTTTGCTCTCAATTTATCCTAAATGAGTAAGACTTTCAATACAAATTTTCTCTATTTTCTGAAATTTTAATATGAAATACACACAAATACATGTTTAAATTTCAGCATTTCTAATTTCAACTGATATTTGTGCAATTGGTAAATTGATGACTACTTAACTGACCACTCCTAAGTGTTGATATATAATCTATGTCCATTTAGTTGATGATATAAAATCACAGAACTTCATTTTCTTCTATTCCATTAATATCGTGCATTAAAATATTCAAGGCAAGTTCAGAAAATGTGTGAGTTACATGAGTTTGGGAGGCATTTTAACAGAATCATGGTCCAAGATCTTGACAGGATCAAGTGATGGGCCAAATTTAACAAGACAGATTTAATCAAAACAATTATGAGGTTACTCCAGGGATATCTTATGTCCAAAAACCTAATTGCACATAAATGATTAGAAATAAATGTGGTTTAAAAGCAAAAAATATGTTAGAAAATTATGAAACAGCTTAAGAAATTCACACAATATTAGTTTGCAATGTTACGAGATCTAGCAGCAAACTTCATAATCTTTTTTATTGTCTAAATAAAACAATAATTTTATTGTTGATATCAATGATCAAACCATACCTAAGTCGTTGTATTTAATTGTTAATCTGTCATTTTAAAAATCATTTTAGACAAAGAATGGCCATCTTGATAAATGTCATAGTTTAATAAGGTTGTAAGTCATAAATTTTTTTAAATAACTGAGAAATACTGGATTTAATGCAGGTCTTTATGCAAAAACATACTGATGTTAAGCAAATTTAAAAGAGAACATTTCCCCAAAACTGCAAAGGAATGTTTTGTTAACATTTATAAATTGAAAAGGTGATGAATACATATTAATAAAATCCTTACTATGTGCCAAAAGAACTCAAAGATGAAATGAGCCAGCTTTCCTTTCAAAAGAACTCAAAGATGAAATGAGCCAGCTCAAAAGACAGCATGGTTCCAAACACTAGAAATGTTCAACCATGAATGGAACACTGGCTATTTAATGAATTCTACTAAAAATATCCTTCTGCTAGATTATCATCATTGCAAAGGCAATGGTTCCTTTAGTTAAGTTTGCTCAGAGGAATTCATACAGCTGTGTATCTTTAAGGACTTAGGAATCTATCACCTGACAAAGTGTTTCATTCAACCAAAGTGACTATACTGAATGAAACCTTGCACTAGTGCTTACTCATTGAGAATACAGACTAAGGAAATGTACACAAGTAAGCCCTCAGATTCTTTTCTGTGATCAGAGAACCTCTGCAGCCCGCATAATATACAGAACATACTTTGCACACAAATGTGTATGGATTGCTTAATGTATCTAATTTTAGATGAGAAAAACGATGACAATAATTATTCTAACATAAGTGTATATATATATATATATATATATATATATATATATATATATAAATGAATAGATATTTTATGGTAGTATATATACATATATGTCATAAGCCCTGGTATTTTATTTGTCTTAATATATTAAATCCTCATTGCAATTCCGTGAGATGAATATTCCAAAGGAATTAACATAGGCATAAAAGATTGCTTTACTTACCAAAGCTACTTCTTACAATTGTCTCTCATAGTAATGAAAAACAGATAAAATTAAATTAAACAAAAATTAATTTCTTAATTTTAGTCTTTATTGGGACAACAGATATATATTTAGAGTTAGTGCCAAAATGTTATTTTGTATTTATTTTAAATTTGTCTTCTAATTGTTTTACTTACTTTACCAAGTGACAAACAGCAAAGGTTCTGCAACTAATCCTCATATGTGAAACAGGCATAATTTCTCCTACCCTATCTTGCTCAAATCTATTGGAAAAAAAAACTATACTTAACAAAAATACACAAGCTATTACACTGTGTTCCACATTCTACCATATGTTAGAGAATTATCAACAGAAGGAAAACGAAAGCAAACAAAAGGCCCTTATCTGGGAGCTGAATCTTAGAAAATGTAGTAAATCAGTGCTGTAATTATACACAATAAAGAAATAGGGCATGGTAGCTTGGAGAGCGAATGTCAGCAGTGTCCTGGGAGATGTTCCAATGAAACTTTGGCTGTGGCAGTTGAATGAGATTTTGAACTGGACATGGATTTAGCAAGTAGCAGGGAGTTTATGCAGAATAGGACAGAGCAGGCATGAATATGAAGAATCATACAATGGGAAGGAATTAAACAGCTGAACGAGTCATAGAACTACTGTGTAGTTCAGTAGTAAAGCACGGAATGAGAGTGAGTGTAGTACGGGGCAAGTGCCTGCAGAGACCGGGAGAGTCTAGGTGAAATGTGAGAGTTAACTTACAGCCTGTAAAACTGTGAGGACCTACACAATGCCTCCAACAGGAAAATGGTGTATGATCTTTCTGGAGCTGCAGAGTGTGAGCTGGAGCTAGATACTGGGGAAAGGGCTAGCAGAAGTGAGAAGAGATACTGTAGATGTTACCAGAGTTTGTGAGAGCGATGTCAAGGAACTTAAAGTGTTGTAGGATAGGAGAAGAAAGTAACAGTTGAAAAGATTTTAAAAGATTTGCAAAATGTGGCTTATGCACTGTCAGAGAGAATGATGACATTACAAAATGCGATCCTGGATTAAACAATCAATTGTAACCTAATAAAATTCTCAACACAGGTGAAACAATATTTCCTTGGAGGAAAATTGTGCAAGTTTAGTCTTGGAGTCTGAGACGTCTTGTCACTCATTAGAGAGCTGAATATATAAAATATAAATCAGGCACTCGCTGGGCAAATAAAACCAGTATTTTTGAGCTTGTGGTTCAGAATTTAAACCTATGTAAGTTCTTTCAAACTTCCAGGGTAAGAAAGTGAAGGAGAAGAATGCTGGAAAACCTGAAAAACATATAGAAGCTTAGACACAAATGCAGACGTGGTACTATGAGACATTGCACTGCATGCTCAGTAACAGATGAGGTCACAAATTCTTCAAAACTTTTGACAGACATCCTGCCACTTCAACACTGGTAATAAATTGAAAGTTTTTTATTTAAGTTAATATTGTAATGTTATGACACAGTAGGTAATATATTTTGCTAAGATTCAGACCTACCTTAGAGTTACTGTGGAACTATTGACATTAGATTACCACCAGATTCAGGTCAAGAATTTTCTGTGCTCTGTTTTTAGGCAGAATCCCATTAAAATTTTCCGGATTTTTTTTTTTTTTTTGTCTTTTTGAGACAGGGTCTTGCTATGCAGTTCGGACTGGCCTTGAGCTCACTGTGTAGCCCAGGCTGGTCTTGAACTTGCAACAATACTCCTGCCTCAGCCTTCCAAGTGCTGGGATTAGAGGTGTGAGCCACCATGCCTGGCTTCTGGATTGCTTTTTAAAAAAAAAAAATTAAAAATTTATTTTTATTTTGCTACTTAGATATGAGAAGCATGGTTACCTTTCTATTAGAACTGTTGTATTGTGAAACTTTTCCTCTTATTATTTCAGAAATACTGTTTTTTGAAGCATAATGATTAATTCGAATATGTCCAAATGCTGCTTAATTGGTCAGAATCTACCTGTGCAGAAACACACCAGGAGCCAAGCCATTAATATATCATAAAGTAAAAGTGATCATTATTTAATAAAAAAGTAAACTCTGAAGAACTTAGAAAGTCCTTTGATAGATTCAGATTTCCTTTTGGCACAAGGGAAACATTATTATCATTACTAGCAGTATGTTCACTCCTTATAATTTCATGAACAAGAACTGCCATTGCTTGAGTTAAACGACTTTATATGTCCAACATAAAATACTTTGCTAGTCAGTCAACAAAGCAGCAGTTCGTGGTGCGGTTTAGTACATTTTTACCCCTTGAAACAATCACAGAACAAACATAGAACATAACCTATGTGTCAGCAATGTCTAAAATTGGCTTGGGAAAAAAGTACTATATATGAGTAACAGATACTTAGAATTGATTACATGCTAGCGTGAAGGCAAAAAACGCAGAAGCTAACAAGACAAGAGAAAGTTTATAAAGAGATTTGGGGAACAGTTTTCATAATATAAAAGGAAAAAAGAAAAAATTTAAGTAATGAATTCTTAAAATGTAGTACAGGGGCTGGGGATTTAGCTCAGCAACATAAGCACCTGCCTGGCAAGTACAAGTTCGTGAGTTCAATCCGCCCCCAAAAAAAGTTGTAGTACAGATTATTAGGTTATAATGTGTGATGAAAGCCAATTTTAGGAATTTATAATTAATGGAGTGAAATAGTAACATTTTTTCAGTTGAATTGCAAGATACAATGTCCACTAAAAACTTTTCTTGACACCTCCTTAAAGAACTTTGCAAACTAATTTCCATGGTGTTCAAATTCTTATAAATCCTGTCATATTTACCTCTGAACACTCAGCCATATGTATTCAAGAATGTAATAAATAATTTACTTGTAACTTTATTAAATATAAGATGTCCCTAAGTGTCCTTAAGAGTTTACTGAAAGTGTTTACTTTTATGGAATAATTTTCTTGAAATCTGTTAACCCATAAAATCATTTTTTTTCTTGGTACTGGGGATGGAACTCATTATTTTACATTTGCCAGGCAGGTGCTTATGACACTGAGCTAAATCCCAGGCCCTAAAATCGTATTTTTTACTATAGATTAAGGACTAAAGTCACGTGTTAGAAAAATATCCTTTTCTATAAATTAGAATTATTTAATATCCTTTTCATGAAATATTCATATATATACTCATTAATACAATTATGTATAAGTATATGCAGAATTTTATATCCTATATACTATAGTACTTGATAATTGAGATCAATATGTCATCCAAAGTTTATATCATGATTTCTTTCCTTTTCTATATTACAAAGACTAAACATATTTTGAATTAGTTTTGTAGCACATAACATTCACAATGATGCATTAGGACAAGAAAAGTGCTTAAAAAATATGTGTTAACTGGATGTTTGCAAGTGTATGTACACACAGAGCCTTATATTTTCAAAATGGAATTTAATTTATAATCCGAAAATTCCATAAGGAAAATCAAATATTCATGGAGTTGTCCAATGAAAATCATTATAATGATAACTGATTAGGACAATTCTCCAACAATTTAGTTAGCTAAGACACCGTAGTTCATGCTTGGAATTTCTTTTTCAGAGAAGTACACTAGTTCTTGCTAGTGGAATATGAAACAAACCGATATGTTCTAGTCCCTGAGCTAGAGGTAGATGCTCCTTCTCCGTGAGCTCCTCTCCCTTCCCTGCGCTGCCAGTAAGGTCAACATAGCTTTTTTAGTGCAAAGCTGAGGCCCAAGTATCTTCATATGGGGAACAGCTGCCTGTGTGGCTGGAGCAGTCAGGTCAAAATTTTATGTGAGTAATAAATACTTAAATATATACTGTACTAAGGCAAGGGAATTCTTTGCTTCATTAGTTACAGTGTCTAATACTTTCCTAATTAATATCTTTAGATGGCATGTTTCAAAATACACAGTAAGAGTAATTCTCTCTAATAATATCAAAAGAATTGCTCTTAATACAACTTTAGCATTTGGAGCCAGGTACTATACATTTATATCAGGTGAATTTACACAGGTACTCTTCTACTAGTTAAAATTTATGGTGATTATTAAGTATACATGAGAAGAAAGAAATGTACAAAGATGTAAAATGTAAAGTTTGTTTCAAGTAATTCATATTAGGAGGAAGAAAAATGAACCAAGTGACATAAATTATCTTATGTAACACTCACATCTTCACTTTATATATACGCAGGACTTCACAAGTTGTAGTTATGAGATCTGCTTGTGATTCTGTGTTCTCCCTTGTGATTCTAAATATACCACATAAATCATTTATCCTCTTAAAGCTGTGAAAAATTAATTAACAAACACTGTGAACCCTGATGAAAATATGTATGGAAAAACTTATCTCAAAATGAAAAAAAATCTACATACGACAAACTCACAAACAATGTCATATTGAATAGGAAAAAGGGAAGCATTTTATCTAAAATCAGGAATGAGACAAAGGTGCCCATACTCACCACTGCTGTTCAATAAAGTATTTGAAACTTGAGTCAGAGAAATCAGCCAAGTGGAAAAAAAGAAAAATCGTTGGAAAGAAAGAAGTCAAGTTGTCCCTATGTGCAAGTGCCAACAACCGAGCACCTAAAGTCGTCTGATTCTTGACAAGGAGCCAAAAGCATCCTCTAGAATTGCTATCCTCTTTAATAAATAATGTGGGGAAAACAAGATATCCATATGCAGAAAACTGAAACTAGATCATTATGCATGACATTGTATGAAAATAAAGTCAAATTGGATCAAAGATGTGATATAAAAACAGAAACCATGAAACTGATGGAAGACAATTTAGGGAAAACACTGGAAATAGTAGGGACAAGCAACAGCTTTCTGAACTGGACTCCAAAAGCAGAGGAAATAACACCGAGAATAAATAAAAGGGAGTATACCAAATTAGTAGTTTCTATATGACAATAGAGACAACAAAATAAAGAGTCCACAAAATGAAAGAAAGTTTTTGAGAATACTCTTCTAAGAATTAAGAATTAAGTACTCTGTCTAGAATACTTAAAGAATTAAAAAAACAAACCCTCAAAACAATGCATTGAATAAAAAATAAGGGTGAATTAATCCTTAGTAGATATTTCTTAAAAGTAAAAGTTCAAAAAAACAAGTACATATGAACCAAGTAAACATAAAAAGGCTCAACTTACCCATCTATGATGGAAATGTGAGTTAATACTACATTAAAATTCCATCTCATTCCTGTTGGACTGGCTATCATCAAGAATTCCAAAAAAAGGGAAGAAAGAAAGAGAGAGGAAAGAAAGAAAGAAAGAAAGAAGGAAAGAAAGAAAGAAAGAAAGAAAGAAAGAAAGAAAGAAAGAAAGAAAGAAAGGAAGGAAGGAAGAAAGAAAGAAAGAAAGAAAGAAAGAAAGAAAGAAAGAAAGAAAATAGAATCATAGTGAAGATGCAGACACAAAGGAACCCTCCTACATTTTCAGTGGGAAAGGAATTGTGAACATCCACTATGAAAATCTGAGTGGAGATTCCTTGAAAGAGTAAACACAGAAACACCCAGCTATACCTAGATTTACCATTCCTGGGCATATCTCCAGTAGAATTAAAGACAGAATACTACTATAGTGACACATGCATGCCCACATTTATAGAAAAATCACTCACAATATCTAAGTTGTAGGAACAGCCTAGATATCCACCAAGAGATGACTAGATAAAGAAAATGTGGCATATTTACACAAGTAAGTATTTCCGAGCTATAAATAAGAGTGAAATCTCATTTGCAGGAAAATAAATGGAACTAGGAACATGATTCAAGTCAGAAAGCTGAATGTCATGATTTTTTAAAGTTAAAATTAATAAATAAATAGAATTAATAAATAAATAAGTAAATTAAAGTTGAGATGATCGGGATTCAGGAGATAGACTCTTGAGAGGGGGCAGGGGAGCCATGAGAGGAAGGAGGGTATAGTGTAATAAGATTGTAATTGATTGTACCAACTTGCAAAAACAAACCCAGCCATTATATAATATGAGTGAGCATTAATAAAATACCTAAAAGACACCGAATTTTCCCCATAAAGTACAATATTACAAAAGTGTAAACTTTTCAGATATATACTCAGAAGACACATTTGGAGGGACTGATTCATCAAACTTCTAGTTAGTTTTCAGTTATTTAGTAGCTACAAACAAGTCTCTCTGGTTCTATTTTAAACTATTTAATAAATCAAAAGTATGTGACATAGAGTTCTAACCACCAAAAGAAAGTTGTAAAAGTATAACTCATTGAAAATTAGGACAAATTATACTATATCTAAAATATTATATATAACATACAAAGTGGGAAAGAAAAACATACAATTTTGCTAATAAAATTTCCTTGACTGGGAACCCAAGGGCAATCCTTGATATTCACATGTATGATACTTCCACTGTAAGAGTTTACTGAAGTAAAAGTTTTCATTCACAAAACTTTATCTTCCAAGAAGCACACCAAATAAGTTTGCTCTAAAAGTCTGGAAGCTAACTTTGAAAACTTTATATTCTAGTCAGTCTTCATTTTGTTGGCTTGAGAATGTGAGTTTTGACAGCTAATGTAAAATATGAGGTGATCTTAGAATGATGAACAGTTTTGCTGCTTCAGTCTTGGATGCTTATAGAATCTATCTAGTGATCTTCAAAGGCATTTAAATTTAACTTGTATAAATAATAAAAATACAATTTTAACACTATGTCAATTAGGCAAGACTATAGTGCCCAGTTGTTCAGTCAAATTGGTCTAGATGTTGGGTTATATAATGTGGTGAGGATCTTTTTTTAGATATGAATAAATTGACAGTGTACCTTGAGTAGATTACATCAATAACAGGACTGGGTTCATCCAATGAGTTAGATTTATTTAACTACCTTGTATACAAACTGTGTATACAGATATTCTCCTATACTTAATGTATGTGTGCCTTTATATTGTCATGTACACACATGTGTGTATGGGAATCCTTCTATTTCTTTGAAGAACCTCATAATTATGCAATGTTCTTGCATTCAACTGTTTGTGAATATATGTATACTAATATATGTACACACATAGGCATAAGTTGTTTTAGGTAAATATATCATGAAAGTAGCACAATTGGAACCAGCACCCAGAGACTGCTTCTAATGGATTATGGGACCTGTTCTACTTCAGAGCCCAGAAAAGGTGAAGTTATTATTAACATCAGTCAGTCAGCCTTTTAGTATTTCAGCTGACATTTATATTAAAAATATATTTTAGACTCAAAGTACATTAAAGCTTGTGTGGTTAGATGATTCAAGATTTCTCTGCAAAATAAAGCAATTGGAAGTTATGCGTTTTGTTTATCCAAAGATAGACAAAATTTTCACTATCTTTATCAAGACTCTGTCTTTCTCAAAGAATGTTCACAACATGTTGAGTGATAGTGATCATTTGTTGAAGCCTTCCTAAACTGTGCCATAGACAATGTCAACAACATGTGTCTTGGAGAACTGTCTACCAGTGATGCCCCTCAGGACTGGAGATTTGAATATGGCTCTGACACAGGAAGTCCAGTCTGGAAAGACTGCAAATGGAACTCTAAGAGTATCATTGATGAAGACTGTTAGTCAGCTTTGAGATTCATGAAGTGAGAGCCAGCAAAAATAACTCTTATATGGCTAACTACTAACTGTGCTAATAACCTATGAGAAACTTATAGTGAAGGACAAGGATAGGTAAGAATATTCTGACAGAGTTGACAAGAAATGACATTGAACCACTGTTGAGACTGCTATGAAGTGGCTCTGAGCAGGGTTTAAGATTAACTAATTGGCTTTCTATGTTTGCCTATGAGTCTGTCCTAGGCCTCAGCCCCTTGCCTGATGACAGGAGCTGATTGATAGTAAGTGAACCTCTGTGAATCACTGGTCCTGACTGAGGCCTGTAGTGGTCTATGAGGCCAGAGACACCTCAAAGGGCAAGATAAGGCCACAGCTACAGACACCTTGGCTCCGACACTAATTAAGTGAGTAGAGACTGCAGCTGTAGGTATCTCACTCCTGCAGTCTCACTCCTACTATAAATGTCATCACAGAGATAAGATGGTTCTCCTAAACTGGCACAATTTACTACTTAGAGAAGTTTGTGAAGTGACTATCAAGGTCCTGTTCATTTCCCACACTTTCCTCAGTATCCCCTCTCTTTGTTTGAAAGTGTAATAGTTATAGGTGGCCCAGAGAAGCTCTTTGTCTTAGCCCCAAGAGTCAAGAACTCTGCAGAGGGATTTTTTTTTCCTCCTGGAGTCCTAACATTATACCACTTGTCTCATTTATTTAAGGCTTTGCCATACACTCATTTGGGAGATTGCAGATCTAGGTCAGACCCCAAAAAAACCCAAAGGAAATTGCATTCATGAGTGCACTTAGAAGGGGAAGATGTGCAAGGAAAAATCTTGGTCTAGTTTGATGTGCCTGGCTTTGACCATGAAGACTAAAAAGATCATAAGAGAACAATTACACTTTAAGTCTTCAAATAGGCCTCTACACAAAGTATTGAGAACCAAGAACATATGTAAACTCCCATTAAAATAATATATGTGAATCCTGAGGCAAACTGTAAGTATCATAGTAATTAGAAAATTTAACATAACAAAGAAATCTGTATTTTTCTCTCAAAGCTGTACTCTCTTAAATATATGACAGTATCTTTGATTTTAGTTCTGAAAAATGTTTCCTACAAGAGAGCAGAAATGTAATTTGTACTCTGCTAGAATTACATAGATAAGTTTATCCAGGCATTTGTAATCCCATAAACATGTCTTCTTTATTTACAATAAATTTCTGGAAGGAAAACTAGAATACTTTGTTTTTAAAATTATGTATATTAACCCAGGATAGCACTTTTGCTGAAGGGAAACCTAATTACATTCTTTGGATTTCCTTTCTCCTTTTGTTTCCATTGTTGTTGCTCTATTTTCTCTTATGCTTTGTTGCAAATCAGAGGTTTGAACCCAAGAACCTATATGTGGTACATATAGTCCTTTAATTGCAATTTCTTACATGGTATTGCTCAGCTGCCAGTATTACAACAATACAGATTTTTAATCTGTTTATTAAAATAAATTTATAGAGTCATACACAAGAAACTTTATACATGTTTTAACAACTGGATCTAGTCAGAAAGTTATTCTGGAAATGAATAAAATGTTATTACTATCAGTAAAAATGATGGGTTTAATATGTTAAAGAAAATACTCATCAAAAAGCATTGTTGTTTTATCTTCTCTTTCACATATTTCATTATTACAGGTTTCAGGACATAATTTTCCATATGAATATTAAAAGTTCAAAGTATTTCTCATTAATATTTATAATTTTCATAATAAATATGCATTTACTCAGTTATTTTGGTTGTAATTATCTATCACTTTTGCTATGCACTCCCATAGTAATTATGAATTCATAGACTCCCTGTGACCTTACTTTCTTATTCTACTCTAGGAATCATCTAATTTTTACAGTAAAAGTTGATAAAATAGGCTTATTTATGTGCAAAATTCTCATGAATTGAGAAAACTGTTTTTCAAAATTAATAACAAGTTGAATTTTTAATTAAATTTAATGACTACACATATTACCAGTATACAATAATTTTTGACATCATACTAGTTAAAGTTATTTGCACATATTTATATAATGTATGTTAGAATATACAATATATTATAACTATAAACATAATGTCAGTTATGTCAGTTCTTTTCATTGCTGAGACAATATACCCAGCACCCACAACTTAAAGGAAGAAAGGGTGTACTTAGCTGTGTGTAGAAGTTTTACTACATAATCAGCTGGTTCCAAGGCAGAGGGGCACAACAGACAGATTATCACAGAGGAGAAATTGTTCATGGCAGGCAGAAAGTAACAAAGTAACAAGACTCAAACATAATGTTTTCTATCCCTTATATCTTATCCAGGCTACTTAACCTAGGCAACACACCCTCAATCCTAGTACCATTGATTCTAGAATTTACTATGACTCAATCCCAACATCACACATTGTAGATCCAGTCACTTCTGAAAAAGTACCACTTAGTACTGCATGAGGCATTTGGGGGACATCTAGACAAAATCCCTAACCCATAATATGCCACATGTTAACACTACATATGACATTATAACTTTTTAAACATAGAATATTATTATATAACAGAAAAACGATAGGAATTGTAATTTCAATTACAGCAGCCACACAGATATATGCTTCTCTTTTACACATGAAGGATCTATGTATTTTCATTTGAAACACATATGTAATTTGATAACTATGGTTACTTCCAGGATTCTTTCCTAGTATTATTAGGAGTTAATCATAAAATTAGTCATGATCAATTCTGTAGTTATCATGTCATGGTTGATCAAATTTCAACTATGTCTCTACTTACTTATGCTCCTTCTTAGGAGCACAAATACCCAGAGAATATAAAATTAGGTAATGAGCAGTAATCTTAAAGAGCATGCAACTACTGACTATTAAAGTTCTACTTTAAATCACCTCAGGAGAAAGTGAAATAAATGAATTAAAGATCAAAAGAAAACCTTTTTATAAACTGATTCATGTCCAGAGAAATCTCATTTCTTTGAAAAATTGTTTCAGATGATATCTACTCTGAATGTTTTGAAGATTATAGGTTACACAGTAGATCATCTACTCAAGCATGGTGAATTGAATTGAGCATGGCACTGATTATTTTGAGACTTCATTTATTTTTCTGAATCTGAGTTACTTTAAGCAAATCAATTTAACTTCTTGTAGCATAAGATTTCTCTACTACTTTCTTGAATTTCTGTATATTTAAAATTATGTATATATATATATATATATGAAATCTTGAATTACATCTATTAAGCATTTTGAAATATTGCAGTATTACCTTTGTACTGAGAATTTTACCTTCACATTTTTCTCCTTTTCACTGGCATCATCTCTAATCTGCAATTTGATAGACATTGGATTGCTTAACAAGCCTCAAGAACATGAATTGTATCTTAAATAATGACACATGTGTATCCTTACTTCCATAATCACATTTAAAGTGTGTTTCTAAAGCTGAATCTGAAGCATGGACTGGATAAATTTTTGTTTAATTACATACTCTAACGTAGTGTGAAGTTGAGGAAAAATGAGAAAAACAAATCTATCAGTATTGGTTCACACTTGATTTTAGGAGACAACATTTTCATCATTTCTTCTTTTTTCTGAGAACTAAATTTGCCACACATCATTCATGAACACTGGTATGAAAATGAATATATGAATAATATTTTAAAAATGTATATAATACTAGATTTTGTAAACTTCTTGGTGTATATCATGCTTGAATCAAAAGATTAACTCCAATGTCTAAATCAGAGAAGAAATGTGAACCACAAGGCCAATTAGTCTTCTTAAATATTTATGCCAACTAAATATGTGTCAGGTAAACATTGTTTTCTTAATTTAGCTCATTGCAGGATACGTTGTACGTCTATATAGCAAATATGGGGGATTGCCTTTTCTCTCGTCTTTAATGTCCAATATTGTTCTGTTTTGCTTTGTTCTGATTATTTTGCTTTATTCAATATTCTGTTTTGATTGGTTTTATTCTGTTTTGCTTTTTATTTGATTTTGCTATACCTGATGGAATGGACAACTATTGAGGAGATAACAAGTTATACTACAGTAGCTATTGTTTTCCTAGTATCCTTCTTTGGAGTTCTGTATCAATTTTGCTGCATTGTATTGATTGGCTTTGTTTTGTTGGATTTTACTATCTTTAAAATAAAAAACTTAAAAAGATATGGCATCCACTCTCTAAAGGTGTGAAAACATGTTTTGTTTTCTTGTCAAAAGAAGTGTCTTACAAAGTATACTATTGTAGAAGTCAAGCAATCTTTGTGCACCTTCCCATTTGAGGTTCTTACAGTCAGACTTCTTTTCATTGGAGTTTATGTCAGAAATACAGACCTGAAGTGTAATTCAGGGTGAAAAACTATGATGGAAATTACTGATATAAGAGATTATATTTCTCTATGCTTAGTCAAAACCTTATCTAATATTTAATGGAAATGATGATAAAATAATGTTTTCTGAACATTCACGGTGGGGGAGTTCATACAGTTATAATATTTTATCATATTCACTTATTCTAATTCTGAACTGGAATTAAGCCACTTGTGAGTTCTAGTTCTTTATCTTTTCTGGTCATCTTTTGCTCTGAGCTACATCTCCAACTATTTTTGCATTTAAAAATGTTGAGACAGAGTCTAAGTCACTTAATTTTCCAGATTGGACTTGACCTAGAGATCCTCCTACTTTAGTCTTGCAAAATGCTGAAATTACACATGTGCACATCCAAGCCCAGTTTATTTTGTTTCTTTTAAGATCTTATTTAATATTCTTTCAGGAAATTTTTTTTTCTTCAGAACCTTTTGTTCACGTTAGAAGCAATGATCATAACCATCTCCCTTATACATTAAATATTGGTATTTAAAGTAGAATGAAAGAGTAACTGAACAAGACAATTTAGCAATCATCTTCCCACAGTCACACCAACTTCCACAGTTTCATACAATAAGAAAAACCCACTGAAGAAAGAAGGAAGGAAAATATTGCCCCTGTACATGGCTAGTACTGTACTCTAAGCAGCTTGGAGAGAACTTTTCTCTGTGTGAGTCAAACTAGACTAAGGGAGAAAGATGGAAGGAGAAAATGTCTCAATACCTAACTAAGAAAAACTACGAAGAAAGGAATTTTATTTTTAAAAAACAAACATATCCAAACAGATATCCAGCAGATAAAAACTTCCATTGAAAGTATATGCAACACACTGAGTAAAGAAGAAGATATAATATCAGATCTTAAAGACATGATTGTGATTAGCAACTATGAAAAGAAAGATGTATTAAAAAGGGACCAGATAAATTAATCTAAAATCTTCAAGATGAATATAAGATTGATTGGTGTCAAAGAGAAAGCCAGAGATAGCAAAAATGCCTTTAAAAAACTCTGCTGAAGTAATGGAAGAAAGCTTCTCAAACATGGATAAACATTTTGACACACAAATAAGTGAAGTGTACTGAGCTCCAAATAGCAATAAATCTACACCAAGGCATATAGTAATCAAATTCCAGAAATTCAGTAAAAGTACAGAATATTTTAGAGAAAAGAAGCAAGTCACCTATAAAGGAAAATCCATTAGAATCACAGCAGACTTCTCAACACAAACCTTCAAGTGATGGAGAGCTTAGAGTGAAGAATTTCAAGCCCTAAAAGAAAGCAACTTCCACTCCAGAATGATGGACCCTACAAAATTATCTTTCAAGATCAATAGATAAATAAGATACTTCTATTACAAAGAACAACTGAAGGAATTCATGAGCACCAAATTAGTTCTCTAAAATGCTCTGAAGGATATTTTAGAAAGAGATTAGGAGACTATAATTCCAAGAGCCACAACAGAAAGAAGTCATTAGGCAAGGCAAGCAGTTAAAGCAACACTGAGATTCCATCTCACCCCAGAAATAATGACTATCATCAAGAAATCAAGCAATAACAAGTGCTAGCAAGGTTGTGGAAAAAGGGAACCTTTCTCCACTCTTGGTGAGAATGTAGACTGGTGCAACCACTGTGGAAATCAGGGTGGTGCTTCCTCAATAAACTAAGACTAGAGGTCCCATTCAATCCAGCTATTCCCCCACTGGATATCTTCCAGGAAGAATTAAAAACATTGCATCACAACAATATATGTGCACCAGTGTTTCTAGCAGCACAATGTGCAAAAGCTACATCTTGTAAGTAACCAAATGAATGAGCCTTAAGATCATATTCTTAGAAGTGAAGTAAATCAGACACGCATGTGTAAACATCATGTTTTTGGTGTAAAAAAGTGTAAATAAGAACCGTGTATAATAGATATTGTGAATAGGAAGAAATTGTTTAATAGAAATGAGCACTAGGGGGAGGAAGAATAGAAGGAAAGGAAAAGAAAAAACAGTAAAAGAAGTATAAAAACAAAGTTTTGTAAGTAAGGAGAGGAAGAAGCAGTGAAGGGAGGAGAGGGAATTGGGCAAAAAAAGAGAAATCAAGGTCTATCATTTACAGGTACAGATTGCCCATGATGAATGTGATTATTATGTATCTCTAAATTGTATCAATAAAGAGAAAGCAAGAAATAGCAAAAATGCCTCAGTGTATATCACAGTCTATATCAATGGCAAATTGATGGGATCGCAGTGGGTATAGAAAATTGATACCTGTCTAGGTCTGAGATAGGACAAGGATGTCCAGCCTCATTCCCTATAGCTGACACATTATTGCACATTTTAGCCAGAGGAAGAAGTCAAGAGAAAAAGTAGTAAAAACATAGAAATAAAAAGAGAGAAAGTCAAGTTGTTTCTAGTACACGCTATATGATTGTATACATAAATAAGCTAGATTCTACTAAAAGACTATGAGAACAAATAAATAAATTCAGTAACATTACAGATAAAAAATAATCCCATGAAAATAAGTAACAAAACAACCTAACCTAAAAGAGAAATTATGAAAGCATTTCCATCAAAAAAATACAAGCCAATAAATAAATAATATACATAGGAATAAATTTAACCAAGGAATCATGAAACATTTATGGTGCAAATAGCAAAATGATACTGAAAAAATTTAAAGGAACTTAATATAATCCAGAAATAACTCCTTGCATTTTTTTTGTGAATTTAACTTCAATGGTGTTTCCAAAAACATACATCAAAGAAAAGACAGATCCTACAATACACTGTGTTAGTAAAACTGGTTATTCATATGCAAAATATTAAAATTGAACTCAAATCCCTGACCCTATGCAAAAGTCAGTTCCAAAGAGATAAAAGATGTCTATTTTTTAAGCATCAAATTGTGAAATTAACAGAAAAAAACATTGTGAAAATAATTGATGATATTTTTAAGGTAATATGTTTTGGCTTTTGGATAAGATCTCAAAAACACAGAAAAGAAAATTAGATATATGTGATTTTATCAAATAAGAAGCTTCTACACAACAAAGGAATGACAGGGTCAAGAGACAACTGGCAAATCAGGAAGTATTCATCTGGTTAATAGCCAGAATCTATAACAAACTTCAGAAACTCTATACATATTCAGATAATCCAATTACAGAGAAGACAAAAAAAAAGAATACTTGTCTTTGTAAGGCCCAGAAATAGCAAAAAAAAAAAAAAAAGTATAGAATTCTGAACTGTAAACCTTGGAAGTACACATCAATCATTATTACCCAGTTAGCATGACTTCTACCAAAAAGACCAAAGTGGCAGATATTCAAATACTGGTGAGGATATGGAGAACATAGCAATTTTACATGCTAGAATTTAAAAAAAGTAAATGATTAAATTTAAAAATGATTAATTACAGTGAGACAAGTTGCCTTTAAGCTCCATCCAAATGCTCCTCCTGTTTTTGAACACACTGATCCATTGTTCTTGCCAATTTCTGAAATCCTCTGTTGTGACTGTCTTTACTTGTGCTGATGGAGCTGCTTAAATGTCCTGAATTGGCTCCAAACATTTATCTTTTATAATAATTTTGACTTTAAGAATGAACTAGAAGATGCACAGTATTAAATCCTGTGAATGGGGTAGATCAGAGCACATGATAACAGTTTTCCAAGCCCATACTTCAATCAGATGGCCATAGACAGTCACACACATTGTGTTTTTATCATGACTCCTCATTCATAAAAGAGGACTTCCAGAACTGTTTCAGAAAGTGGTAGGATGATGAGATGAATGTGTTCAATTTAAAATTGAAATAAAGTAATAGAGGGCTGAGGATTTAGCTCCGTGGCAAAGTGCCTGCCTGGCAAGTGCAAGAATAAAGTAGGAGAGGTAAACTTTGAAAATTAAAAATACCACATGATTATTACTTTTACTCAGTGTTGTATAAAAACTCTTTGTCAGCACATTTTGTGAAAGTAAAATAAATGTAGAAAACATACTTTTTCCTTTGATTTTGCGTATAGTAAGGTTATTGCAGGAAAATACATGAAGTGAGACTTAATATCCAAAGACTGAACATTTCGACACTATCATATTTAGAACTTAGGTGAAGTGAATAGCATAGGGATAATGAATACATTAGACACTGAATTGAAAAAGATATTTGCTGCCCTGGTAAGCGGCTGGGGCCTCACAAGCCACTGCCACTCCAGGATGAGAACTATCAGCGTTTCCTGAGCTCTGCATCATGTTGGAACTTGGGGCGCTGGAAGAACAGGCACCCAGCTTGCCACCCCGGTAAGCAGCTGTGTGCCTTCCAGTGCAGGGGCTAAGAATCAGACATCAATCCACACCCCCTCATTAGCAAGTGGGAGCCGGAGGTCTGAGTATCTCTTGGGAGGATGAACGTATGCAGTGTGGCAAGTGAGGGGGATTTCCTTCTACCATCTCTTTGAAGGCAAATATTTTTATCACTGTTTTGCTCAGTTCTGATTAATGGTACTGCTCTATTCAGTATTCTGTTTTTATAAGTTCAATAGTTCCTTCCATTTTGCTCTACCTGTCTGAAAGAACAGCTAATGTGAACAGAACGGGATGTACTATTGTGCCTATTGCTATTGTCCTGGTGACCTGCTGTGAGGTTCTGTGCCAATTTCATTGCACTGTGGGGCATGGGTTTGTTCTATCTTGTTCTGCTGTATTTTGCTACCTTCAAAAAAAAAGTAGATAACAAAGTAACAAAATACTGCCAAAAAACTCCCAGCTCCACCAAAGCTGATCCATGGGGCATGGATGAGAAGAAACTCAAAAACAAAGCAACAGAATAATATAAGGTGATTAAAAAGTAAATAACAACAACAAACCAGGTCAATAAGGTACTGAGCAACCTGAAACAGGATATAACTAAACAGATAATGGGCTTAAAAAGCAAAAGGAGGAGAAGAAAGTGCTCTAAAGGATATAACTGCATTAATGTTTAAGTGTGTAGGATCGGTAAACATGTTGCTAAGTTTTTATTGGGTCATTGAACTGAACTGTTTGCAGTCTCACTGTTTTAATGTCCACTTTGTATGCTTAAATTTTGTAACTTGAACAACTATGTCTAAGAAGACAATATGTAATTTATCAACTAGTGATTTCTTACTGTTTATTTTTTTTCTGAAATTCTGTATTGCTTCTACCCCTTTTTGTTTTGCCTTTTTTCTCTTTAAATAACATTTAAAAAAAGAAAAGATATTTGTAACATTTCTAATTAAAAACTATATGTACAAAATTTCTAGTTGGAGTAAGTGTTATTTGCTGATTATCATCATCTTAGTTATATATTCAGCAATGAGTAAAATCTAGCACAAGCTAGAAATGCTACTTTATATTTCATTGTGGTAAAAATTATGACAATTGATTCTTCCAAATTCAGTGTAAACAGAGCAAGGCATTAAGGTTCAGAAATTATAGTACAATGTATAATTGATTATTGGAAAAATATTAATGGCATGTTGATTAGTAGTCCAATCCATGAAAGAATCTATTTTCTATGTATGACATGGATATTTGCTATTCTAGTTTATTAATTATTAATTAATTCTAGATTGGAAAACAGCTCCTGCTGACTAATTCAAAGTTGGATTTGAATATAATTTGGTATCTTTCATAGCAATACAATCCCAAAGTACTTTCTGATGTGAAAAGTAAGTGAAAGATTATGTTTTTATGCTCTAGCTGATGAACTTGACTCTATTCTATCACAATGGGCAAGTTATTCACTGTGTGGCATGGAATTTTACAAGACAATTAGAGATGTGATGTGATTTCAGCTACTTGTGAAATCTTCAAGTGGAGGCTGGATAATCTTTTGGAAACTTTTTCTCACTGAGGGAAAAAGATAGATATGTAACTGATTTATATTTCAGTGCTTGATGGAGAAATGTGTGACTTAGAGAAAATTACAAAACTGGCTGCGATTTATCACTGTTCAAAGGCTTTGAATTCTGTCTGTCACCCTCCAGCGACTACCTAATTGGTCAGGAAGGTATAAGCACAGGAATATTATTATGAATGATAATGAAGAATAAAAGCCATGCAATATTTCTGAGAAATAGGAGACAGATATTCTTTTTAATTAAAAAAAAAACACAAACCATGACATGTAAAACACTATATTATACCTGACTATATTTATGACCATCACTGTGTTATAAACCCATGAAACCAATGACTCTGTTGAATCTAACCTAATGCCTGCTATATAGAAAGTATTCATGAAATATTTGCAAAATAAATAATGAGCAAACATGATGATCTTTTCTTCATTGATATGCAATTTGTATAAAAACAAATGTAAGATGAGCCACTTTAAATGAGAATTATTTTTTCAATAAACTGTCACAGATATTCTATTATCAAGCCAGTGTATTCTTAGAATACCATCAAACACGCTTCTACCAATGTCATTGGAAAAAAAAGTCTGTTTCAAATGAGAAAATACATTTTTGTGATAGTGGGGATTCAAGTTAAGGCCGCAGATATGTTAGAAAAATGTACCACTACTGCACTACACATTGAGTCCTTTTGTAATTTTTAAAAATGTTCTTTTGAAATAGCTTCTAACTAAATTGCCCAGGCTGGACTGCCACTTGCAAACCTCCTGCTTCCTAAGTAGCTGGGATTACAGGTAGGTGCCAACACACCTGGCTAAAATTAATTTTTAAGAACAGTTCCAAATGTTCTAAGCATAGAGGTCATGAAAAATTAAATTATTGTTAATTATGACTCTCCTAACATTGGAATTTAAATGAGGCCAGATAGGTACAATCTAATTATATAAATTGTACAAAGTGCTTTTAAAGTTTTATTTTCTTTTATAAATCACATTGTAAAATGAATTCATACAGAGCAGAACTTTATGAATTTAATCTTTTTTCTAAAGACAAACTATACAGTTATATTATTGTCCAGAAAATCTCACATATTGTAAAACTACTCTTTAAAGGGTAATTTAATACAAACTTTTACAAGAAACGTAATGACAAAGGTATTCTCCAGATCTTACACAATAAAAATGTGTTTAAATATGTGTATACATATGCAGCATATTAACACTTTTTTGATTTGTAAGCCAAAGTTTCAACCTACATGAATATTAAATATTTATTTAAATTACAGTTGTTTTGTTTTTCACATTATTAGAATTGAATAATGTTGAATATGTTTCTCTAGCATTTTTTTCACCCAAGGAATAAATTTTTTTTAATCAGAAATGTTCAACTCATTTCTGATTTTCATGGCCAACTCAAAACATTGTAATGATCAATATGGACTTCCTTGTTGATGATGGTAGTGACAGTGATGACAAGAGTTTTAAGTATAGAAAATAAAAAACTAGTTTTTGCCCTTAAATATTTCCTGACAACTTAATTCATGCTTTTCACTGTCAATATATGACAAGTGTTATAACTTCAAGCTTCACTAGAAAAGTGTGAAAAAAATTAACAATTTATTTGGAAATGTTTAGAAGATTCTAAATCTTCTTAATAAAGTTGCTGACTTATGAGACTCTTTTCCTCCTTCCTGCATGGAACACAATTGTAATGCCAGCACTGAGGGAGGCTGAAGGCAGGAGGATCATAAGTTGGAATCATACCTGGGTAACTTTGTGAGACTCTGTCTCAAAATAAAGAAATAAAAGGACTGAGATTGTAGCTCAGTACAAATTCCTAGTATACAAAACAAACAAACAAAAGTCTTGCAGCAGTGCATGTTTCTGTCTTGTGGTTCAGACTACCATAGACTCAGTGGAGCACAGAAGAATCCTGACCTTATTTAAAATTTTGACATTTTGCTCATCAGGCATTTTTTACAATGATTTTAGATATTTAAAATGTTACATTACAATTTTATTTCTCTTGAGAAAAGTAAAATTGTTTAAATTCATATAAATGTTCTAACAACATATGCTCAGTTTATATTGTCTCTTTACTCAATGAATAGATAAAAGCACTTGAGATATGGACCTTAATTAGATAATATTCAAAGAGTAACAGAGAGAAATAGAAAATGTTCTGGGCCTCGTATGTGAAAGCCATTAGTAGCTTTGGGGAAAGGAGATTAATCAAAGTTAGCTAGCATTTATGAAGAATTTTGTGAGCATCAGGTATTATTTTATATTGTTTACAGTTATTGCTTGATATTATTTCCATTAACCAAAATGACCGAATGAAGCAAGTTTCACTGTGGTCTCCACTTCAGAAATGAGGAAGCTGAGGTCTGAGGAAATCAATCAAATTCCTGAAGTCACACATGGAAAAGTTAAAATTTAGACTTAAGCAAACTGCCCCAGAGACCATGGTTTTTACAACTAGAAAACTAAGATTATAAACTTTCCATTCAACTTGACTGATTATAATTTAAACACTTTGAGAGTGTCAGCCAATTTCATATTATGAAAATTTTAAGCATGAATAATACATAGTTTCTGGCCAGTTGCATCTTTTAATTTCAAAGTTGTTTATGAATAATGAAAACTCAAAACAGTTTCTGGTAGGGAAAGTGTTTATCTGTTGTGCTGTATTACACTTTTACATTTCTTTTTTCAGATCTACTGAGCCATGATCATACTGATATCAAAACTGGATAAAGGTTCAGCAATGAAAAGCAGAAGAAAAAAATAAAGCCACAAATTAATATGCTTGATGACTTAGGTCAAGAATCCTGAATAAGATTCTTACAAATAGAATGCAATAACATATGGAAAAGTACAACATGATCATGCTGATTTCATAACAGGGATGCAGGATTACTTAATGTATATAAATCAGTGAATGTAATATACCTTATAAATAGAATCAAGGATGAAAATCACATTTCAATAGATGCAGAAAATGCCTTTGACAAAATTTAACATGGCTTCATGATAAAAACCTGGAAGAAAATAGTAACCTATTTTAATATAATCAAAACTGTATATAAATCAAACCCATCCCCAACACAATAAAGGATGGAAAAATAAAATATTTTCTCTAAAATCAGGAAGAAGATAAGCTTGTTTGTACTCACCACGTTGCTAATAATATACTACTTTCATATGTTTTATATTTATATAACTTTTTATACTTTACAAAGTATGTAAATAGGAGAAAGCAATACAAAGGGAAAATACAGGAAAGGAAGAAATCAAGTTATTTATATTTACTTTAGCTTTAATCATTTATTTAGAAGAATGTAAGATTTTTATATCTGATAAACAAATTCCGCGAAGTGGCAAGATACACTCTGCATACACAAATACTGTTTATTATATTCCAATCATGAGCATAATGAGAAAAAAAAACATCAGGAAACAATTTTATTCACAATAGAATAAAAGCTAAGTCAATAAAATACCTAGGGATAATTTTACCCAAAGAAGAGAAAATTGTAGAACACAGAAAACATAAGGACACTATGAGACAGAAAGACCACTCATGTTCATGGATGAAATGAATTAATATTGTTAAATTGTCTGTATTACCTAAATTGAGGCATAGGTTCAGTGTGATTCCAATCAAAATACCAAGGACATTCTTCAAAGAAGTGAGAAAAATAATCATAAAATTAGCATGTATATAAGATTGCTTTTATTTTTAATTATTTATACAAAAGATATAATCACATATATTCCATATGTCAACTTTGGACACATTTCTTACAGCTGTAAGTTTGTTGATGATTTCATAAATGTTTGGAGAAATTACATGAAATCTGGAACTTTAAAGTAATACATTTAATATACAGAATAATGAAAAATATGTCATATAATATATAGGATAATGAAAATTAGAAATGGAGAAAAAGACCCTCAATGTGAATGTCTTTCACTCATTGTAGCCTAAGGTCAGTTTCTCAATTTTCATACTTTTAAATTATTATATTTTCATTTTTCCAGAAACTACCTGTGTGGTGCTGTTATCCTTACTTTTATTGGTAATATAATTAACATCAATTACAACTATAATTTAAAAAGTGTGGAAAAATAATCTTCAGATAAAAATCAGTTAATCATAAAATTGAGCATAAGAGGTTCCTCAAGTGAATTTCTTAAATGAATGATATTTTATTGTTTCTGTTCTTAGATATATTAATTCATGTAGTGTGACAGTATTGCATTAAATTACATATTTTGCAGCAAAACAGTGAGTTTAACTGAAAATTGAAACTACTTTTGAAGAAAGCACTGGACAAAGAAAGCATTTTACTCACAATTGTGAATTTCAGTGATTATTAAAAGGTAAAAGGAGTATTTAGACCAGTAAGCTTTCCAATAGTGAGAAGAAAATACCTTACACTCACAATTTAAAGGAGGAGAGATTAATTTCTTTTCAGAGAGCCAGTCTGTGGCTGGCTGGCTCCAAGGCAGAAATACTAAGGTAGCAGAGGAAGTGGAATAAAGCTGTTTACTTCACAGCAGACAAGAAACGAAACAGTGGAGCAGCATGAAAAGGAAAGGAGCAAAGGATCAGATGTGGTACCCAAATCCACACCTCCACAAGCCACCCGGACAGAACTAGAGCTGCATTTCACTGATGCCCAGGAGGCTCTCAAGCCAGTTGACCTGACAAGTCAGCTTAGCTACTGTGCTCCATTCTTTGTCATTTTGACACCCACATGCATCCTTAAACCATAATTAATTGCCAAGTAAACACAGGTCAAAAATTCCACCTAAGATAATATAACTATTCCACATACAATAAAAATGAACTAATGCTTTTGTCAGTGTCTCAGAACTTCCAGGATTACACAAAACACCACATCAAAGTCTTCTGTGTCACTGAAGGTGAATACTAAGCTGTAAATCCTTGAAAATTCCCAAGCAGGTTACATTACCCTGAGGTACATAATTTAGTTGTGTATATAACACATATTGTAAAGCATCCCCTATATCAGGAAACAACAGCAACAAAAGCTAGAGCCTGCCCTCAACAATGTTAGTATCAGTCAGCCCAAAGACTCAATGCAAATTTGCACAATTAATGTGCTTGATCAAGTTTCAGGGAGTAAGGGCCTTAGGGTAGGAACAAAGAGTCCAGGGAAATCTTTTCTCTCTCTTTCTCTCTTTGTTTCTCTGTTTCTCTCCCTCTCTCTCTCTCTCTCTTTCTCTCTCTTTCTTGATACCAGGGATTAAACTCATGACCTTCAGTTTGCCAGGGAGGTGCTGTGCCACTGAGCTATAACCCCAGCTGTAGTCCAGCCAAATCTGTCATAGAAAGATTACAGAAGAAATGAAAACCAGAATAAGCTTCAAAAAACAAGAGGGTAAAATTGTTATTAAGTACAGGACAGAGCAAAGAGTTGGAGAACCCATAATGATTGAATGTCTTGCAGAAAGAGTGAGCAGATATATTTACTCTTTTGTACTTTTTTATGTTTAGTTATATATTAAAGTGTACACACTTATAAACTACCAATGATGTTTTAATTTAGTCGTATGCTGAGTAGTGTTGAAACAAATTAAGCCTAACCATTTTCTAAAGTTTTTGTCATTTATTTGTGATGAAGATATTCAAAATCCTGCTTATATGATTTTTTGAAGAAATAAAAAATTTTAAAAAATCAGACCACTGAAATTCAAAGACCCAATCCAAAAATGGGCACCTGAGATGAATACACAGTTCTCAGGTGAAGAATTACAAATGGCAAATAAATACATAAAAAATGTTCATCATCATTGGTCATTAGAGAAATGCAAATTAAAACCACACTAAGATCCCATCTCAGTCCAGAAAAAAATGGCCAGTATCAACAAAACTACCAACAACAAAGGCTGGAGAGGCTGTGGGGAAAAAGGAACTCTTCCGCACTGTTGGTGGGAGTGTAGACTGGGGTAACCACTGTGGAGGTCAATCTGGAGATCCCTCAAAATGCTGGGGTTGGAGGTCCCATTTGACCCAGCTAATTTCACTCTTAGGCATATTCCCAGAAGAACTGAAAACATCTTACCACAGTGATATATGTGCACCCATGTTTATAGCAGCACAATTTGTAATAGCCAGATCTTGGAAACAAACTAATTGCCCATCAACTGAGGAATGGATAAAAAAATTGTGGTACTTTTATATAATGGAGTACTACTCATCTATAAAGAATGATCACATTGAGATATTTATAAATAAATAGATGCAACTTGAATCCATACTCAAAAGTGAAATAAATCAAACTGACATGTATAAATACTGTATAGTCTCTCTAGTGTAAGAAATGGTAAGAGTACAGAAGATTTTATGGTGATCATGGTTCACTATTATATTGCTTTGAAGTCTTATGTTTTCATTCATTAGTTGGAATGGTTTTATTCTGCTTTGTTTGATCTTAATGTGTGTGATGGTATGAATAGTCACTCTGAAGAAAAGACAATATGGCAGCCATTGTTGATTTGATATCATCTTGCTCTGAAGTCCTACCACGCTTTTGTTTTTCTATTACCATTGGTTCTATCATGTTGTGTTTTATTGAATTTTAATATGTATGATAGTATAAACAAATTTTTTATGGAAAATAAGATGAGATATTATAGTAGTTGTTGTTCATCTTCTGTTATTTGGTTCAGAACGCATTGCAATACTTTCATTCTCTTGAGTGGTTTTATTCTATTTTGTTATGTTTGACATTATTGGGTGTAAAGCTAAGCTCAACTCTTTCAAAGAAAGAGACATTATGATAGCTACTGCTAATATCCAGTTTTCTTATTGTGAAGTGCTATGTTGCTCACATTGTTCTGTTCTGATCTGCTTAGATCTGTCCTCTTGTTTTATTCTCTTTAAAATAAAAAAAGAGAACCAACTCTTTGATTCATTAATTTTTTGTATTGTTTTCTTAGTATCTATTGCATTAATTTCTGCTCTGATCTTTATAATTTCCTTCCTTCTTTTGGCTTTGGGCTTGACTTGCTCTTCTTTTTCTAGATGTTTGATTTATAGAATCAGGTTGTTTATTTGTGTTTGTTCTGTTTTCCTGATGTGGTAATTCACTTTAATAAATTCTCCTCTGAGGACCACTTTCATCACATCATACAGATTCTGGTAAGTTGTATTTGTGTTTTCGTTTGCTTATAGATATTGTTTAATTTCTTCTTTAATTTTCTCTATCACCCACTGATTGCTCAGGAGTGTATTATTCAATTTGCTTGTGTTTGTGGGGTTTTTGCAGTTTCTTTTATCATTAATTTCTAGTTTCATGGTGCTATGATATGATAAAAAATGCATGGGATAACTTCAGTTCTTTTGTATTTACTTAAGTATGTTCTGTGGGCTAGGAAATGGTCTGTTTTAGAGAATGTCCCATGTACTGCTGAGAAAAATGTATATTCTGATGTTGTTGGATGGAATACTCTGTATATATCTATCAAGTCCATTTGTTCACAGGTTTGATTTGGTTCTGTTATTTCTTTGATGATTTTCTGTCTAGTTGATCTATCCCTTTGTGTCAATGGCATGTTAAGGTCTCCTGTTATAATTGTGTTAATGCTTATTTGGTTTTTCATTTCTGTTAATACTTGCTTAGTATAGCTGGGTGCTCTGGAATTTGGTGCATGTATATTTAAGATTGTTATCTCTTCCCCTTGAAGTTTTCCCCTAACTAGCATGTTCAAATCATTCTTGGTTTGAAGTTCACATTGTCTGCAAATGAAATAGCTACCCCCACCATTTTTTGGGTTCCTGTTACATGAAGTATTATTTTCCATCCTTTGACTTTCAGTCTATGAGTTTCCTTTTGGGTTAGATGGGTTTCTTGAAGACAGCATATGGTTGGATGTTGTTTCTTGATCCATCCTGCCAGTTTCTTTTAATTGGTGAATTGAGGCCATTTACATTAACGGCTATAACTGTTTTATATTGGTTTATTGGTGACATGTTATCTTTCTGCAGTTGTATCTTTACCTTTCCATTCTGTTTAATTGTCTGCCTTGCTTAGTGGTATTTTCCTATGTGTATATAGAATGTCTTTCAGTATTCATTGAGGTGGTTTTGCCAACTTTCAATGAAAATTTTGATTTCCTGTATATATTTTTGAATGTGCTTCATGCATTGTTTGTTTCTTATATTGTTCATTCAGGGTTTCCATATTTTTGCATTGTTCCTTTAATTTTTTATCTATGTCTTCTTTAGATGTGCTCAGCACTTCTTTCATTCCATTTATATTTTCTTCTTTTACCTGGGAGGAGATTATTTCTGATTTGAGTTCTTTTATAGCTTCCCAGAGTTGATTCTTTATTTCAGTTGATATCATTTCAGGCCTTTTAGGTGTATGGTTTATATTTTCTTCTATGTACATGGCTCCTAGGCTGTCTTCAGACGGGCTGGAGGTTTGAGGTTGTAATTTGGTCTTTCACTTTGTCATTTTCATATATTTCCGGGTTTCAAGCCATGTTACAAAGCTTCCCATGGGCATGTTGCAAATCACATTACACGCCCACAGCTCACCAGGACTGATTGGAGGTTGCTAGGAGTGGCCCAGTCAGGCCTTAGGGGATGTCCCAGACATCCTCAGGTGGTCTAGGAAAGGTCACTAGGCATGGTCCAGTCAGGCCCATGGACCATCCGGTGCCACCTCTGGTGTTTCAGGAAGCTGGCTGGGCTCCTAACTGCTGGGAGCAATGGTCTAAAGCTTTCCCTGAGCCAGCACAGGTGAGCTAGAACTCACCTTGCACACCCTCAGCTCCCTGAATTCACAAACTTTATTTTTGGTAGCTGAAAGAAAGATGGATTGAAATAGGCAAAAGAAAGAAATGTGACAAAAAATTAAATGACTTTTGCCACTGTAAAAGTATATTCCCTTCTTGCTCCTCCAGAAATAAAGAAATGACATCTCCAGTTGATCAGTTATTAGTACTCTGCAGATTACTCAGCTGTTGTGAACCACTATCAAACATGAGACAACTCCCCAGTTGATTTGTACCAGACTTTGGCCCCAACTGGGGAGATTTTTGACTAATAATACCATTATCCAAACTTCCTGGTAGATTGACACTTTCTTTGGATCATTTAAATTTATCTGCTCAACAGTGCTGTCTTCTTTTTCCTATCACAGATTGTATGGAGACATTTTCCTCTGCTCCCATGGTCCTTCTGGATATTAATTTTTATCTTGGCTTCGGCTTCACAGGAACTCACATGGAGAATATTACTTTTTACTTCTCATTAAAGAACCAGTGAAACTATATCCTCTGAGTTATATAACAATGCCAGTGTAAATGTGATAATAGTGTTTTTCCAGCTCTGTCTCTGTTATGCCTCATATCTAGGTATTCCCCCAGAGTTTCAGGGATTCATAAATAAGGAGCTCAGAAGGTTGGATTAGAGTGCATGCAGGTGGATTAAGGTGTAATACTGAGATTAGTGATGTGGATAATGGAAACACTGCCCTGGGAACATGTGGCATCGCTCAATAGTCTTGTAGCCTGGATGAAATATAAAGGGACAGGTGGCTTGCTGCTTTGCTGATTTCTGCCTGAACTGTTTCTCCTCTGTGATGCGCCTATGTTGAGCCACTCTGCTGCGGAGCCAGCTGACTCTGGACTGAAAATTTCAAAAACTGTGTTAAAAGTTTCCTCCTCTAACTTTGGATATTGAGTGTTTTGTGTCAGTAACGAGAAAAGTAACTACGTCTCTCCACTGCCTATCTTGATTTTAGAACTGTTTTTATAATGTCTGTGGTATATAATGACATGGAATATAAATGCAGTGAAGAAACAATGCATATAACAAATGTTAATAAAAGTACATTTTCAGGCTGGACATAGTGGCACATGTCTGTAATCCCAGGACTAGAGAGACTGAGGCCTGCTTGGGCTACAGAGTGAGTTCAAAGCCAGCCTGAACTGTATACTGAAACTCTGGCTCAAAAAGCCAACAAAAAGGTAATATTTCTAACTCATTTCTTTCTCTTGTATATATATATATATATATATATATATATATATATATATATATATTTTTTTTTTTTTTTTTTTTTTTTTTTTTTTTTTTTTTTTTTTTTTTTTTGCTGTGCAGGGCATCATATTCAAGGCCTTTGCACACTAGGAAAGTGTTCTACCATCAGTCCATATGCCTCAAATTGTATCATTAGTAGTGGTGGATGGTAATATTTTAAAACCTTGCTTCCTATTTACGTTTTACTCAGCTTGGTTGTGAAGATATTATTTAAGAAAAATACAAACAACATATTCTTTGATATGGTCTTGCTTCTTTCAGTGGTTCTCCTCTGCATGGTCATCACCTCCCCTTCTAGAAGAAGGATAAGCCTGCATGATGGATTCTTCACTTCCTGATACATCCTTCCCCTTATCAGCAATGGTTGATTAGACCTGTAAAAAATGTAGTACTAAAAGAGAAATGTTTATTTGTTGTTAAGCAATTTTTCTCTCTGAAATATATGCCTTGGACACACTGCATCTGTCAAGAAATTCTTAATGAAAGCAAACCTTAACAAATGGAACTCAGCTACCAGTACTCTGTGTTTTATCTATCCATGTTTACTTTAATATACATATTTTTTTAAAAAAAAAATATATATATGTAGAGTGTATGCAGAAATAATATGTTATATAATATATGTAATACAGTATATGCAGGAAGTACTTTTAAAGTAATATTTGAAATGGTCCATTTTTGAACTATTTAATTAAAAGTAATCAAAATTATTTTGATCTTCAGATATTTAATTCCAATATTGTAGAGACAAAATTTACTTAAAAGATTAAAAAAAATACACTTCCCACAACTTATTCTCCAAGTATTCAAAGAGTAGAGCTTTTAATGAACTGAAAAGCTATTTTTCATTTCAGCAATTTGTTTTCTCACTGTTTCCTCATTCCCATAACAGAAGTAAAAGCTTCATTTTTTTTTCAAATTTGCAAGAAAACCTAAAAGATCACAACTCCTGTCACTTAACTCATATAAAGGAGAATGCTTCAATTAAAATAAAAATGGCTGAGAACATTAAACTGTGGCCCATTCACCATATGAAGCATAGGACACACACTTAACCAGTTACTCAGTTCCAAGGAAGTATCCAGCTAAAAGCAAAAAAGCAACAAAGCGTGACTGAAGGGAATGTCCTTTTTTATCAGACATTTGATGCTGCTTTGGTAGTTCTGACTTTATGTCAAAGACCTACAGTAGAAGTGCTTTGCATGTATAATTTTAAGCTGCATCGTGATGTTCATTCTGTCTCTCCATCAGTCTAAACCTCAATGAACTTATTTTCTTCACGAAGAAATTCACCTATATAATATGCATCTGTTAAATCAAGTATAAATATTTATATTAATTTAATGATCTTAACCAACAATATTTAGCAAATATTGACAGGCTGATGTTAGACACTGTAAGTCTAACTTTTGTGCAGTACATTTTGATCTGCTCTAATTAATAAATTAAAATGCTACTATTTATATAAGAATACATGTAAGAGTATTTTATTTTTAAAAATTTAGGCTGATCAGCAATAATTATTTTCTTTTGGTAACCAATTAATGAAAACTACTCTTCAGCTTGAAAAGAGAAGTGAGTTTTCTTGATCCATTTACTACACAGGTCAATACTAACTGAAACAGTCTGAATTCTAATGCTGTGCCACCAGATGTAGTTTTAAAAATATCTTTATAAAATATATACTATATTTTCTTCTTTGAATTTTTGAAGGTAAAAAATACACATTAATATTCAAAACTATTGACTAATTTCCATAACACCATTTTCTTAAGTGCTGTCTTTTCAAACAAACCCATCACCTCCAATCCAAGACACTGCAATTAATTAGTTGATCAAAGCATTTCTAATCATTTTACAATATTTTGAATTTTCACCATTGTTTAATGATAGGCTCTTCTACCCCAAATATCTTTATTATCCTAGTTAATATGTTTTATTGGCATAGCTATATACTTACCATGAGGAATATATATTTGGTTAGTATTTCCCACTCTTGAACATTTATATTCATTGGAAATGAGTATAATTTTGTGTATATATATATATATATATATATATATGGCAAAAGGATAAGAAAATAGCTATAATTCACATAATTAACTAATAAACCCTGTAATATATATCTTTAGATAATAGTTACATTCCCTTACACAAATGACTCGTGCTTAATCGTTTTCTAAAAATATGTTCTTATATGCATAGTAATATAATTTATTAATTAGAGAAGATCAAAATTCCTGCAGCTTTATGTATGTCTAACTTCAGTCCACTAAAATTGCCAAATACTGTACTACATTTAGAAAATAAAAATTCTTGAAGAGGATAGTGTTGGCCATTTTCTAACAGTAATTACATAAAAAAAGAGCAATACAAATTAAATGTCTGCACATGGGCATGCTTAATACAACTATCTTATTCAGAAACATTAAAGAAATAGAATGCTGCAAGCAAACACGATCTTCAATTTAACATATATAAAACATTTCATTTGAAAATATTCATATTTATATGTATTTTCCATATTTTTCATAGAATGTTTGTAACCTAAAAACAAACATTATTCTGTTAAATATCAATTTTGACAAGACATAGAAGTTTAACACATTGTTTAACAATGATAAGACCTAGTTTCTTGAAGCACTTTAATGAGTTTTGCTATCCATTCCTCTGGAAACACACTGAATAGAATTCAGTTTTACCATGATCAGATGGCTCTGAAAGATTAATAGTCAGGCTCCAAATCCCTAGAGCACCAACAGGCTAACAGCACAAAGAGACCAAAGGAAGCCACCCGGGGAGCAATGCACTGAGTTAGGTCTGTGTAGTTACAGCCTGACTAAGTACAGGGTGCTTACTATGGGAGCAATTTACTATTCTGAGTCTCAGGAGCCCTGTCACAAGCAGTAGAAAGACTAGTTGCTAAGGAAAGAACTCATGCTACACAGACCAACAAATGGCAAGGAGAATAAAAATGACCAAGCATAGCTATCAATCTCTTTTATTAGTGTCACTGGAAAATCAAAAATGACATCATTAGTACAAGACTAAGTAACCCATTTTGAGAGAAATGCAATTCTTCGAAGCAAGAAAACACCTCAGTGAACTTGGGCTATATGGAATGTGGCTGGTAACTAGGCTATTGGGACCAAGGTGTCTCTTCTGTGAGTGAAAGCCTCACAGCATTAGTTTTTAGATTGGATTATTCTGTTTTGTTTATTATGTTAGTTTAAATACAAGGCATACTGACTCACTAATATATAATATTCAGTTGTTAATGCACATATTCTTTCCAAAAAGACACTCTCTGCTTTATGCAATTCTATTTTTATATGGGTTGATTTTATCCAACATTTAGCACCAAATGAGACTTAACTGATAAATCATGCACCTCAGATTCATTTTAGACAGACTATACATCCACTGTAAATCCTCAATATTAAGCAGGCAGGTACCCAATACAAAATCTAACAGGACAAACAGATGAGGTAAAACTGAATTTTATCTAAAAAGAATCTGAATTTTGGCTTTCCTAACTTGTACTTCATAAAAGATTCAATCCTCCTAATATAATTGCTTTATGATGGCTGTAAAATGAAAATAAGAAAGAAACTGAAAATACTAAGAAAATCAACATACGTTCGAGATTTAGCTCAGCGGTTTAAGCGCTTGTTTGGTAAGTGTGAGGCTGTATGTTTGAACCCTGGTAGAAAAAGAAAGAAGAAAGAAAGAAAGAAAGAAAGAAAGAAAGAAAGAAAGAAAGAAAGAAAGAAAGAAAGAAAGGAAGGAAGGAAGGAAGGAAGGAAGGAAGGAAGAAAGAAAGAAAGAAAGAAAGAAAGAAAGAAAGAAAGAAAGAAAGAAAGAGAGAGAGAGAAAGAGAGAGAAAAAGAAGTGGTTTTGTATCTTTTTGAGTCAATAACATGATTGAGGTAAAACAGAAATTAAATATTTGTTCTGTCTATTGACAAACTAAGCAGAATCCAAGGAAAGCAAAAGTGTTGAATCTTTTGAATAAGCAAAGTGATTCCCCAATCATATAAAAACCCTAGGACAATGTATAGGTATGCATTGAATCTTACATCATGCTCCAAAAATATGTTCAAATTTGGTGTTATTATATATCAGTTAAAACATAAATCATAAAGAAATACAAAAAATATAGGTAAAATGGAAATAAGAAAGAATGATGTTACAAGTAATTTTTAAGGAAACAGAAATATCTGCTATACAAAGATTTCTAATATTTAGGGTTAATAAATTACAGTATTATTTTCCCAATAACAGAACTTAGGATCAAGTTAAAATGAAATTATGACAAACTATCAGAGAAAAATGATTTTACATCTACTGTACATTTTGCGTCTTATTTATTTGTAATCTGAATAACTACTTTGATGAAAGTATGCAATGTATTAACCATTGTTACTTTCCTATTATCTTGTTTTGAAACATTGCATCATTGTTTTTATTGTTTCTTCTCTTTAAAATAAAAAAAAGAAAAATGAATCAGAAAAACAAAATAATCCGAGGCTAAGCATGTATTACTTTCACCATCTTGGTAAACTGAGACAGAGATGGGTTGATACTATATTCTTCAAATTTAAAAGAAGGTTGCAAAGCCGGGCGTGGTGACTCATGCCTGTAATCCCAGAACTTGGGAGGCTGAGGCAGGAAGATCATTGCTAGTTCGAGACCAGCCTGGGGTACAAAGCGAGCACAAGGCCAGCCTGAACTGCATAGCAAGACCCTGACTCAAAAAGACAAAATAAATAAATAAATAAAATAAAAGAAGGTTGCAGCAGCCTGTTCTTTAAGAAAATTCATTGCTACCTAGATTTTTTTGTGCCTTGGGACAGTTCAACTCAAGAAAGCTGATTGAGTAACTCTGTCTCTTGATCTGCTCAGTTATTTTAGAAAAGAACTCAAACCCAATGTCACTATTTTAGTGTGTAGTTTCAAAACTAGGCTTTCATATTATCACATGTAGTTAACTAAAAAACAATAAAATTCTAGTGAGGTAGCTCTACAGGTGCCAATGACTTTTTTGATACTAGAACAGTGGATATTATAGCAACCTAAGCAGTATTTAACTAATGCCTATTAATGACAATAATGCAACTAAAGATAATCTTAATGCACATTAATCTAAATAAATATATACACATTTCCACCAATGGTCACAAAAGAAATACCTATATATGTGTGTGTGTGTGTGTGTATATATATATATATATATGTGTGTGTGTGTGTGTGTGTATGAATATAAATATAATATTAACCTAGCTTTGATATTATTTGTGTTTGTGTAAGATGTTTGGCATATATGTGTATATATGTGTATGTGTGTGTGTATTTTGGTATATATGTTTTATTTGATATTTGTATACTTCATATATGTCAGAAGGAGAAAGAGTATATAAGAGGAAAATTAAAGGTATAATTATTTGATATTTAGAAGAATTAACATTTATTTAGCTCTTATAAAAATCCAGGAACTGTTTTATCCATATAATATAGTGACCCAGTAGTTCACTGCCTTAGACTTAGAAACTACTATTAATTGTTTTCCAAATTGGAAATCTTAACAGAGGAAATAAGTAACTTGTCCAAAATACGAGAGTTATGTAATGTCAGGGTTAATATATGTACTCTGACATTCTGATCCCAATGTTTTTAAGAAAATGAGGAATGTTACCCACAACTGTCAAAAGAGCCTTAAATAAAGGCTCAAAATTGAATAGGGACAGATTCCAAGCTGTTGCTGATAACCTACAGTTATTAACAACAGAGATGTTAGACAAAAATTAAAGATAGATTTCATTTTGTTACAAAGGTATGTGTTCTCATACCTTTGTATGAATAGTGCACAGGTCACCTATGATTAATAAAAGTATTTTATGTTTTCACATAATATTTAAAAATAAAGGAATACAATTACACAATATGTTGTGGTACCTGAATTGTTCAGTGTGAGCCATTTCTGTAATTTTTGTTTTGATACCCATAATTAGACCTTGCATAAGATACACATCTGCCCGATGATTTTGACTGGATTCATTGTTGATGTAAATGCTAACTTACCTACAGGTATTATTTGTTGCTCACGATTTATTGTCATTTGCTACTATCAACTGAGCTTTTTTTTTTTTGAACAACAAAACACAAAATCCAAAATTTAGAGGATTGATGATACTATACATTCACTTAAAACTATAAGAAAAGATCGACAAAATAATTTTCTTTGTGGTTTAATATATCTTAAAATAATGCTCTCTGTGAAGTATGCTCTTAGATCATATTCTGCAATTTCAGCAATTTGCTTTTGTTGACATTAATGGAAATTGTCCTGGTTTTTGACATCATGTGATGTTCTCATTCTGCACCCGGAAGTCCCCAGTGACCAGTGTGGCTACAGTGCATTGATTCATTCATTACTGCATGAAATGCATGTAGGAAGAAACAACTAGTGAATTGCCTTTCCAGCTTTTATTATCCTGTTTGAAAACTTTAAAGAAGTGTTCATTGCAAATATTAAAATTCTAATGTATAGCTTAGAAATCATAAGTGAGAGCAAATACATTCTATCTCATTGTAAAAGGCCAATATCTCCCTAAATGAAGATTTCTGTCACCTCGGTTGAAGATAATGCATGCAACTACAGTACCACAGTCAGAGTAAATATATCCTAATGGAAAATAAGATTATGAAGTACAAAGCTAATGACCTGAAATCATTTCAGGTATGCTGGTCCAAAAACATTCTTTAAACACTGCTTCCTTACACAAGAGAATTTCTCCAAAGTCTGTAGTGTCTATTTCATTTTTAGTACTTATAAAATATTGTTCATTATAACAGAAAGCAATTAGTATACATTAATATTTAATCAAGAAATCTGTTTGACTGTCTTCCTCTTAAAAGGGAGATGCAATAAATTATATGTGTAAAACCCTAAAATAATCCAAATCACACATACTCACACAGACATATTCATGACTTTATATATATCTAATTGTTTCATAGATGTATAAGTAACTTTAGAAAAATGTGTTCAGCGAAAAAAAGGCTAAAGATCGTTTTCTGTATGTCATGCATACATTGTTTTCTATGTTCTTCTACATATCCAGTGAGTGAATTCATGCATTCCCAAATGTTAAATAAGTAAAAGAGAAAGTTGAATCTCTGGCAATAAAACTAACTCCAAATATCAAATTAAGAAACCATGTGGTAAAAACATAATGCCATTAAATATTTAGTAGTAAATTCACCCTTTTTTATTGCATTTATTCCCAAAGCCCTTGTGTATTTGTACTAACTAAAGAAATCTTAACATACACTAAAAACAGGTAGGCCCAATTTTTTTTTCCTGTATTTTGGGGTTTACGGGTTGCTCTTAAAATGTATCTAGTGTCATTTGATGAAGAATCTCACAGCTGATCTGGCTGGCAAGGCAGGTGTCCCCTGCCTCCTTCCACGCTACATGTGCATCCTCCCCGAAACCATGAGCTAGGGTGAAGAGAACAACCACCCTGACTGAGAAGGACCATTAGCTTGGTCAGGGATATAGAAGTAGCTGGGTTCCCATGCTAGAACCTCCAAACAAGTTATCAAGATTCAAATTTAAGAAATTACTAATGTTTAGCTGTTGGGGAGTTGTTGAAGTTGGAAGTTGAACGAATGTGCAAGGCTGTGGCGGGGCTGGGGCACAGCCCACCAGAGAAAGGCCACAGCTGAGGACACCTGGCTCCAACCCCAAATAACAGGCTAGAGATGGTAGCTGCAGGCATCTCACTCCTGTAGTGAAAGTCACCTGGAGACTTTCTCCTAGGAATCTGCTCCTAAATTAACAGAGTCTGTTACTTGGAAAAGTCTTTGAATCACTCCCAAGATCCTGCTGTATTTCCTGCATTTTTCATTCTAACCCCTTCCTTGTTTGAAAGCTAAATAAATACGAGCTGCCCAAAGACATTCCTTTTCTTATTTCCCAGAGTCTGAACTCTTCTAGAGGGTTTTGATCCTCCTGGAGCCCTAAAATCATACCACTTGTCTCATTTATTTAAGCCTTTGCCATACACCCATTTAGGAGATTGGGGATCTTGGCCAGGTCTCCGATATTTACCTGCATATTATCATATGACATATGTATGATATATAGAAAGAATATAAGTACATTCCTAAACTATTAATTTTGTTATATAATTACTTTATTGCTGATAATATAGGCTTAACATTAAAAATAAAGTATTTGATATATTTTGTTCATATAAATTAACATTTTCACTACTTTACCTAACAAAGCTATACTTTTAATTGCTAAACATTCTAAAATTATTTAAAAGAAATTTAACTAATTTTTTTTTGTTATCACCCAGATTTTAGTGCTTGATAACTATTCACATCAGATAGTCTCTATCATTAATATTATATTTAAACTCCGCTATATAGGGTTCATACAATCTATTACTATGTCTCCTTGAGAAAAGACAATCTATTCACAGTATTTCTGTGGATATTTCTACTTCATTAATAGCTCAGTTTAAATAAAGCTGTTGTCTTTACATGGTCATAGTGTACATGTAATCTAGTTTCATGATGTTATTTCAAAATTTGTTTCCTTTAGCGATAGTTTATGGATTTTATTTACCAATGTTGAAATAATTTAGATTTTTAAAATTACTATCCAGAATGGTCTCTCTTTCCGAAACCAGACTTACTATTCTGTTCATTGTTGTTGTTGACCCAGTAATCTTTATATATTTTGAATGCAAGTATTCACGAGTGAAATATACACACTGCTCAGATTCGTGTATCTTCAGCAGTATTTCAGTTGTAGCAGTCTGTATCTTCCTAGAACTCTTCTAGTGTTGGCTTTTGACTTAGTTATTACCTTCTTCCCTTCTTTTCTTTAAAATTTTCTTTTTTGTGTGTGGTCCTTGGGAAAGAATGCAGGAACTCCATACTGATTTACATGCCCCATCTCCCAGTCGTTTTTATTTTGAGGCAGGGTCTCACTCTGTGGCCCAGTTGGCACTAGGACTCGATTCTCCAGTTTTAGAAGTTCTCAGTACTGGGATTAGAATAATGCACAATTAAAACAATGCTCAATTAAATTTTTCCCTTTTTTGATCCATTTTAAGTTCAGTTTAGCACAGGATAAGAGACATGGACCTAGTTTTGATCTTCTGTAAATGAGGAAGTTTCCAGTTTTCCAAGCACCATTTATTACAGAAGCTGTTTTTTCTCCAAGGTATATTTGTGGCATCTTTGAGAAAAATCAGATGATTAGTATTCAGGGGATTGTCTTTTTCTATTCATGTTTGTTTCTGTGCCTGTATCGTTTTTGTTGTCATTTTAAACTATAGCTTCATAATATAGCTTGAAATCTGGTATGACATTGCCTCTAGTTTTATGCTTTTTCCTCTGGATTACTTTGGATGTTCTAAATCATTTCAGCTTCCCTATGAATTTTAAGTGTTTTGTTTCTCCTTCTGTGAAGAATGTTGTTGAAATTTTAATAACAATTGCTTTAAACTTCACATTAATTTTTATTATGGCTATTTTAACAACAACTATTCTGTCTATTAGAGGAAAAGATGTTTTATTTTTTTTATTTTCTAAGGTCCTCCTTAACTTCTTTACTCAAAGTCCTGTGATTTTTAGTATAATAATCCTTCACTGCTTTAGTTAAGTTGATTTCATAGGTGTTTAATATTTTGAGCTACTGTAAATATAATTGCTTTTTTGATTTCTTTCTTGGTGGGTTCATTATTCGTGTACAGAAATGTTACTGATCTATGTGGGTTGCTTTATATCCTGTCACTTTGCTGAATTAGTTTACCCAATGTAAAAGTGTTTTGGTGGAGATTTTTTGGGCCTTGTATGTAAATAATCATGTCACCTGCAAATAGAAATAATTTGACTTTGCCCTTTCCTATCTGTATCTCTTGTTTGATTGCTCTGTCCAACAGTTTAAACAATATGTTAAACAGGTTTGGTGCAAATGGTCAACCTGTCTTTTGTCTGATTTTAGAAAGAATCCTTTCAGTTTCTCCCAACATAATATGCTGTTGGTCATGGCTTTTTCATGTGTAGTTTTCATCAATTTGAGCTAAGGTTCTTCTTCACTTATTGTTTTCAAGTATTTTATCATACAGGGATGTTGGATCTTGTTGAAGGCCTTTTCTCTGTTGAGTGAGATGATTTTGTGATTGTTATCTTTGATTCTATTTAGGTGGTTTATTACATTTATAGATTTACATATGCTAAAGCAACCTTGTCACCTTTGGATGAGAAAAATTTGGTCACAGTGAATGAACTTTTTAATATGTTGTTAAATTTTTTTGCAAGGCTCGTTCTTACTGGAGATTTTTGCACTTATTTTCCTCAAGGATATTATCTTGAAGTTTTATTTTCTTTTTTTTTTTGTTCAGTCATCATCCAGTCTTGTTATGAGGGTGATACTAAACTTAGAGAAAGAGTATAAATAATCTGCTCCTTTGATGAATGTTCTTCAGAGGAGCATTAATGTTCTTCCCAAAGAAACAGGTGATAACTCCCTGAAGTTCTGAGCCTTCCTTGTTCATTAATGATTTTATTACTTCATCAAACTCATTATTTTTCATTGGTCAGTTTAGGTAGCTTCTTCTTGGTCCAATTTTTGATTCATATGTATCCAAGAATTTATGTTTCTTCTTGGTTCTCCAGTTTATTGGAAAATAAATTTTAAAAAACAGTTTCTAATGATCACCTGGATTTCAGGCATTATTGCTGCAATTCTATCTTTTTTCAATTTTATTGACGTGGCTTTTCTCTTTCTTATTTTTGTAATTTTACTAATAGTCACGTTATTCTTTCTAAGGTTCAACTTTTCAATTCATTGATCATTTATATTTTTCAGTGTAAATTTCATAAATTTTTGCTCTGAATTTTATCGTTTCTTTCCTTCTACTGATTCTGAAAATAGATTGCTCTTGTTTTTCTAGGGCACTGAAACACTTCAGTAGGTTGTCTATTTGAGATCACTCCATTTTTCTAATGTAGCCACTCACAGATATAAATTTTCTTATTAGAACTGCTATCTTTGTGTCCCAGAGATTCGGATATGTGCTATTTCCATTATTGTTCCATTCTACACATTTTAAAAATTCTTTTCTGATTTCTTCTGTGACCTATTAATCATCCAAAAATGTTTTAATCTCCACGTGTTTGCTTATTTTCTGCAATTTCTTTACTGGGTAATTTTTAATTTTATTTCATTGTGATATGATAGAATGCAAGAAATTATTTTAATTCTTTTATATTCATTGTGACTTTTTTTACAGTCTTAAATTTGGTCAGTGCTCACACATTGCTAAAAAAATGTTTTTACTGGTGTTTTCAGATGAAATGTTTTAGATATCCATTAATTCTATTTTGTTTTGTAATGTGAATTAACTCTATTGTATCTTTGCTATTTATTATTATTATTATGCCATTATTATTATTATTTGTTTAGGCAACCTATTTGTGTAAATTGTGTGCTTAAATTTCATATGTTTATATTGTTGTCTATACATGTCATATAGTGTCCATGAAGCAGTGTGTGTCAGACTTTGAAGCATATATATCTACAATAATTACATCTTCCTGGTTAATTTCTCCCTTAATCAGTACATAATGACATTTGTCTTTTCTGTCCAGTTTTGGTTTGAAGTCAAATTTGTCAGACATAACTATAGTAGTCCCTGGTTGCTTTTGGCCTCAAACTGTTTGGAGTATCAATTTCCATTCTTTCACTTTAAAAATCTATGTATTTTGTGGAGAAAGCATATCCTTTGCTGGAAATGTATGAATGGGTCTTGTTTTTATATCCAGTCTGCACATCTGTGTCTTTTTATTGGAGACTTAATGTAGTTTCTTTAAATGCTGTTATTGAAAGGTAAGCATTCATTCCTGTCATTATATTTCCCAGTGCTTGATCCATTTCTGTCTCTTCTTCATTGAATCACTCTTTTCCTCGTCCTTGTGGAAGTGGTGCACTTCTGATTTTTACGATTATTTTAAGTACTTCTGGTAGTGCTGGTTTTGGCACTTATCAATTTTTAAACTTTATTTTTATCATGGGAGATCTTTATTTTTCCTTCAACTTTCAAGGCTATCTTGCAGGATCTATTCAGCTGGATTGACATTTATTTTGTTTAAGACTTGAAAAAAAACCACTCCATGCCCTCCAGCGTTAATGTTTTGTTGAGATATTTGCTGTCATTCTGATGAGTTTGAACTTACAAATGATTTGACAGTTCTTTCAAATATCTTTTCATATTCTCTCTTCTTTTGAGTTTCTAGCATTTTTATTACCATATGTCATGCAAAGGATCTGTTCTTATCATGTCTTTGCCACTTTAAATGGTTCTTTTCTTCAGTTATCAATAATTTTCCCCATATTTGGGGAATGTTTTACAATATTTTCAGTGAATACATTTTATGCCATTAGCTTGTAAGGTGGCCATCTCATTGAAGCTGATGTTTAAGGTTGCTTTTTGAGATTTTTAAAAAAGATTTTGTATAATGTTTTAATTGTTCTTGTTTCCTTTTCATTATTACTGTTTTAATATATCCATCTTGACTGCATTGAAAAATCAAGCAGAAGTCCTAGGAATGATGAAGTAAAATGAAAAAATTCAGTTAAAAATTCTAATGTTGGACAGGATCAGTCAAATAAAAGAGGAGAGAAGAAGAGAAGAGAAGAACATTTACTGACCTGCATCATCTTCCCTAATTCATTCAGTTGTTTACAATTTCTTTAAATTCATCAATCATTTCAGTACTTGCCTCTTTCAGAGGCTTTTTTGTGTCTTCTTTAATCTCTTTGATTATTTTAACTGTCATTTTTCAAATACCTGTGTGATTTCTTCTACTTGAGTATCTGTAGAATAAGTCTTGGATGAATTAAGAATTTTTGGAGGCCTCTTGTTACCTTGTTTTTTTTTCAAAATTGTAATGTTACTATATTGAAATTTGGAGGTCTGTTGAGATGGACTCTCTGTTACCATCATAAGGCTCTCTGCAGTAAGAGGCATTTTCCCGGTTCATTGGATGTGGTTGATCATGGAAGGACTCATTATGTGTATTAAAAGAACCAATTTCAGTCCATAGACTTTTACTACATGGAGAAATCAACAGTCAATAATATCAACATGCAAAAAACCAATCATGTATCAATATATAGTCTAAAACTCATTTAAAATATTCTTTACACTTTCAATATCCGAGGAAGGAAAAGGAATAGGAATAATGAAGAATAAGATAGGAAATGTAAAAAAAAAATAAATAAATAAAAACAAAGAAAAGGGACAAAACAGAACAAAACAAATTTGCTTTCAGTGCTATTTTTGTAGCAAAAAAGATGAGGTCAAGGGTGAGGGAAAGGCTTGAGAGTTTCTAATTTGGAACAGAAAGAAAGGGAAAAACTATAAAGGGAAAGTGAGAAGAGATATAATTAGATTGCATCCAATTCAAAAGCTAGCAAAAGTATAAAGTTAGAAAACCAATAAACAACACTTTAGTCAGAGAACCTGTCAAAAATATGACACTAAAAGACAAAGAAAAAAATGAACACATTTACATAGTTGCATATGTCCTATAGATACATCCTAAAACTGAACGAAATAGAATAAGTTTTAATGATAATATTTACATATAAGTAAAAAATGGAGAGGAATGGAAAATTACAAGGTGATCAGCCACTCTGGGGCCATGAAGTGCTACTTGTTTACCTGACCACTCAGGAATCCAGCTTGGGGGAGCTGGTAATCTTGAAATCAAGTTGGACACCTGCATGTGACTCCCCACTACTCACAGGGCTTGTGTTGGGTAGACTTGTTCCTGGGTCCTGCCACACCCTGGCATGGGAAGGACCAATGGAAATCCTAGCAGTGCCAAGCCCCAGGGCAGAGGGGAAGGGCAAGAAGCAGGCTCTATGGGGAGTTATTTTCCCACTCTGGGGAGGTTCACTGTGTCTGTGAACTGTGAGAACACTAAGATAATAAAACAAAAAACTATCAGAAAAAGAAAAGAGAGAGAGAAAGAAAATATGGGAAAAAATAAGAATGTTGAGTGAAAGAAAATAGAAGATTGAAAATAATTAAGGAACTGATGAAAATACAAATTTAGTAAGCCCTATGAGAAAGTGTTTGTATGAGACAATATAATGTGACATGATAGATATGCTAGAAATACAATAACTGGCTCTCAAGCACTTGTTACACACACACACACACACACACACACACTCTTCAGCACTTAGAACAATAAGTACCATAAAAATGATTTTTTTTTTTTTTTGGTACCAGGAATCAAACTCATGAACTCACATTTGCCAAGCAGGCACTTACACCGCTGAGCTAAACCCCTTGGCCCCATAGAAATGATTTTAAAAAGAAAAACAAATTGTCAAATATCCTGCCTTGTATGGCATTTATACAGGACTCTAAATTACAGCAAAGCTCTCTTCTACATCATTGCAAAGAGGAGAGACCAAATAGTGTGTGGAGGAGGCTGAATTTTTCACCTCTGTAGTTTTGGATGTGAACATGGCTTAGTGAGCTCCTGCTTGAATTCAATCCAACCTACTGACTTAAACTCTTTTGTACAGGAGGAGGAGGGTGGGCCAAAAAACCCAAACTGTCCTCTAAACCTATCATTCATTTAGTCTATGGGCAGCTCTGGAGTCTGGGCCAAAGCTTCATAAATGTCCAGACCCTGCGGCAGGTAAGGTGGGTCAGCGTCTGTGCACGGCCTTCTGTCCTCCTGGTGCCTTCCAGCGGGTGGAGGGAAAGGTGGGTTCGCACGGAATGTGTTTGTATTATGGGCCACCAGGACTCAGCCTCCGGTGATTCCTGCCTTGGGTTCATGAGTCTCAGAACCCTCACCGCTGAAGCCATTCAAACCGTCACTGCTCCACCGTGTCCACCCCGCGGGGACTCCGCCAGCTGCCAGCACAGCGCTCACTTTCCCGTGAGACAGGAGGAGGGAGGGGTCCAGCTTGAGCTCACGATGCCGGTTTCACCCTGTCACACGCCGCTTTTCTGAATCTACCTTAACTGCAGCTGTGGCTTGTCACTTCCTACCCGTACTGAGCTGCTAGCATGAGGATTGTGAGAAACGAAGGGCTCTTTGTAAAACTAAAGAAGAAGAATAACTCAACAGGCCCTCCAGCACCTCTTCAGCCTTTGCTGATCATTCCCCCCAGTCTAGGCAGGGTCTTCTGTAACAGCGTTTCAGTCTGACCATGTCTAGACTTGAAGAGGAAAGGAGGGAATGATCACTCCCGTCTGCATTTACTTGGCTGCAATCAGACGTTCTTTCTGCTCGGGCCATACCTCTGTCCAGTAGCAGAGCCGGTGTTCACCAAAGAATGCTTAGCTTTTCCTCTAAGCACTTCACAGCAGGAAAAGACACCCTTCTTTCAGTGCCACACTAGACTGATTGGATTAATTTGCTTATCTTCCTAATTACCACTGTTTCATGGTTTTGCCTATATCCTAGCTCTGTCAGGAGGGAGACCCCTAGTTTCCTGTGCACCCCCAAGTAGGCACAAAATCATATGTCTGGTGCTTTGAATGAATATTCTGACAGACTTGTGAGTGTAGGCTGCCTCTAACTCCCCTCCTCAGTTTTTTACTACTGTCCTTTAAAAATAAAGTTCCCGTCTCTTCAATACAAAGTATCATGTACAGATATAAATATTATCCAGTTAAGGGAATGATACATCCATTCAGCTAATTATTTCATGGTCTGTTCTTCAGGTTAGTAAAACCTATTCCTTTAATTTTCTCCTTCCTAACTTTGCTACATTCTCAACGTCTATTACTTAATGACTCTAATATGTTAATAAATATTTTTTCATGTATATAGAGTAACACTGGCATTTGAATAAAAGAAAACAAATTTTATGGATATAAATGTGCTGCAAATTGTTTTTTTAATCTGAGCTTTAAATTATATTATTTGAGAATAATATCACAAGGGAGAATAAATTCCTAAAGTTACATTTAGCTCATAGAATAAATCAATCTGCAATACGTGCTTGAAGGCTTTTGCTGTGATGTAAGATACGAACAATGTCATAGAGCTCTCAATTCGATTTATGTATTCTTGTGTAATTACAAGGAAGATTAAATGAGATTGGGGAATAAACAGCATCTTTAAAGAGGTATAGTTAACTTCACTGAAAGGGGCATAGTTACTCAGTTAACTCTGTTACTTTCATGTAGACATCCTTTTGTTTATAAACAAATAACCATCTTCTTTAATATACTTCTGCAAATATTTGACTTGGAAGAACATAAGAGATGAGAAAACAATGCCAATGAAGTAATCTTGTGTGCTGTGCTACATATTATACTTTCATTTTAATCCTGTAATCAAATAAAGCAAATAGTACTCACAATTAAAAATTTGGTTTCCACAAGCCTTATTTTCAGTAGTGTTTGACCCCTTTGTTAGAACTCAGGATCCCTATGCCTATATTCACAAATAAAACAAAATTGGGTCATTTGTGATCTTGAGTTTGTTTGCAAAATGTAAAATCCTTCATTGAAAGTGTTAATTGGACGACTTACTGTGATCATGCTGAGAGTCATGGGAAACTGAGTGAATGAAGCTGATTATCCTTTCTGCACTGTAGAATTTTTTAACAATCCATTCTTGAGTGCTTTAATATTTGTTGATTTTCTTTCTCAACTAAAAAGTTATTCGTTTAACATTTGCTTCCAGGATATTGTTCTAATTAAAAAAGAATATTGTCTTCTCTCTTGCAGCTGTGTTTCAACAATCCTTCAGACTTCTGAGCTGCAGTGATTGCTAATAAGGTGCAAGTGTTGCTTCCCAATTCTATATCTCATGTTTGCATTTGCTCCTGCAGCCTAAGAAACCCACTACAGTACCAGCTGCAAAAGCAAGTGCTTACATGAGATATGATTGGGAACAGACAAATTTCTTTGCACTGATATAACTTACAGTGTAACAGTTTTGTGAAAACCTGATGCTTTCTTTCAAAGAACTCCAGAGATATAAGACATTGATAGATAATCACAAACGTTTGGAAGCAAGGCGAGTGAAAAAACGTGTTTCTTTATTGTCACAGCTTTCAAAGAGGCAACAAATAGCAGTCAAAAAAATTCAATGCAAAAAAATATGTAGTAGATGTCTCTGAGAGTAAATTCTTCTGAGTGCTATGTTTGGCTTTCCAACAGCACCTCGTCAAAGATTCTAGAATTCTACCGCTTGCATTGCGGATCTCCTGTTCAGGCTCATAGATCAGCCATGCTTTACTTTTCAGCACCTTCCTAAGAATTTTGTCAGAGAAAATATTAGGTTTGAAGCAGGAGGCCAGGGCACGGGTAAGACTAGCTGAGAAAGTAGGTGGAACTTGTTAATTACCAAATCCCAGGACAAAGGAGCAGAACAATTCCCAATGCCCTACTCCTGGACTTCTGGCAGACCTTGTTCCCCACAAGCTGCCTGAGACCAGAAATCATAGGAGACGGAAAGAACTGCGTGCAGATGAGCTCTTGCTTAATAGTATCCCTGTCTTCCTGTAGAGTACACCTATTTTTCCCCCTACTTTTACTTAGTCCAAAACTTGCTCTGCAGAGTCTGTTTTTTGTTTTTTGTTTTTTTTAATATCTTACCTTTTATAAATGTAAAATTGTTTGCATTTGTCAACCAATTTTTTTCTCAGGACAGACAGAACCTAGAATCAATCTATAGACTCTAACACTTGAAAACCCAGTAACGCATTTATATCTATGTCTTATTTCAGATACGTGCTTTACATTCTTTAAAATACATATATGTGAGCCAGTCTTGGTGAAGCATGGCTGCAGTCCCAATGAAGGAGGAGTCCAGGTTCAAGGGCAACCAACTGAGCAAATTAGTGAGATCAACTGTCTCAGTCTGAGCTTCTTACGTGCATCTGAGGGTAGCGGTGGCTCCACCGGTGTGACTGCTCACACCTGAGTTGCGCTGTGTGGTTTCTGCACACATCTCCACTATTGCAATACAACATGTGTGTCAGCACTCTTGTGGCAGAGACACTGCTAGGTGCCATCACAAGGTTGACAAGTGAGACGGTCTGGAGTATAGACAGCTTTTGTATGCTGGTTCTGGTTCTCCTAGACATAATTTTCTAGCTGCAAGGTGTTGTGGAAATTTCGCAGTGTAATTATATTAAACTTTATTTTTAATACAGTGAATAAATCTTTACAAAACTTTTTTGCAAAAATTTATTCAATTAGGTCATCTCCTCATTTAGTTCACTTGAATATTGTATTTTAAGTAACAACAGATTACTGTAATTTTGAAAATAGATAATTGTAAAATGTTATCTACAATGTTCTCTACACATCATTTGAATTTTCTGCTTAAATAGGTTAACATACTCAGATGTATGGGACGGTGGCAAATTGAAGGACCACCCAGAGTGGCAGGAACTCTAGCTATAGCATTGGATAGTTGAGTGACACTAAGTAGACTATTCTATTGTCCTCAAATAAATAAAATACCAGAAATATAATCACTAAGTTCATTGACTGGGGGCATCTTTTCCTAAGGTGACAGAAAAGATACCAACCCAGCACAACCAAGTGTGAAGGGTGTGCACAGACTCGGTGAGCCAGCACTCAGGGAGGCTCAGCAGTGGTGTTTAAGTCAGACAAGCATTGTGAAGATGACATATTTTTGCTTTTGCAAGTTAAAGTAAAAAGAGTAGTTGGAATTATACTTCAAAAGAAAAATATCAAGGCACCACAGAATTACAAAATTGCCTAATATAAATAACCCCTTAGAACATTAGAACTTGAGATTTTGTATTTATCCACCATTAGAAATAAAGCCTATCATTTTATGCAACACAAGTACAACTGCATGATCTCAGGGCAAAAAAGAGCTAAGCACCAATGTGAAAACTAAAAGTAGAAACATTCCCTGAATTATAAATTTTGGTAAATAAGTAAATTTAACTTTTTAAGTAAAAAAGCAGTGTACAATACAATAGATTTGTTAATCTACTTCACCGTAGTAAACCATTTTACTGTATGTATATATATATATATATATATATATATATATATATATATAATGATACCTTGTTGCCAACATCAAATATGCACAATACAATTTATTTTTCAAAAGAAAGCTAATGCTAAATGATCATAAGATCTTCCTAGGAGTAACATTTGTGAAGAGAATTTATGACCCCAAAATAAGACACAAGCATAAATAGATTGTTGTACTATTTTTATAATACATTTTCACAAAATGAAAGGGTAAATAAGCTGAGGCAATAATAAACTTCAGTGAGAATGACAGAGTAGCTAGTGATTCATTATCTAAATTATGTGACATAAATTATCCATCACTGTAATTTATCACCTCTATATATCAAATCTACTATTTAGTCTTATCATAATGATTCCCAGAGTTGTTTCAAGCATGTTAAGCTTAAGGTCAACACACAAGAACATGTGAGTTTATAAAAGTGTCACTACATTTAGATAATAATTATCTTTTACAGTTTTTAAATTTTATTTATTTTAAATTTTATTTTCATGTATGGTCAAAAAATAACTGGTTTTAAAGATCAGTATGTATTTATGTAGCTTCTATTTCTGTTTTATTGCTCTTAGTAGTACTAATAGTAAAAATAATATACTTTTTCAGGTCATGAAATAAGAATACATGAGAAAAGTGAATATAGGAATATTATTGTAACATTATATTTTAAATAGATAAACAATGGATTTTATTATTACATAAATGTGAAAAGTTGTTCTTCAAAGTAAATAATTCAGTATTTAACACACCTGTGTATTACAGAGAGGATATTTTGAACATACTTGCATATATCTGAGTTAAAGTTTTACAGAAAAAAAAAGTTGGTGTGAGAACCTTGAAGATGATATTCATAGAATTATTACAATTATCGAGCTGTCCTCAAATGATGATCACCATGTGAGGTCACAATTTGCACTTCTTGATTGTACAGATTTTAATTTCCATTTGTCACATTGGAAACCCTTATCCCCCACTGCTTTCCAGAGTAAGTGATTGATTTTCTTCCCCCAAACTTTCAAATTTTAATTCTCTGTGCCAAAAGATTTACTAAGATCAGTGTTAAAATTGAGAATAATCAGTGGTGCCTGAAACTGTTGGCATTTTTTCTTCCATTTTTCTTTGTCTTAAATAAGTTGATCTACGGCAGATGACTATGTCCCATTGTGATCAGATGCCCTCTTTTCCATGACCTGTTCCTCTGAAAATAATTTGTGCCTGTAGAGTTAATTTATCTTTTAAAACACAAACAATGAATTGAAGTCATTTTGACCAAAGGACTTCAAAGTGAATTGACCTCATAGAAAAGTGCTAATAATAAACAAAAAGACCATATGAGATATGGAACACAGATACATCTGAGGAAGGGTAACAGCAAGAGCACAAATTTGATGTCATGTTGGGCAATTCCCTGGGACTCTTAAAAAAACAAACTAAAAAGGGCTGGGGGAACAGCTAGGTGACAGAGGACTTGCCTAGCATGTGCTCTAGGTTGAATGCCCAGTATCAAAATAACAATAATAATCATAATAACCATCAGAAATGGAATAATGAAGAGGTATTAGATTTCTTAATTTAGTTTAATTTTATTTTATTGTATTTGGTACTGGAGATCGAACTCAGGACCTCACGTTTGCCAGGCAGGTACTTATGCCACTGAGCTAAATCCCTAGCCCAAGGGATTAGCTTTCTGTCTGTTCAATCACTGAAATATTTTTGCCTTGCTTCAAATTTTCCTCCGGTTGTTACCTCTTTTTCTTCTATAGTGTATATATTATTTTCTTTAATAAAATTATTTTAGCTTTAAACAGCATGTGAAAGATTCCTAATTATACCCAAATTTAAAATGTTGTCCTGTTTTATAAGTCTATTCAATTAGTTGACAGTTTCTGTCGCTAAAATGGAATAGAGCCTGTCAAAAGCCTGTTGATCCCAAAAAGTTTAGAGTAGTTATACAAGTTTTCCCTTTGTTCTCAGACTAAACCATAGATGACACTAAATGTATTGCTGCCCAAACAAATGTCATCATTGGAACAATATACAAATTAGTTAATGTTAATGGGTGATAAACTCACTAACATATTTCAATAAGAAAAGTCTATTCTTATATTTCTTTCAGATACTAACTTAATTCAATTCCAGTTTTATCTGATTTAAAGGTAGAAAATAATCATATATAGTTACAATTACACCAATTTTATACCAATTAGAAATTTCATATGAAGAAGACAGTGACTCAAAATGTGAATCATGTTCTCAATAGTATCCCAGCACTTAAAAGTAAACATAAATAAAATTGTACAATTTTATGTTTTCATCTTCTTTCAAAAATAAATGAAAATTTTAAATAGTAAACAATTTCAGATAAAAAAGAGATCATATCTCTAAAATTTTACAATGGTGGAATAAAGCATAGAAATTATGCTATTGATGTACAAATCACATTTACTTATTTTTAAAAATAATTTGTCATTTTGATTATCTAACAATAGAAAATAATTTCATAACATCATTTTCTTTTTTGCAGTCAAAGTTCTTAGCTTTCACTTCATTCCCACTGTATTAGTCTCATAGAATGGTCCCATGTAACTTTAGCCTTAACTCCAAGTTCTTGGTGAATTCCCTAGGGCAGAGGTGTTTTGGAAGGATTTTCTAAGTTGTACAGCTCTTACAACAATCAGTAAACATCAAATGACAGGAAAATTTCTAGTATAGTAGTAACTTGTACAGTTGATAGCTGATAAAGTGTAAACTTTGATGAAATGCTGTATTTGAAAGACAAAAATCATTTTCTCAAATCTAAATTCATTGTATTCTATATCCTTAAATGCATTTCAATCTTGTTTATGAAGAAACAGCTTAGTTGTGTTTATTGTCAGCTTCTAATGTGAAGGAATTTTTTATGTGGGTTATTGAACCTATTGAAACATAAATGAGATATTTTAAATAATATATGGTTTATGCATACACTACACAGTTTATCAGTTTAGCTGAAAAACATGAAATCAAAAGTGTTATCCAATTAAATGGAAGCAAGTTTTAAAAATTATGCTAAGCAGAGAAGCGAAATTAAAGGAGGACCTTTAAAGCAATTTCATTATAGCTATAAATCTCTAACTTTGTACAGAGAAAATTATATTCTAAGATTATATATACCAAATCACTAGGGATTCAGTTGACAGGTTAAATTTAAAGCATGAACTAACCTGTTATATGGTAGTCTAGAAATTGTAGCTGTAAAAAATATTCATTAATGACTCCCAAGATTGTATTGCGCAGCATATGCATAACAAATACTTTTATATTTTACTTAATAAAAATGATTGCAATGATAAATTTAATTTTATATTTTCTGACAAAAGCAAAAAGATGAGATTTCACTGTTTTCAAATGAAAAGATGAAAACAATAAAGAATTTATGCAAAACTCAATAGAAATAAATTCTAGGTAGAGAGTATTGTTTTTAGTTAATAAAATTTTGACATTTTCTTGGGAAAATTCAAATGTATACATGTTTCATAAAAATTATATTTCTAATTTTCGTGATTTAGCTAAAAATACATTCGTTTTTATTTTTTCCTTAAACATGGAATATTTCAAGGAAAGGGAATATTGTATTGTTAACAGGATTAGCAATTTTGAAAAATAATAAAAATAAAAATTAAAATGTTTAAATAAACCACAGCTGAAAGATTCAGCACCAACAGTTTTTGGTTGTTTTTATCATAGTATAACATAATGACAGCAATCTTGTCAAATAGATATATTTCACCTCTTTTCTTTCTGTATATTGATCTTAAATGCACAACTTTTGAATATAGTTATTAGTTAAAGTTTGTGCTAATGGCAAACATTTTTTGTGCCAATACAATCTCTGTGATTAAACAAAATATTCTTTTCATCCCTTTTATTTTTTAGCTTCAGTCCCTGGCAAGGAGTTCTAGTAAAATATCTATGGTATGCACGAGGCATCAGTACTCATTCGTTTGTATAGTTTTACTTCAAGAATGATGTTCATTAGTCTGCTTGTGATATCACTATTTATTAAACTTGACATATAGGTGTTTTCTATTGCAGTGGTATTTTCTGTTTCTCTTATTTTGTTAACATCATTCCTAAATGATAAAATATGTGAGTTCTTTCTTGTTCCGTCTTCTGAAATAATTTGAATACATCATCTCTTCCCATAAAAAGCATATTCATCATTCTTACATGATGTTATAGTTCTGTATTGTTTTGCTATACCTTATTTATTAAATTTAGATAATTTCACTTTTATAAAACTTCTTTGCATTTAAAATAAATTCATATCACATTAGTGATTCATAATGTTAATCGTGCTATTTTACATTTCTAATATTCTGTAAAAAATGTCCCTCGCCTTAGTTATTCAGCTATACCGGGAAAGACCTTTACTGATTTGCATTAATAAGCAGCATCCCTCTCTTTTCACTCATAGCTTCTACTTCTAAATTTAACATGTTAGGATCAATAACCACCTATATTAAACCCCTGTCATTTTCATTAATTTACCATCTTGTTTGTTATACAACTTTTTGAGTTTTATAAATTAAGGTACAGTGTTTTTTCCTTTCTAACACACTAATTTACACATATAAATTTCCTTTTAAATGCTACTTTTGCTGCATCTGTGAGAGATTACAAAGACATGTCAGTGCATTAACTTGACAAGGTTTTTATATGAAGTTTTTTCCTCATATTTTTAAATTCTAAAATGCAATGCTAAGTTTTACATTTTCATTACTAAGTTATAAAAATTCCAATTAAGAAATTTTGAGGGTCAAATACACGGTTAGTGTTTGTAAATATTCCATCTATGGCTAAAAATATAATTTTTCTAGTTGGGTGAAAACTTTATATAAGTTATTTTTAGGTAAATTTGATAATTGTATTATGCAAATATATCATATGTTTATCAGTTCAATTTAACAAGTATAGAAATAATTTATTAAAATCCTGAAATCTGAACATGAAGCTTTCAATTTCCAATTAACAATGTTTAAATATTTGTTTTGAAATTTCAATACTTTGGAAGGATATACACATTCAAAATACTTTTGACTTTCTGCAATTTTGAAATAACAAGGGATATAAGATATCTTACTTTGTACAAGTTTACACATATACACACATTAACTGCTGTACAGCTATATATATATGTATATATTTATTTATATAAATTGCATATATTTATATATATAAATTTATATATATATATTTATACACATAAATTGCAAAATATAAGATTATTTATATCATGTCATATATGTATGCTTGTACATGTGTACTCAATACTCTAAATTAGATATATATATATAAATATATTTCCATTTTCTCTATATTCAATATTTTGTTAATCTTCCCTACTATATCTTAGTATATTGCAATACACAGTTACATATTATCATTATATATTTATATATAATATACATTGCTATACATCTAAATATTTAAACATATATTGTTTTATATATGTATATATACACATATATACAAATGTGTATATACATACACAGCATATATACATATACTGGTAATTTGTAGTATCTGAGCTTCAACTTTGAGTTAGAGATGCCTTTCCTCTATTTCCATTTTCTGCTTGCTAATTCATTTTTATTATTTTCTCTATTACTTTGATAATTAAACTGTCTATATTTACATTGTAGCAATTATATTTACATTGTACAAGTGTTTTTAAGGTTGAAAAATTCTTATTCATATTCTATTAGCCTCTTTTCAAATGCTATAGAGATAAAATATTCTAACCAACTCAAATTCATGTTTTTATATCTAGTCACCACTCATTCGAATCATTACTATTTTTCACACTTTATAACTGCTCATATTTTCTCTATACTTAGCAAAAAAATTGTACAATTTTACTTTCAGCATTTTATTCTATCAAGTGTTGCAATTTTCCTTTTCCATAGGTGAATAACAAAATATTTTTTTGTACAAAAAATTTATCCTCATTTTCATGTTGGTTTAATGGAGTGGGGAAATTGAAGCGACACCCATTAATACTGATCACTTCAATGATATAATTTTATTGTTGTTTATCTATTTTAGAGTTTAAATTGCTAATAATTTTTCATCTATTAAAATTTGTTTTTTTCTGTATTTGCTGTTGATATGGTTTACTAAATGCAAAAATGCATGTTATTATTTAGTTGTTTTTACTTAGTCATTATTGTCATTTTTGTCCTTCAGATATTTTGTTCTTGCTGCACTGAGGAGCTTACCATCATAAGACAGTATTTTAATAATTTTTTTGACTTTCAGATTATGCAACTCATATTTTCTTTTCAACCCAAATACTTCCATTCAGACGCAGTATAAAGTCTTCAATAAATTAGGGAGAAAATAATTTTATTTTGTCTTTCATTTTGTTTTGTCACTTGTCTAGATCAACAGGAAGATACTTTTTGGTACAGTCTTTATTGGTGGTGCAATCTTTCAAGTGGTATGGTTTCTTACATTTCCTGCTTCAATTTTGGTTCAGAATCAAAGTCTCAAAACATGGTGTGCATGTGAAAACCCAAATCCTTCCATAACATGGCTTGATAATTATGGTACTTGGCAGTTTCATCCTGCAGTTTCCACTCCTGTCATGCTTCATATTTGATTCTCATTTCTGTCATTCTAATATTTTTTGAATTATTATTGATCTACATTCATTATATTCTATTATTTTTATATTTATTTCAGCTAATTATTTAGCTGAAAGAGATGCAGATTTCCTTGTTCTGTCATTTTCCACAATCAGAAATGAACATTTTGATGATTGAAACTTTTTTTTATGATAAGCATAATGCAAACCAGTTTATCTCACCATACAGGGTACCTGTTCATAACATTACTTACATTATTTTAAAGAAAAGCGTGTGAATACATGTCACAAAATGATTTTTACTAAAGTTTGCTGCGTTATCAAGGAACTCATGTACTTTATAATTGTGTACCATGAAACATATATACATATATGAACAATGAAAAACTCACAATAATGTTAATGAATAGGCATTTATATTTTACTAAAAATAGTAATTGTCATTAGAAATTGTATACATTTTCAGCAGTCATAGATCTTTTTCCCAGAATCAAAGGACATTCTTGCTTGTTCTGATAGGAGTTATAAAAGTCTTTGTGACCTAGTCTGTCTGGTGTCAAGATGCCTCATTTAATTCATGTTTCCAAACTCATTGATTGCATCCCTGCTCCATTTCTTCATTATACTGGCTTTTCAATGTAATCAAAATTCTCATTGTATTTAATAGTAAATTTTGCTACATATAAAGGCAAGCACGTTTCATTCTACAACCTAAAAGAATTGCATGCTACTGTTCAAATGTTAATAACATTAATATTTCATGAGAAACCCAGGGGTATTTTTTAATTAATGGCTGTATTGGACAGATGGAGAGATATAGGTAAAAAAAAAAAAATAAGTTAGCCAAAGGCACTCAGGTAACAAGTTGTGTGAAGAGCTTGCAAATGCTGAAACGCTGAGTGGCAGGGAGAGTACACGCAAACCCAGGTGACATTGCTCCAGCATGGCAGGCTGTATAATTGAACGGGCTGCTTTTAGAAATGATTTTGCAAGTTACATTATATTATCATCAAGTTAGAACACAGAGAAAGCTGTAAAAATAATGCTCTTCTCACTTCTAAAAACTACACTTAATAAAAATATATAGAATTATGGCAAAAATTGCCAGTACTTATTTAAGACAAAAGACTTAAATATGTTATACTTTTGAAAAACATTTAGATAAAATGTTATTTCTTCAATTATTTTCTTAGTTCATTAAGAGTAATACAAACAATTTTAGCAAACAAAAGCAGAAAATAAGAGTTCAAGAGGAATGTACAGTTATATCAATATGTTGAATAATATGTCTGAAGAATAGGAAAGGGAGTCAGATGTGGTGGTGCGTGCCTGAAATCCCACAACAGGAGGTTGAGGCAGGTGAATTGTTAAAAGTTTGAAACCAGCCTGGGCTACAAAGTGAGCTCAAGTCCACCTGAACTGCATAGTGAAAACTATCTCAAAAAGACACACACACACACACACACACACACAGACACAAATTGAAAAAATGAGGCATTAGTCAGACTGATATCAAATACTAAGTGTGCAAAATGAGACTATATATGTGTGTGCCACTGTGTGTGTAAATAATTGGGTTTGGGAAGCATAATGGAAAACAACAAAAGCAGAAGAATAATTCAACAAGTTTAAAAAGGAAATAATTTAAAATAATTAAAGAATATATTACAATAGCTTATGTCATCAACAAATATCTATTTCAGATATACCAGCAGGTTAAAACCAAAGGAAAAATTCTTAAAATATAATAATTTTTAAAAAATGTTAGTTAATATTTATTATCAAGAACTTTCTCAGCATAGAAAACAAAAAAGTAAATATATTAACAGAACCATTCCAAAGTGATTGCTGTACTGAACTACATAAACATTAAAAACTGATATTTGAAAAATATTGTATAAAAGTATCAGGCACATGACTAGCTTGGAAGATACGTCAATACACTTTCCAGTGAGTAACTGACATTATGTTTAACAATCTTCTCAAATCAATACAAAAATATCAAACTTTTAAGTATAAGTATCGCAATAAGTACAGGTAACTATCAATACAAAAATAAGCAAATTATAATTACTCAAAGATTTACTCTCAGAATTATGACATAATTTCTAAAGTAGAAATTGTCATAATTACGGTAATTCTTATCTCAGTGCCAATGTGGTAAGACAGGCTCTTCCAGGCATTGCTTGTGGGAAGATAACTTGAATCCGGTATTTATGAAGATCGTTTTGGTCATATGCAGGAAAGTCTTCAAATGCTTTCTAAGTAAATATCTGTTATCTAATGGCTAAATCTGACTTATTACATCACATTTTGTGTGTGTGTATGTGTGTGACTAAGACACTTTACATTTTTCAAGAAAAATATGTCAGCAATCTTACTATACCCTTGACCTCCTTGAAAGGAATAAATAAATTTAAATTCTCAGAATGCATCCAAAATGGCAATATATTTAGATGAATATACATGTTTGTGCTTATATCACACATATACAGACACACACACAGAGTAAATATCAACATGCAATAGACTAGGATATAATTTAATTATAATTTATTTAATGAAGAAGATAGTTTTATGCAACTTACATGTTAAAATTTCAGAGTACTTAATAACAGGAAAAGTATGACATATCAATCCATAAGGTGAATGGGGTACTATCTTACAGTAACAGGAAAAGTGCTATGTATAGTTAATATATTTGCAGATGATAAAATGTATTTTGTGTTTCTCACAATGTGAAGAAAGGATGGAATAAAACCAGAAAGAACCTTGTTTAGAGGTGTAAGGACTTTGGGGACCTTCCTTCCATTTGAGCGAAAGGAGTAAGGCTGGCAAAAGTGATGGGTCATGGAAATGCTGCTGGTTGGGGAGTGTCTCTCCATTGAGAAGGATCTCAGGATGTCATGCTTCCTTCTGTCAAATCAGGGGACAAAAAGACAGGAAATAGATTTAACAAGCTGTTGGAAGTGAAAGAACTCAGCACAGCTTGCACCAAAGACCACAGGGTCCTTAACTCCTAGCTCCATGCACAACTCAGTAGAGACATGGTGCAGCAGGTCAGAGGGGCTCTGCTCCCGCAGAGGGTATCTGACAGTCGGGTCCTAGGGAAGATTACCCATCAATGGTATGTAACTGGCAGGTGGAAAATTGAGAACTTCCTTCCTGTCTAGTGGAGACAAATAGTGCCAGGATAATAGTTTTATTTTAATGATACAAGTGTTTATTTTGGTAAGCTATCTTTTTTCCCTGTTATATATTCTTTTTACTATGTTATATATTTTTCACTGCTACCTAAAGTGTGAACATAATGATCTGCTTGCATGACAAGAAAATGCCAATGTTTAACAGTCAACAATGGTATTTTCTTATATGTGTCCCTGGATTTTAATATAATTACATGAAATTGTTATTAAGCATGTAGGTATGTATATACAAAACAGTCATGTAGATTTTTATTACTGTAATAATTATATGAATTAATCAAGAATCAAATCAATTTGAAATAAGGTAACCTGATATTATGTCATAAAAAGAAATTCAGGAAGTAACATTTAATATGTCCACCATTATTTCTTAGACAAATACTTATTTGGTAGAAATTATGTATTTAAGGAAAGAACCTAGATTGACAACAAAAAAACAAAATGTTTTCCACTTAAGAAATGATGCATGTAATATACTATTTTTAAACTTTTGAGATCATATTTCTCTTCATTAATGGTGTCTATCCAACAAATATTTACTACAACTCTGTCATGTACACATCTATGTGAGTTTTTAATTGCTATGCTTAATTTAGTAACTTATCTGCTTTATTTTTGAAAATGAGACAAGCACAAGCCCTCCAAATGGTTTAAATTTTTTAATTTAAAATATTTTAAAAATATTTTAAATTAAAAAATAAAATTGTTGGTCTCTTCCTTCACTTTTTTCTTTTAAATGAGCACCTTTGAATTCTTTACCACCTATAGAGGCTTTTATAGTAGTTAAATCTTAGCTTGGATTTCATATTAATCAATCTGTGAAACATTCCCTATGAAAATGCGAAGAGCATCCTATAAATCAGTGCTGAATTTCCCCCTCCAATCCTGAACTAATTGTAAGCTGTTTATTATTTCTAAATTGCCAAATCTCTCTTTGCCTTAGCTGATCGCTCAATGTTTTGTGACTGATGAGTTAGTTCAGTTCAGTTCAGCCTATTACTAGGATCTAATCCATAGAGAAATAATTTGATCTAACTAAATGTAGCTCTAAATTGGCACCATGGTGCAATACCAGCTACGTGAGAAGCAGGAGCGTGGAGATCCCAAGGTAAAAGCCAAAATGCCTCAAAATAAAACTAAAGATGGAGAAGAAGGCAAGGAAAGGGAGGAAAGGAGAGGAAAGGATAGGAGAGGAGATGGAGAAAAGAGAAGGTTGCAAGTCAGTGGTGCCTAGTACATGTGAGAGTCTGGATTCAAACCCCCATAGTTCTCATATTGTGATTAATCAATCAGTTAATCAGGCAATCGATAGGTGTTTTCTGTAAGGACATGGATTTTTCAAATGACACTTGTACTAAATTTGCCAGGGTGTTTGATATCCCAAACAACCGTTTGCTTATTTTTGCAGGAAAATCCTAAGACATTCACTACCTGTATTTTGAGAGGGATCCCTCTTTTGCAGAGATAACAGTAGCAACAGTTTCCAGTTTGGTAACTTTTAGCTGTACCTCTGTTCTTTAACAATAGTGAAGATAGCATCAAAAGTACAGAAAGCTTAGTAAGCAACCACAGCTTCCAGTCTCTGCTCCCAACAGTAGCCTTTTGTGCTCTGTCATAATTTTTTTTGAGCTGTCAGAAAGCTGATGGCAAGAATTTTAAGAAGGCACTTTTTAGTTGCATTGGGGTCATTTTCCAAAATTTATGAGAACACATCTAGAATAACTGTGTCTATTTAACATTTCTACCGACGACCACAAGTACCACTAAAAGACCATATAGACCACACCAGGAGCGATTTAAGCACATTATTACTGAATAATACAAATATAATATTAAAAATAAAAATATAAGATTAGATACTACAATGTTAGGGGTTATATCATTTAAATATTTGTCTTCTCACATAAATCAGCTATCCCACCCACTTTTTCTTTTTAATTTGAGACCGAGTCTTGGTAAGTTACTGCATGCCCAGGCTGGATTTGAATTTACAGTCTTTTTGCCACCAAAACACACAGTACTAGGATTACAGGAATGCAAAACCATGCCCAGCTTACTATCCCAGAGCACACAAAACTTTCCACCAGAATGAGCAAAAATGCTGTTGTGTCACTTACATTCATAATGAATCTACAATTTCAATTTTTTAATAAACTGCTGCATTCTATTTTTGAAGACAAAGTTTCTATCTGTAATTTAGTATTGGGTGCTTTTAGAAGTGATGCTTAAATAATTTAAGCCAAGTGAATTAGGCTACACTCCAACAAAAATCAATCAATGTTTATTCCATGAAGTAGCTACTGCTGTAAGGCACTTGAGTCTTTGGCTTGAAACTCAAAATAATAGATCATCATTTTCCAAGCTTTATGAATTATTCCTGATATGCCACAGAAAGGTCATTGGAATATGGTTTAGTGGTTATGCTAGTGAGTCAGAAGTCTTGAGTTATGTTCTCCACTATGTTAACAATTTTTTAACTGGAAAAATCAATCAGATAATCCCAAAAGATGATTAGCTTTGTATATTAACTTGGGGTTACTACACCAAGACCTTTAGTTTAAGGGGATCTTTTCAGGTTCATTTTAATGTTCTACATTTTATGGCACCATGCTTTGGAGAGTGAATGCAAGAGTATGTGGGAAAAATTCAACAAAACTTACAGATGGGAAACATCTATTGTTTTCTGACTGGGCAGCAGAACCAGTTCTGTTCTGTCACCAGAACAGTGTCTGTTCAGTTCTGTCACCAGATCTTGGTGCAATCTGTCACCAGATGAGCCTTAGTGTGTTCTTTCTTGCTGCCTCTCTCAGGGAGTCAAGTACCAAAATGTCCTTGCTCCTTGGAACTTAATCCCCGTTCTTTTTGCCTTTTCATTCCTGGTTTTCTTTTTGAGACTACTGAAAATGTACTCCCTTTTAGCAAAACCTAAACATCACATATTTTATTTACCATTAGTTGATTTAGGTCAGGAAACATCTCATATCTTCTTTGTCATGTCCTTTTCAATATATGTCAATGTTTTCCATTTAGTAATTTGAAATAAATTTCTACTCTATACTTGCTCTCACATTTCAGCTTAACTTAGTAAATCTGTCCTATAAATCTAATCTTCAATAATTTTCTTTAATAGTGCTTTTTCATTGTCAAACTCACTGCAGTGTTTCTTGAGCTTATATAGTTTAGGTCTAATTTTTAACCAGCTTTCTCTACTTGGGGGTGCCTTTTTCATCTATTTTACTTTCATTAAGCTAGCCAAAATTCCACTTCTATTTATAATTTCTAGATGATTCTTATGTCTTTGTAAATGCCTTTTAAAACTACTATATTAATACAATTACTCTTTCTTATGCATTCTGTTTCTGATCATGAAAACAGAACAAATATTAGCAATAGAAAAAAATCATTCCGAATACATCAATGGAGTTACAAAAGAATTAATATTGGGAAATTGTATTGCCAATAAAGAATAAAGAATTAATGACCAGGGATATAGCTCAGCAGCATAGTGCCTGCCTTGTAAGTGAGAGGTCATAAGTTTGATTCCTGATACTACTACTACTACTAATAATAATAATAATAGAATTTAGGAGCTTGCAACTTTAAATGAGTCAAAACTTAAAAATTTGGTTAAATATAAACATTATAACCCAAGGACAAAGTAAATAGAAAGATGTAACAATAATCTAAAGTTAAAAAAAAAAGAAAATTGATGTAGATTTCAAACTCTAGCATGGAGTACTGATAGCATCAAGTTGAAAAGATGAGAAAGAAGCAATAAATTAGTGTTGACATAAATTAGATATTTCTCAGAAATTAAGTAACTAGCAGCTTGCAGGAAGATAAGGTAGATATATTTACTTACCTTTAATAATTGAACACTTATTGATAGCTACTATTTTATCATGTCTCTATCTTCAAAGAATCTCTAGAAAGAAACTTTGCAGTATAGATTGTGATTGATGCTAATTAAATATATTAATTCAGTATATACAATGCATTGAAGAGTTGATTGATCTAGTATCCAGTTGTTGCTTTTAGGATGCAGGCTTTGAAGGTATATATTTAAAGTTATAGTGTACTAAAATATTGCCTAATAAAAGTACTATTCATATAGATATATTTAGCTCAGTGGCATAAGCACCTGCCTGGCAAGCACAAGGTCATGAGTTCAATCCCTGATACCAAAAAGTGTATATGAAAAATATTCAAATAATTTTACCATTTTAATAAACTAAAAATATTATCATCAGATTATCTTACAAATGCTAATGTTGATTTGCTCTCTTCTTTGAATCAAAATCTTAATGCCAATCTTGGCCATATTTTTGGCCTATTTTGTAATTTCTGGAAACAATAAGTAGTATATTGCTTGAGTTATGCTGTTTCCATATGGGTTTCTCACAAGGCAATAGTCAGAATAGTGACAGAGACAGTGTAATCAACACAAAATAAAATAACATACTTTAACTGTATTGTAAGTAAGTTTACCTCTAAGGATTAAGCAAATTTTTTAGCATTTGGATTTGTTCAATGTAAAGAATATTAAGATTACATAATTAATTTCCTTATAATTCACAAATCCTTAGCATAAAGTAATGAACTTTTGACAATAAAATTGAATTGCATGAATAGAAAAACTTGAGCATCATTTTAGAAAGCAACATTTGTAGTTTTAAAAAGTACTCTGAGGGCCGGGGATACTGCTCAGTGGTACAGCACTTGCCTAGCAAGCATGAGCCTGTGAGTTCTATTCCTGTTACAAAAAAAAAAAAAAAGAAAGAAAGAAAGAAAGAAAGAAAGAAAGAAAGAAAGAAAGAAAAGGGCCAGGGATTTAGTTCAGTGGCATAAGCACCTGACTGGCAAGCACAAGGTCATGAGTTCAATCCCTGGTACCAAAAAACAAAAGAAAAGAGAAAGAAGGGAAGAGAGGAGAACAGAAGAGAGGAGAGGAGAGGAGAGGAGAGGAGAGGAGAGCAGAGCAGAGCAGAGGAGAGGAGTCCTCTGAATTGTGAATTAGTTAAATAGATGAGATTCTGTCACTAAGAACACTCAGATTTAATAAAAATAATTTCTATTTACTTGAAAATAAGTATTTCAGTTTTAAATTTAACTTCTCAGATAATAAAATGAGGAGTAAAGATAACTTTTTAAACATTCATGCAGACTGTCTTTTCTATTCTTAGCTCAGAAAAAGTACTTTATTTCCATGCAGAAGAGGTTGACAAAACAAGTACAGTCTTAGGAGTGCCTGGAATAAGGACCGGGAGCCAAGACCCCTGTCACAGTCCCTTGAGACCAGATGCTTAGGAAAGAAGTTTGACTTTCCTGACACTGTGTCTTCTCGAAGGCTCCTGGTTCTCAGATGTGTGTGCTGTAGGAATCTGCGTGAGAATCACTTGTAAATGATGAGGTGAAGCTTAAAAAACTAATTAGATATAAAAAAATAGCAGAGCATAGATAATAGAAGAATTCTAATCTGGTGACAATCTGAAATTGTTAAGGGAAAACATCAATTTTCTTAAAACAAAATGAGTTTAAAGTTATTTACATTGTAAGATGACAACTTATTTCTTTCCTGGTTTTAAATGAATGTAAATAATAAAGTTTTAGATACATTGTGCTGGATAAAAATATGTTTTTTCCCCTGTCCCTTATTTGTCCTATCATCTGTGTTGTTTCATTCTTTATTTATATATTGAGTATTTCATATAAGAGAAACCACTTTATATTTAAGCATGCTTTCTGATTTGCTTAGCATTATGCCTTTAAGGTGCAGAGAATCCTGACTTAGTATAATTTTCTGATGCATTTTACATGATTCTTGACTAGTAGTCTGCCTGATATACTGCATATAATTCACTTTAAAATGACTTATAAGAAAAATAGGTGAATCAGATGCTGGCAAAAAAAAACCAGACTTGAAATATATTATGCACACGTACTAATTCCCCACAATGAATCTCTTAAATACTGCAAACATATACTAATCAAAATTAAAAATTGAAAAAATAAAATCTTAACAGTAAAAAATAAGCAAAAACCAACCATAGAAATGTCTGCAAAAAATATCAATGCAAATAAATCAGCAGTAATAATTTAATTATTTACAATTGCCAATGCTATATCAATTAATTCCTTGTGATCAAATCCTATAGCTCAGCAGGGTTGTAACCCAAGAAAAGAGGTTGCTAAATCAATTCTGAATGAGGAATTTAGAAAGTCATTTGAACAAATGAAAGTAATCATAGAGAGGATATCTTGTATGAACTTTGTGTGAAGATTTTTGAATTTAGGATATTTTCTTTTCTAGAGGACAGCATGGGATGAGTGATCAAGCACCCAGGAATGATGTCTTAATATTTTTCTATACTCCAGAATTACATGCTTTTCCTCAGTCCTCATGGACCAAATGCTTTTTTCCATCCCTATCAAACTAAAAATTATAGATTTTAAAATATTAATAATATCTCAGAACTCTCATCTTTTCTGTTACTTTCAGTATTAATCCTCAGATTCTCAGGTATTAGACCCAGAAGTATGTCATTATTAATCTCCAATTATTTTTCCTTGTTTTATGCAGTGAAACTGCATATAAACTGTTATGTTTATAATCTTTCATATATTTACCATATGTTGGAATTTGATGTTTGTTCCTTTATTTATTCCCATCCAAATTAGCTTTTAGCTCAGAAGCCATTAGCTTTGCAGAATGCCCAGTGCATTGATTTAACATAAATGCATGTTGATATACAAAAGGCAAATTCTCTACTCTATCCCAACTGAAAAGAAGAGACACAAATTCTAACAAATGCAAATTCAACTAATACTTTTTACTTATTTCAACTTTTCTGTGTTTTTTAGCTATCATAATCCCATTACAGTCTTTTTCATATTCTTACAGCTGACTTGGATTTTATCATTCCTATTTCATCCTGTATACAATACCACTCATGCTGAAAATCATGTTGAAGAAATTATCTATTACTTGCTCTTGTACAGTCAAAAACTACATGCAGTAAATATAGGAGACTCTGGGTTCATCAAGGCTGGATATTATCTGATAGCCAAGGAATTGTTAACCTGAAGAGGAGTACTCACATTTCCACAAATAACACAAATTTATACCCAACCATAGAGCTCAGAGAAGATTGGTTCACATTTTTGCACTAACATTCCAGATGTGTCTAAAAGAAAATCATAGGATCTTGTGTTTCTATAATTGTAATTATGATTTTGGTGTCAGTAAATTTTACCTTAAGAAACATAAGCATGTAAGATCTTTTCATCTCTTTAGTTTACTTAGTCACTAAATTGGCTTGTGAGGGCCTTTCACAGTTTTATGTTTCTACACATAATCACTTTTTAAGAAAATCTATTTGTTTCCAAATTTAACTATTATCCAAATGGGAGGGCGTTGAGTCATTTATTTCTGGGTTCACAAACCAAGAATATATTAAATACTGAATGTACCAAATAGTTGTACAAAAGAACAGGTATAATAAAAGGCATGATAGTTGCTTTATTATTTTATTTATTTGTTTGTCTATTTTTGAGACAGGGTCTCATTATGTATTCCAGACTGCACATGAACTATCTCTGTGTAGCTGCCTGGCTTCAAACTCACAGTCTTTCTTCCTGAGCATCCAGGGATTACATGCATGGACTGCCATGCCTGCCTTAAATATTACCTTGAAAACAACAGAATATCTTAAAGACTAGAAACTTTCTGTGAGCATTTTGTAAGTTAGCCACTCAAAAAAAGCATTAACATAAAAGAAAATTTCTAAGCACATTTAATTAAATATTTTAGTCAAAATTATTCAGTGTGATAACTTTTAGGTGCTTATTCATTAACTTTATTCTCTAAACTTGAGTTGGAAAGGTAACTTGGAATCATCACATTGTTTTTTTGTTTACTGGACCTTTTTGTATCACATTCCCTTTTAGGGCTATGAAATACCTGTTATTTCTTTTCCTTAAAAGCAAATCATAATAACAACAACAAACAGCAAAGGCAACAACAACAACAGCAGAAAATAGCTTAAAATAACTCTCCCATAATGATCTTTCTAAAACCAATCGAGTTGTGTGTGTCCTGCAGAAATACATCATGGTATTATATATTCACACATAAACTGTAGTACAAAAGTACACATAGAAGTAGATTTTTGCATCCATTCAAAAGAATTTAAGTTTAATGTTTTGTGATTTTATTGCTTATTTATAGAAGCAGGTAGATACTTGCTTACTATGAACTTTACTATTATATAGAAAAATGTTCTTAGCTTCTGATATGAATAGGTGGTAAACAAACGACAGGGCTGAATGGTTTTCTAAAGCTTGCAATATGACAGCTGGAGAAAGGTGGGATCAGACTTACTTAATAAGAACTCACGTAAGTAGCAGATGTTTGGCCTTACAACTGAATTTCAAATTAGAACACAAAAATGAGAAGCATAGATCCAGACAATAAAAAGAAGATGGTAGCTGTGGTTAGAATCAAGCAACATAAACAAAAATTTATACATAAAAATGAGGACACTGAATTCAAAATACACTCATTAAATTAAAAATCATTATAAATCTAAAACTTTGTAAACACTCTTGCTCCTGTTGCTTCCTTCCAGTAACAGAACAATTATCAAGAGAGAAAAAAATTAAGTAATATCAGCAAAATGGCAGAACAACCTCATTATCTCCTACAGAAACATTGAAAAATTAGCAGAAATTCTCAGAGTCAATTTCTTCAAAACTCTGGAAGCACTTAAAGCCTTGCAGGAACTAAACAAATGCTGAATTTAAAAAAGTGACACTTGTGATGTCAAAAAGCATTACGGTACTATATCTTGAATTCCCTTTCCCTTATCTTCTCCCATTTTACAACCTTGATTCTAATTTTTAAAGGTTGCTGGATGGACCTTATTAAAAACTATTGTGCATGTCTGGTCTAAGACATACCGAGACTGTCTAAACTACTGCGAAACACACAACTCTAGTTGTGGCAAAGAGAAAGCTCTGGCCTGGGATGTAGCATACACTGCTTAAAAAAATGCAGAAGACAAGCTAACAGTCTGAAGGTGTGAAGAGCAAAAGATTATAGATGTGATATAACACAGACTTCCTCAATTTTAGGTTTAAATTATTTATGAAATTGGGACATTTCTGAGCACTTGTATTTGCCGGGGAAGGCAGAAACCTGAGCATGTATAATACATCCAAATACCAACATAGCACAAGTTCTTTATTATCAGTAACTACTTCAAATAAATTGATTAATCTTTCTAACCAAATATTAGGGAATGACAGGAAAGATAAAAAGTGATGTGGCTGTATGCCTGTCACAGATGTGTTTAAAACAGGAGCAACTTAACAATGAAAGGGTGGAATCTTTTGATTAATTCTATGCATATAATAATGAAATGAAAGCTACGGTACCTATTATAATATCTCACGAGACAGATATTAAGTGAAAGACTGTTACAGGAGACAGACAGCTGATAAAAGGGTCCCCCTTTAACAAGACGGGAGGACAATACAAACTTAGATGCATCTCACACACACACAAAGAAAACACAAATCTAACGCAATGAAGGAAACATTGACAGTGTGAAGACAGAAAGAGACACCACTTCAGTAATGACCAGGAATCTCAATACTCTGGTATTACAATAGAAAGACATAATATTACAAACACAAAGATGATGATAAAAATGTGACCAACTGTACATTAGCAAATTAGACTGAAAGACATTGGGACATTCCTAGAAATGCATGAATTGCATAAATAGACCAAAAGAAAATAGAATATCTCAGCCAAGTTACAAGAAAAAAGCCAAAATGTACAAAACTTCCGAAGAAATTCAGGACCAGATGGCCTTATGATGAATTCCACCAACTGGTAAAGGAGAATCAACATCAATTTTTGCCAATCTCTTGCAAAAAACAAAAGACAAAGAAATGCTTCTTAACTCGTGGCAGAAGGCTGCTTGTTCAAGCACTAAAGTCAAATCAGTATATCTCAAGGAAAAATGTATGTTCTGGTATTATTGAAAATATCACCAAAACAAATGCAAGACTATGTTGCAATAGTTACATGGGGTCTGCGATTTGGCTCAGCAGCGCTAGCGTTGGCCTGGAAAGTATGAGGTCGTGAGTTTGATCCCGGATACAAAAAAAAAAAAAAAAAAAAAAAAAAAAAAAAA